>OZ002744.1:70784318-70897663 GCA_963924295.1 Dioctria rufipes | reverse complement strand
TAACAGTTGTGTTCTACAAAAAAAAAAAATTTACAAAAAATATATAAAAAAATCAGTATAAAAAATATAAAAAATATTAATCAGATAAAATCTTAAGTGAAAGGTTTGGAAGATTTCACACTGGTGTAACCCGATATTTGAAAAAAAAAGAGAGAAGATCCAGAATAGACAAAGGCAAGGCCGCATAATATACCATAAGGAGGTCAACCCATCAACCCATTTTAAAGAGTGAGTCACAACGGACTTGGTATTGATATAGGCTTATTATTATATTATATGTACATATATAAAAATATATATCCATTAAAAAAATTCATCCAGAAGATAAGGTCTAAATTTAGATAGGTATATCACATATTATGAAAACTAAAAAATTAAGTGTTTGAATGTACCATCAAGATGACCGCTTAAAATTGAGGAAAACCAAAAAAATGACTTTTCGAATCATGAATTTTTCAATATTTTTTTATGATTTTCCCTTTTTTGTTTTTGTATAAGCGTAACTACAACAATCAAAATACATACTATGTAAATAAATTATTAAGTGAAGGAGGAGTTGCCCTTGAAAAACTTAGTAGTTCGAAGTAATCGAAGTAACCTTAGATTTGATGTGATTTTTGAAAAAGGTAAAAAAGTCATTGTAAAAACAAAAGTGAAATAAAAGGCTTGTCAGAATTGCACGTAATTTCTTTTTTCTAATTTTAACTCTCAACAGTTTTTATTATTAATTATTAAATTGCAATGACTGAATTTACTTTAACGTAATAATACTAAAGTTGAATTTGAATTTTATTAAAGAAAGTGGTGAATAATCCTGATTTTCGTGGCAATGCACCGTACCGAAATCCGTACGCTAGGGCTAAGACTCGCTGGCCCGCGAGCATTTTGATTAATGTATTACAAGCTAAAACAATGAGTAATCTGTTTTGGGTATATTGGAATAAAATAATTTGAATACGCAATGAATAAGTAGAATATTTAAATTATTGATATTTTTTATAAAAATAAAAAATTGATAAGAAATTATAAAATTGTAATGAATTTTAGATTTTTGCATCGAGATTGTCCATCTTTTTCATCAATAAAACTTTCAAATTTCGAAGGATCTTCGGGATTATCGACGGCTTCAAGCTTTTCAATTTCTATAATAAGAGTTTTTACAGGCTCTTCATGAATAATTTCTTCCGAATTAATATCCACGACGACGACAGTTTTATCATCGTGTTTTGCTAGTTCAATTGCAATATTTATAATTAATGCATCGGCGTCTTCGAAAGCTTGCTTGCACAAGAATCCATCTGATTGTAGTTTATCTGATATAGTTTGTATTAAATTTGTTTTTGTTGCTTTGATTAGATAAAAATTTCTTTTGCGAAATCAGTATTTTACTTATATCTTGATATTAATATGTAGGGATGTTTGCAGATTTTTTACGACGTGAACGTTCGGATTGTTTCGTGAATTGGAAGTAGATGCTGTAAGTGTTGTAGTTAACGTTTTATTTACTTCGGAATACCCATAGAATACTATAAAATAAAACTAGTAGCTCCATAATGGCTTCGAACATAAGATATTTATTCCAAATTTCTTCAAGGGTATCGTTCTTTTGATAAATGACTTTATTAAGTAAGAACCTACCGTGAACGACATGTAAAATAATCCTTGTAAAGGGCATTGACAACGTATGGACCAAATGCTGCCCAGAAGTGGGAGTACCTCCAGAAGGTTTCTTGCATTAATGTATAATTAAAAAGTAAAACAAGTAAAAAGATATCAGTTCGAGAGGGAATAAATTAACGTATTTTTTTAAGAGTTTTTATGCTGTGCGTATTTTTGTATTTATCGTATCAGCTTTAGGGGGGTTCGGTGTGGAACTCAATTGCGGGGCGGCAACCGAAACCCAAATTTCGATTTTTCCCCTCAGAGAAGGAGGTGGGGGAATTGACTCTTGACTCCTCGGACAAACTTTGATGTGCTTCGGCTTATAGATTAGTGTTGGCCTCAGGAACAAAATCCACTAAGTGTTAATTCTGAGCAGCACTCCGTCCATCTCCCATACAAAACGGTCAATGTCCTTTACCGTAAAGTGCAGATTTTGTATCTTTTTTGTAGCTTATGCTGATGATTGAAGTGCTTTGAAATATAACACTTTGTTTTTCCTTTGAAGTTTAACGCTACCAAGATTATTTCCAATAATAGATTTCGTAGATTTTTCAACCTTCTTGTCGCGCTTTATAGTTTGTTTCATTGCCAATAATTCCAAAATAAATACACATAATATTTCAAGCTAGAAATGGATCATATAAATAAAAAACAATCAGATGATTTTTCAAGGTCTCCACTCCAACGACTCTTGCAACTCGATATTCTTTGGTATCTATGAGGTGTTCCGGCGTCGCAAAAGAAATATTGCAAAGATTGTCCATTGTATATTTCAACTAAAATGAGTCCATTATTTATATAAATAAAAATAAAATAATAATACTTATTTAAAAAATTCTTGATTCGAAAATTCATTTTTTTGGTTTTTCTCAATTTTAAGCGGTTTCATGAAAAGTAAACCATCAACATATATAGACCATTTTAAGGTAGACATTTCAATGACTAAAATGAGCCCGGATAGAATATTTAAATCGAAAAAACACAAATAAAACTTTCCGTTCTATTTTTTCGAAAAATATAAAAGTTTCCGAGAATCCAAAAGAATCATGCTTATTCAATGAAGAAACAACGGAACAATGAAAAAAATCAAATCAAATAATTTCAGTTAAATTTAAAAAAAACCAAAAAATCGAAAAATTGAAGTTCCGCTGTAAATGCCTTATACAGAAATTTCAGAAATTTTTCTTATCGACTCTACTCTGATGAAGAACATATTTCGGTAAGAAGTCACATTTAAACCCCTAACCCCGCCCCCCTCCCCGATTTAGCAATTTCACTTTATCTATCGTTTAATTTCTATTTTTATACCTTAGATGAAATCATAGGGTATATTAAGTTTATCATTCCGCTTGTAACGCACTGAAATAATGCTAGTAGAGAAGAATGCGTTGGATAATATTAAAAGTTAGTTTGATTTTTGCATATCCGTCCGTCCGTCTGCTCGTCAGCACAATAACTCGCGAACGCGTTCAATTGGGGAACTGATATTTTGTACATGGCTTTTTTATAAAAAAAAAAAATAAGCTTATGTTTGACACTGGGACAAATCAGGTAACTCCTTAGTAGGGTTGCCATATGAAAATTTCGTTTTTTACTATATATTGGAACACTGGCAAGGCGTCGATGTAGAGATCTGAAATGTTGTACGTTGTGTTTTCATAGCAATAGTAAAGAAGGCTTCAAAAATGGACTAAATCGGATAATCCCTTCATGGTGTTGCCATATAGAACGTTAAGTTTTTTACGTATACTGTAAAAACGATCAGTTCTGGACGTTTTATGGTACCGAAAAATTCTTCAGAATATTAAATCCTATGAAATTGGTAATAACCATTTTTACTGACCGACGAAGCGTTCTAGAACTATAAGCGAAAAACCACTTCAAAAATCAAACTTAACAGATGGGTGACCATACGAAATTACATACTTGTTTCTCTTAATTATAGCCTGAACTAAATTTTTCTTGTGATCATTGCCTGTTATTAATTTTTTAACTATAAATTTTTACTACAAAAGTTTCATACAAATTGGAAATGGTAGGACCCAAAAATAAGGCCAAAATTTATGAAATGGCTGTATGCCTATCGAAAGGTTATTGATACCACGCCACTAGTCCGCATTTACCTCTCAGGAACTAGACTTAATTGCAGCTTTCACTTCTGACATGATTTGCTGTAGGCATGTTCCAGAAGTCCTGTGCAAAACTTTAATTATCCATGTTTCTACTTCCCTCTAATCTACCGTGTTGATGTATTCATAAAGCCTTAATAATATCTAAACTCCAATATGCCAGTGTGAGTGCGTGTAAAACTAAAGTCATATTAAGTGGCATGGTTCGATATACGACTTAGAAGAGGTATACAGGGTATCGCGTAAGTGGTATAATATTCGAAAGCTACAGACAAGGAAAAAATTGTAGGGCATGAGGAGGGGAATCCTAAAGGTTTCCGAGATAACGGGACTTAAAGATATTTGGGTATGTTTTTATAAATCACCGTGTAATTTTTGAACCTTACACCCGATGATTTCAAATTTCATAGATATGTAATCGTTGGACCTTTCCAATGATCTATAAACTTTTTCCCTCCTCCCGTCCTTGAAGTTATGTCTAAACAAAGTTTAATTTTCTGAATTATTACTCGTTGTTTTTATTTAACTACTATTTTTATCAAAAAACACGTCAAGAATACCAATTATTTCATATTGGATCTAAGAAGCCCAAGACCTCAGCTTTAAAATGACCTGTGATACTCTGTACCGAAAATGTAACACTTTCTGCATTTGATACACTTTTTCTTTAGCATATCTAGCGAATATTACTGAAAAAGTTCAATAAGTGTCAGAAAGTAGGCAATTATATTTTGAAAATATCCTTTTCCAACCATTTGCGCTGGATATGCTTATGCTCCCTCCAATAAAATTTGGATTAATAATCGCGTCTATTTATAATTAGTTATATCACCATAAAATCCATTCACTTTATATACTCTACCCGTTCATTGTAGGTACCAGTACTCCATGAACAAGTAAAATATTTGGAAACAAGTCTTTACAAGGAGCCCGTCCAACCGTTCCGCAGATCAAAATTTGAAGACATATTATCCTGATTTATTAGGATATTTCGTAAATGAACTAATCTTCCTCTTGGTCTTCAGCGGACGTACTAAACCAGCTGATTTGGTGTTCACATATCTTACTGTTGACAGCTGCATTCTCACCCTTGTTGGATTACGTCGAAGTCGTAAGTAATCTCCACTGCATACATACAACTGGATAGTCCTGATACTAAAAATTTACGATACGAGAACTGGGTTCACTGAAAAGCTGCCTTTCCCACATATTCCCGTGAAGAGAATAAAGGACCAGTAAAGCTAAAATGTAAAACGCTAATCTGCTAACTAGATTATGGTCTATCACTTGGTACTAAGCTGTTGACGGAGTTATGGCAATAGGTTATTTCGGAGCTTATATGGTTATAAGCATGGTTTGTAACCACCAAGGAGCCGTTATTACTAAAGGCGAACCTGCGTAAAGCAAAGAACTTCTTGGCACTTATGGCCGGTTTCACAGTCAAGGCTTAAGTGATAGCACTGGCTTAATGCAAGCTTAACTTAAGCCGGTCATCTCGAAGGCTTAAGCCTCAGATGTTACTGTGAAGCACATAGGAAATTATTGCTAAATACATATTTTGCCTAAATATTATAATTTATTTTATTAAACGAACGTGCATATTTCAAAAATTATACTTTAAAACTAAATTGAGCTTTTCCGACCGAAATATAGTTATCTAGTTAGCAGTTTTGAGTACTGTCTGGCAGCTAGTGTCAGTATTCCATGTGCCATTTTAGGAAGAAACCAAACAGTTTAAGACAGAAATGAGTTATTTATCCGATGCAGAGGATATAAGCGACGAAGAAATGTATAATATAATATCGCAAGGTGTGACCCGTGAAAAAATTATAAGAAGACGCCCGTATCATTTCGAGAAATGGGATGACGTTGATTTTTATTCTTGGTTCCGACTATAAACATATTCGGCTATGATGGTTTACGTTGTCGAAACATTCTACAACAATGTTTTGTGGATTTGACATCCTTCCAGATAAAAACCACTGTTCCGTAAACTGATAGCTCCTGGATGGAACCACCAGAAAATGTTTCGTATTGGTATATAAGTTTTGATTCCAGGATGAAATCTTCAATTGATGGTTTACGCAAAAGGTATAGTCCTTGAGTGACTATGAATATGATAACGAACTGAATGTGATTTAAGATTGAATCACAATACTGTAATGTTACCGTAAATTCTTGATTGAATTCAACCTTGTGCGTAGCGACACAAATATTATACCATATGCTTGTATAATAAGCTGATATAAATTTCCTTAATTGCTGATGCCTTGCCTTGCTGCACGTGTGTAACGGAGTAGTTTGACAAAGCCGTTATATACCAATTACTGTTCTTGATGGGAAATGTTAGTGTAGCGGTATGTTAAAATCAGAACAATGTAAATAGATTCACATTTCGATTTAATTTCAAATTTATTCAATCCATAATTCATTTACTTAATTCATTATTTCTTTTAATTTCAGATATCACCATAGGTACATATGTACGTATATATGCTGCTCTTCGTGGGAGGATAGGAAATTGTATGCCAGTCGACTTCCCTGGCTACTTATTAAGTTAAGTAGTGTAAATTTAATTGATTTTTATTAATTCTTTTTCTTTGTTTCTTTTCAGTTTTCTTCGTCGCTGAACATTCTCCCCCCGTTGAATGCCTGCATTCAACCGTTTTCGTAGCTTCTCTATTCCTCTTTTGTGATAGCGATTGAAGAGAATTCCACCATCAGCTCGCACATGTAGAAACACTTGATAACGATCGGGAAGATTGATTGTCTTCGTCTTGCGTCTTGCCTTACTGATGGCCTCAAAATCTATACGCTCCAATATGTGTCGCTGTAGGTAGATGTCTATCCCCTCTCGAGTTATAAACCGTTGATGAGTGTTTTCGGCACGCATCTTGAGTTCTTTTATGGTTGTTGTGGCTTTCAGCTGTTCGAGCGAGTCCAATTTCATCCCATTGGCTACAACTGGTTGGGCTGGAGTTGTGTTTGTATGTGGAGTTGTGACATACTTCGCTGAATGTTGCTGCCTGGATCGCTGCTGTTCCTTAGAATGAGCGCCTTGCACAGATGCAGATGTGGATGGTGCATTGTGGTTAGCCGCTTTAGGAAGTCCAGTCAACACATCACAGCCAGGTTGAATATATAAATTGTCCATAGGACTCCTTGGAGGAGAAAAGCGAATATCCTCGAGGATGTACAGGACATCGTCATCGTGACTCTCCGTATTAGACATCTGGAATGGTAATGTATTAATACCTTGTATGCAAAAGGGGACAATCACCAAACGACATAAACGACAAATAACATAAATAAACAAGTATACTTCTGATTGTCATCCTTGATTATTATCGCTTGGCTGTGTAGTGTTTTCTATGGGTAGTCGACAGATTTTTGTTATGGGTCGCTGTAATATGCTATCCCGTGTTCGTACCTGAACCACGCGTACTAATCCGTCAGTTCCAGGGTAAACTCGTTCAATAATGCCTAATGGCCAATTAGTTGGTGACGTATGTTCATTTTTTATAATTACAATGTCGCCATTTTTGATATTGCTCTGTTTTGTGGACCATTTTGGTCTGTGTTGCAACTGGTTAAGATAGTCCTTAGACCATCTGTCCCAAAACTGTCTGACAATTTGCTGATGATATTTCCATCTTTGCAATAAGGATGGCTTGTGTTTGGAATAGTCAGGTTCTGGGATGGCATTGAGAGGCTGACCAATCAAAAAATGTCCAGGTGTTAGTGCGAATAATTCATCTGGATCATTGTGTACCTGACATAATGGACGCGAATTTAAACATGCCTCTATTTGCGTAAGTATTGTGGCATATTCTTCGAACGTACATATTGCGTTTCCTAAAGTTCTTCGTAAATGTTGCTTTATCGATTTCACACCAGCCTCCCAGATTCCTCCGAAATGTGGAGTGGCTGGTGGATTGAAGTGCCAGTTTATTGTTTTGGATGCGAGGTATTGTGCAGCTTCTGGTTCTGCTTCCTTGATGGCTTGCCTTAAGTCCTTATCGAGTATCGTTTTGCCTCCGACGAAGTTAGTACCACAATCTGAGAAGATGTCGGTACACAAACCTCTTCTGGCTACGAACCTCCTTAGGGCTGCTAGAAAGGCTTCGGCTGTCAGATCTGACACTAGTTCGATATGTATTGCCCTTGTGGCCATACATACAAAAATACAAAAATATCCCTTTTGTCGTTTAGCGTTACGAAGTGTTGAGACCTTGACAATGATTGGACCTGCATAATCAATACCTACTTTGGTAAACGGTTTGGTTATGTTTACTCTTGAAGAAGGTAAGTTTCCCATTAATTGTGTACTAGTTAAGTTGCGATGTCTAGCACACGTGATACATTTGTGTATCCTGCTTGTAATGCATCGTCTTGCATTTAGAATCCAATATTCATTGCGACTCATGCTCAAGACTAATGCTGGTCCACCGTGCAATGATTCCTTATGAAGCTTATCAATGATGATTGATGTGATATGATGATGTTGTGGTAAGATGATTGGATGCTTTCTCGTATATGAGATGTCAGCATTCTCTAATCTTCCACCTATTCGTATTAATCCATCTTTGTCCAGAAATGGATTGAGTTTCAATAAGCAACTACTTCTTGGCAACAGCTTATTGTTCAACAGATGATCGTAGTCATCTTTAAATACTGATTGTTGTGTAATCTTCAGAATGGTATTGCTAGCTTGACTCCATTCTGTACTCGTGAAGAAATCTGTTCGTTTGTTTTGTGGATTTCTACAATTATGCTTAAATCGTAGCAGCGTTGCTACAATGCGAATCAAACGTGTGAAGGATGAATATCGCAATAAGATATCATCTTCACAGTTAGTGAAAAAACTGTTGGGTGCTTCTCCCTTGGCTTCCAATTTTGTTTGATTGTTGTTGTCCATTTTTGACTTGGGCCAGGTATTTTGATGGTTTCTTAACCATGATGGTCCATGCCACCACAAATTATTTTTGTGCAGAATTTCAGCTGAACTTCCCCTAGACGCAAGGTCTGCTGGATTGTCCTTAGTAGACACATGTTGCCATTGGTTATACTTGATTATATCTTGTATTTCCACAACACGATTGGCAACATACGATTTCCATCTAGATGGGTGATCCTTGATCCATTGAAGGACAATCATTGAATCTGTCCATGCAAATACAGGGATGTTTTGTAATTTCATATCATCGACAGTGACTTTAATCAGTCTTGCTAGTATGACTGCTCCATTCAATTCTAGTCGTGGTATCGTTGTTGGCTTGATGGGTGCTACTCTTGACTTCGCTGTTAGGAGATTTACAATTATACTGCCATCAGAATTCACTACCCGCAAGTATAACACAGCTGCATATGCTCTCTCGGATGCGTCGCAGAAGCCGTGCAGTTGTATATTTGTATTGCTAGAATACTGAATCCATCTCGGAATTCTTATTGATTCCACATGTTGTAAATCCCTTAGAAAGTTTTCCCATTGGGTGTGAATGGTATTCGCAACTGGATCATCCCAAGAGCAACCTGTGATCCACAACATTTGCATCAATATTTTTGCTACAACTATTATTGGTGCAAGCCATCCAAGTGGATCATACAGTGATGCAACCTTTGACAATATAGTTCTTTTAGTAATGATTGTATTTTTCTCTGGTGCAATTATAAACGAAAAATAATCAGGTGCAGGATGCCATCGTATTCCTAGAGTTTTAATTGACTCATTGTCGGAAAAATTTAAAGTATCCTTGACTTCACGATAGTCCATTGGCAAGTCTTCCAGCACCTTTGGTTCATTACTAGCCCATTTCCTAAGATTAAAGCCGCCAGCCTTCATCATATTCAGTAACTCTATTTGCAACTCCTTTGCTTCGGTGATGTTATCAGCACCTGTTAATATATCATCTACATAGAAGTCAGTCAGCGTAACCTTTGAGGCTAGTGGCCAGTTTAAGCTTTCATCCACTGCTAGTTGTTGCAGTGTGCGGACAGCTAGATATGGAGCAGATGATGTACCAAATGTTACTGTCTTAAGTTGATAATCCTGTATTTGGTTTGTGATAGGATGCTGCCATATGACTCTTTGAAAGGTACGATGATCTGGATGCACATCAATCATCCTATACATTTTCTCAATGTCCGCGTTCATTGCTATTTTGTACTTTCTCCAGTTGAGTAACGTAGCAAATAGCTTTGATTGTAGTGTTGGTCCCTTCAACAAATAATCATTAATTGACTTTCCGTCTGTAGTCCTTGCCGAGGCGTCAAATACCACTCTTAACTTAGTTGTAGAGCTATCCTTGAACACTGCGTGATGTGGGATATAGTAATGGTTTTCACCATCCCTTGGAGGTTCAACTTCCTCCATGTGCCCACGTTCTATGTAGTCGTTAAGACAGTTTTTGTATTCTGATTCGAATTCAGAATCTCTTGAAAACTGTTTTTGTAGATTCATAAATCTTTTAAACGCTTGTGGCCTTGATTGTCCCAATGTAGGAACTTCATTGTCAACGAATGGAAGATTAACTTGATACTTTCCATTCTTTAGTCGTTGAACTGTTGTTTGATATGTGCTCTCACATTCTTGCTCTCGTTTGCTGAGCATGGATTGAATTGGAAGCTCTTCTAGCTCCAAAAATCGTTTGAGTTGTGTATTCAAGTCAACTTCAGTTGTGGTGAAGGTAAGACTTTCTGTCTGGCCATTGACTGCCTCATTCGTGGATCCCAGTAAGATCCAGCCGAAAATAGTGTTTATAGCTACTGGTGCTGTGTCAGAGCCTCGTCTGATTCCTGCTTGAAGGATTTTTGCGTATATTCTTGCTCCTAGTAGCGCATCTATGCTACCAGGTTTCCAAAATGTAGGATCTGCCAATTGCAATCCATTTAGATGTTGATAATCTCTTTTGGAAACTACTCTTGTTGGTAGAGCACTTGTAATATTCTTCAAAATGAGAAAATCTTCTTGTATTGTAGTCGAGTTCGATCCGCAAGATCTTAGCTTTAACCTTGTTTGGTTATGTGATATAGTAGCTGGACTAGTGTTTAATCCTTTGATAGCTACTGATATGGGGGTGCGCGTAGCACATAGTTTCTTACAGGCAGTCTCCGTTATCAATGATGATTGAGAGCCACTGTCTATAAGACAACGTAAAACTATAGGTTTACCACGTTCGCAGCTTACCATGACTAACGCTGTCGATAGTAATGCTTGGTGGCTTTCCCTGGTTACAAATGTTTGAGTAGTGTTTAACCCAGAAGCGCTGTCGGCTGATTGTAACCTTGTGTGGATGTTGTAATCCTGTGTACTATTGTTGTGTTGTGTTTGGTCTTGTAACGTTGAGACCGTTTGTGATATATTATTGCTCTGTGTTTTCGATGATTTGGTTGGTTGTGATTTGTGGAAGTTTTCATGTAGTGTGGTGTGATGTTTTTGCTTACATTCAAAGCATGTGTACTTACTACTGCATTTATTAACTAGGTGATCCTTTGAAAAACAATTGAGGCAACGCCCAGACATTTTAATGAATTTTCTTCTTGATTGTATATCCATTTTTAAATAATTAGGACATTTCTGGACAAAATGGTTTCCATTACATACAGGACATTTGCCACCCTTTGCTGTATAACAAGTGAGTGTTGTCTGTTTGAGTGTTGGCCTTGTTTGCCTTGCTATTGGCCTTGGTTGAGATGCGTTTGTTGCTAGAGCATCTGTAATGGATTCCAGAATTCTTAAACGCTTGTTTAAAAATGTCGTGAATTGTGAGCGGCTCGGCAGCTCTTGTGTAGCTCCTTGCTCTTCTTCCCATAATTTCAGAGTAATAAATGGCAGTTTTTGTACTAGAAGATGTATTAATAATACATCCCAAGAGCTTGTGTCTACTTGTAAACTCTTTAATTGTTGCAGAGATTCTTCTGTTGTGTCGATTAGTGCCTTTAAACCTTTACTTGTTTCTAAGTTTTGCTTGGGTTGATTAACTAATGCCTTAAGCTGGTGACTGACTAGAATCCGTTTATTTTCATACCGTTCCTTTAGTTTGTTCCAGGCTGGCACATAGTCCTGGTTTGTGATAGGAGTATGTCTTAATACTTTCTCTGCTTCACCAACTAAACATGTCTTCAAATGATGTAATTTTTGTACATCTGTTAAGCGAGTATTATTGTGAACTAATGATAGAAACATATCATGAAATGATCGCCATTGATCATAATCACCATTATATGTTGGTAATGCAATCCTAGGCAATGAGGATTCTTGTTGAATAATTGTTGTGGTTGACTGCATTGAAGCAGATGTGTTAGGTTGTGACTCTATAACAGTTGAATACTTCCTTAAGCCTTCCACTAACTCGGACATATATTCTGCGTATTTTAGCTCTGATTTACTATAGTTATCTTCTTCCAGAAATGTATTTGATTCATCTGAATCCTGCCCAACCAAAGATTCATTGAGTTCTAAATCAATTGCGCTATAATCTGCCCAGATTTTTTTTAAATCTGAAATTCTGGTTTCGTAGAATCCTTGAGTGCGTTTAGGTATTGCAGTTTTTTTTGCGTTCTCAATAAATTTGTTTAGTCTGTCTCTCAACACAGCTTCCTTATTGAATAGTGCTTGTAGCGAAGACATCTTGCCGTTAAGAATGTATTGTGTAACAGTAATCTATGCAACTGTAACTGTTTACCGCTATGTAACTAATGCTTGCTTTATCCAAGTGAACTTAAGAATCTAACGAATAAACCAAATCAAATCGAATGCTTCTATTTCCTGGATGGAACCACCAAAAAATGTTCCGTAAACTGATAGCTCCTGGATGGAACCACCAGAAAATGTTTCGTATTGGTATATAAGTTTTGATTCCAGGATGAAATCTTCAATTGATGGTTTACGCAAAAGGTATAGTCCTTGAGTGACTATGAATATGATAACGAACTGAATGTGATTTAAGATTGAATCACAATACTGTAATGTTACCGTAAATTCTTGATTGAATTCAACCTTGTGCGTAGCGACACAAATATTATACCATATGCTTGTATAATAAGCTGATATAAATTTCCTTAATTGCTGATGCCTTGCCTTGCTGCACGTGTGTAACGGAGTAGTTTGACAAAGCCGTTATATACCAATTACTGTTCTTGATGGGAAATGTTAGTGTAGCGGTATGTTAAAATCAGAACAATGTAAATAGATTCACATTTCGATTTAATTTCAAATTTATTCAATCCATAATTCATTTACTTAATTCATTATTTCTTTTAATTTCAGATATCACCATAGGTACATATGTACGTATATATGCTGCTCTTCGTGGGAGGATAGGAAATTGTATGCCAGTCGACTTCCCTGGCTACTTATTAAGTTAAGTAGTGTAAATTTAATTGATTTTTATTAATTCTTTTTCTTTGTTTCTTTTCAGTTTTCTTCGTCGCTGAACAACCACAACAAACCTACGAGTAAGAAACTAAAGAGAGGCCATTCATGTATATATATGCCATTTTTGCGTGGCGAGCGAGATGTTTTTTCTCACTTTCTAACATATGGTTACATCTCTGTCTAACTATACCCTAGGCACCCCTAGGAGTCACTTTTGTTTATGTTCTGTAAAGAAATTTACCTTAGCACAAAAGCCATAGGTAAGGTTAAGATGGGAAGGGTACTAAATAGAAAAATATTTACATTCATTACATGTGGAAATTTAGTAATACTGTACTTGTTTATTTTTTAATAATAAGCTGGGAATTAGAATATTGGTAAATGTTTGTAATTTTGATAAATATAAAAGAATTTTAATATATTTTCATATTATGGATTTACCAAAAATGAAATTGTAAGGCAAGTTTTTGGGCAACCGAAGATGGAATTAGGCTAACTGGGGAACCAGGAATGTCAAAAAGTATTTTTTTGTACTACTAGCGCCCACTATGCTGCTGCTAGTATACAATTTTGGGTCACATGTTCAAAAACAGCGCCAAAATCCCTTGCATAAACCTTTTTTTCCATCCGCCTTTAATGCGAATTTTTTATAGTATGTGTATAAACTTACACATTGTTGAGATTGACACGAAAATTGTTATTGATGGGCCTCTTTTTTAGTTTCTTACTCGTAGCAACAAACTGGTAAGTAAAAAGTTCTTCTTCTTTTCGCTTGGTTTTTAATGCACAATGACAATTTTCCTTTACAAAAATTCACAATTACAGCATTGCTGACAATTTAAATATTTGAATCTGCGGCTTACCTAAGCCTCAGCTTACCCTTACCGAGTACTGTGAAACCGAGTAGGCTTAAGTTCTGGGCTTAAGCCACACCCGTGGCTACTACGCTGTGGCTTAAGGCTGGACTTTGAAACCGGCCATAAATTTTGTTCATCCTTGTATATGTATGATCTATGTAAGTACAATGCGATATGTGTGTTTTCATTGGATTTTTCCCAATAACCTAAAATATTTGTTGCATTGAAACAAGTAAATTTACCTTTGAAAAAAGTTTTAAATTTGCAATCATTTTCAAAATTATGTCAAGGGCTCAGATTCTGAGTACCTTCATCCTCAATCGCTTATGTTAACTGGTTTATCGTTCAAAGAAGAGTGTGGTTAACATTCCTCTCAAAAGTCTAAGTAAAGTCAACAGTTGTTTGCAATTTAACAACAACTCAACGATAGACTAAATTACACTCAAAAAATGTTCTAGTGTCAGTACTTTATGCCCTCTGCCCAGCTGGAAGAATGCTAGGAAAGCCCATAGTCCTATCTCCAGATGAGATCTAAATTAGTACAACGAGTCTTGGTTATGAATTTTTAATCGATACCCCGCATCGTGTACTACACTACAGTACAGCGCTGTACTAATATTCATTTCATGAAAAAAACTCATTGAAAATGTTTGTCATCCTTTTATGAGGTCTCCAGACACTAGAAGGACTTGATGCAAGGGATAATTTCATGAAAGGATTGTACAAACATGACGACAACAATGTTATCTTAGTCCACAGCCAACGATGATGACAGAGAAGTTTTTGTTTGAATTGGAATGAGCGGATTTGAGAGGGCCGACTAGCAGACGGACCTACCATCGACCAGCTGTGACCGACATGATGGGGCCAACAGAAAAAGAAAAAATGGCAAATCTGACACAAGAGCCACTTTTCGACGAAGCAGTGAAAGAGCTAAAATATGACTTCCATTTGTTCCAGTTAAATAATTCGCCTGGAAGAGCACATTTTCCTAAATTACAGACAGTCCGGCGACGATTTCAATAAGCAACTAAATGCTCTCCGATCTGTGATAAATATTAGATAACTTCATTGGGATTATGAATTTCGAACCACAGCCAGATATTCAAAATTTATGAATAATATAATTCGATTATATGGTGAACTTAAGACTTATAGCGGTTCTGATGGAAGTGTAAACGATTCGAAAGTTTTGCATCAACTATAGAAATCCATAAAAGCTAAAGGAGGGAAAAATTTGTTGAAAATCCTTTAACCATTCTTCTATATAACTTCATTTCCGAAAGAAGTAAAAACTCCCAGCAATAAATGTTTAGAGCCTCTTAAGAAATCTAAAAGGTTTTGTTTCGATGACTAATGCAAACTGTGATACCTGTTGTCCAGGGATCTCATAACAAGTTGTCCGATTAATTATAAAAGGTTCTACCCAATTGAGCTTAATTATCACTTGGAATTCAATGTACCTTTACTGATAGAGATATCAATTTGGGGGTATATGACACTTGACATTGTGCGAATCTGATAGAACATGACACTTCCCAAGTGTCACGAACAGGTCTGTTGGTCCAAAGGATAGAAGTGTCCTTCAATTCTACCCATGTTAGAATTATTGACATATGAAAGGGTATGACAACTGCTTCTTTTTAGCAAATTAACCAAAATCTTAAAGTTTGAATAATTCCATAGTGTATGATGACAGCAACTAAAAGCGCTATTTGCACAACATTCTTAGTTCTTTTAAGCGATTTACAAGAGTAGTGTGTGTATACTTCAGAGTATTGAACTTTTTAAAATTTGTGATGGTAAATTATAGCAGTTTTATGTATCCTAATTTGTTACGTACGTCAAGGTATGCATCTGCAAGCTCAGAAGACGGGTATAGATTTTTAGGCGATAAGGATAAAGTAACGGTTAGTCGGCTACGTGATATTTGATGCAAGGAAGGTTAGATCAGGAGACCTATCAAAATGGAAACACCCGCGACAACCACTTCATAGCTACTCGTATTTTTTGTATTTTATGACAAGATAAATCGAATGGAGAATTATTCACAGTATTCCCGAAATCAAAAATAAACGAAAAGAAAACCTTCGCCCGCCACTAACCAACCATTTTTTTAGTAATAAAAACAGTACGCCAAAAAACTCAGGGATAATAGAAGTAAATCAAACTTTATCTTCCTGTAATTACGATAGTATTATTATCCTTCTTTAGATGATGAAATCATAGGTTATACAGTAAGTTTGTCATAGAAATAATGATGTTAGAGCAAAATGGATTGGACACCCACGCATAATATTAAAAATTATTTTGAATTTGTCTGTCTGTCCTTCTGGCAATCCGTCTGACTATATATCTGTCTGTCCGTCCGTCCGTACGATAACTCGAGAACGCGTGAAGTTTTGAACACATCGTTTCAAAAAAAAATATATATATAATAATAATAATTAAAAAAATTTAAAAAGGTGTACTAAATCGGGCAACCCATTTTGGGCATTGCCACACAAAAACGGGAGTTTTTGCGTATGCTGTGAAAATGATCAGTCCAAAAAACTATAATTTGAGACCCAGTGGATGAGTCCAAAATCAATTTTCTTAGTAATAAATGGGGATCGTAGCTCAGAGATAATGCGTCACATTTCTGTTTGATTTCTTTATGCACATTATTGTTATCATTTATTTGTAGCAATTGTTATTAGATATTTTAAAGTGTGTTGTTACATGTTAAAATATTATGAGAATTTGTGCTCTTAAGAATCCTGGAACACATTTTCCATTGCTCTGCAACTTACTCATCTTCTTTATTCTTAAAACTATGAGGTGCATGTGCATGTACCTAATGACTTATACCACAAAAGAAGTGAAATATTTGTTCAAGAAGCAATTTATTTTGATTCTCCGGTATATAGCAAAAGCTAAAAAATGTTTTTAATTTGTTATTTCATCACACAACCCATTATATTTTTGGTGACAAGTTTCAAGTCTTGGTTTTGACTAATCAACAGGTCTCAAATAGCGAAATTGAGTGACTTGTCAAAACAAATGAAAAAATAGAATAAAGAAAAGAAATGAAAAATGAAAAAAATATTAAGAAAAATATAAAAAAAAATTTTATTAAAAAAAACATTAAAAAACTTAAAACCACATTCATTCGAAACGAATTGAACCTGTATACGCCCGCAGTGTTCTGGAAAAGGAAGAAGAAGAAGCATTTCGTGCTAGCAGAAAACCTAACACTCATCGGTACAGCTTAGTTTTCTGCCTGCTGTAGATGCTTGAAATAGATCAAATTGATCTCCTCTCATATAAACTCTGAATAAATTCTGGGTGCGAATTATATGAGGCAAAAACTCCTATATATCAGCAAGGAGGAAGAAATAAAAGTAGACATTACTCTTTAGGTTTTCTGCTAACACGAAACGCTTCTTCTTCTTCTTCATTTTTCTTTTTATTTTTTCAGCCCACTGCGGGCGTAAACAATTTCGATTCGTTTCGAATGAATCTGGTTTTTAAATTTTTTTCTATTTGTCTCAATTTTTTGGTTTTTTCATTTCTTTTCTTTGTTCTATTTTTTGATTTGTTTTTCAAGTCACTCAATTTCGCTAATTGGGACCTGTTAATAAGTCAAAACCAAGACTTGAAACTTTTCACTAAGAATAAAATGGGTTGTGTGATGAAATAACAAATTAAAAACATTTTTTAGCTTTTGCTATATACCAGAGAATCTTACTTCTTGAACAAATATAAGTTTGCCCCGGTAAAAAATCCTAACAACACTTTCTGATTTGTTCTACGTAATTTCTACAGAAATTGAAGACCAAAGCAGAAACAACATTTTGATAAAACTGTTCCGTCGGGGAACACCCTTTATATTAAAATAATCAAAAGAAAACTTATAAACTAAAACTTACTAAATTATTTCAACTGAATGAATTATCCCCCGATGACAATAACTAATAAAATCCTCCCACGATGTCACAGACAGCTTCAGTTAGCATCAAAGCTAAAAAGAAATAAAACTAGCTTCAGTGGTAAAGACAGATCGTTTCGTGAGCTGAGACCTTAACCAATGACAAAACCCACTCTTATTAAACAAATATATAAGTACATCTATATTTACTTCGAACAGAACGTCCAAGTGAATTGGTTAGGATTTTTTAGAATCGTCCATAACGGTTTATTATCAATTTATTAGTGGCTAAAGTAAAATTTAAATCTATAATCAACCAGAGAGGAGAAGAATATTATAATTAAAAACACATCAAGCAGTGGATTTGGAATTGGACACTTCCATTTCAGTAATGTTATTTTTCGCGTGCTCAGAGTTGTGCCAGGTTTGTATACAGCTATTCAAACTTCATTTGTTTCCTTTTTATTTTTGAAATACAGTACATCACAGTAGCCGCGGGTGATTTCTATATAGGCCTTCACTGAAAACTGCGTGTGATTAAGATGGAACAAATTCTTTTACCATTCGCTTTTGTTTCGTTAAGGCTTCACTAGTTGGAACACATGACCCAAAGAACTACAGACCACTACAAAGCTTCGGCGAGATTCAAACTGGCGACTGAGGAGTAGACTAAAGAGGCTTGGGATTTGACGAAAGAGTACTTAGTTAGTTAGAGTACTTAGTTAGTTAGAAGTGGTCTGTTCTGCTTCCGGTGGAACTAATGCGTCAGGTGATGAATGATAGTGAACGGTCGATACTCAACGTTTTTTTACCTTCACGTCTTTGGGTGAGCTTGCACAAAAATGGAATCGCGGCCGCGAAAAAGATGATCGATAGGCGAGCGTTATGAGAGTAAAATAGATATCGGTTAGCAGTTAATTAGTCGCGATGGCTCAAAGTCCACCGGGACTTCTTCATCAACCCTGTATTATTGCGAATAACTACTCAGGAAGTCGAACTCAGGGGCTCTCTGCAAGATAGCTGGTATAAGATATTCAAGTTGTCTGTCGAGATCCTCAGATCCTGTAGAGCCTTTCACATAAAAGTTTTCTTTTGCACAACACTCTTTAATTTGTAACTTTCAGGTATTTGGCGCACAACTACATGTAGAGGGAGGAGCAAAAAGAAGCAATTTGGGTGGAGGGATTTCGTGATTCGTATACCTGGGGAAACAACCTGACTGGAATATCTTGAACGTCCAGTAAATGATTATAGTTGGTAAAATATTAATGCACTCGGTGTGTGCGAGGACTAAACTCTATTGATTTTGGCATACTTTATAGCCGGGCATAGTAGGCGCACGATTGGACGAATATGTGCTGACTGGCCTGTCGATATCAGTTCTGGAATGTAGGTACATATGTTGCTATCTGTGTGTTACGAAAGAGAAGAAACTAGAAGAAACAAAAACGTTTCCTTTCGTCACGCGAGTAAATTGATTACTTTATTCCTGGTATGTTTATTGATAACGCCGTATTAAATCCTGTTCATAGGGAGTTCGTCCCTAGTGCAATGTTTCCAAAGGACGCTGGTGTATATCTAGATGATCAATCACTTTATGACTTATGCGTCTTTCTGTTCGCAGAGAGTGCTGAAAAACAAATGAAAGATTTCCACCAGACACTGGAAGTAGTATGGCTTTGCGCCTTATTTGTCAATAATGTCGTCACGTATACTATTCGTCGAAAGTTCGGGTTCCTCCCAATAGTACAAAAACGGCCAAAAGTATGCAGATTAAATAAATAGAAAGCAGCTGATAAATCGCTGAAATAGGTGTTCAATTATATAAAGCATAAGGAAACGACGGTAAAAGTTCAACAAAAATTTTAAATACCACGTACTTTTGTGCTAAGAGTGAAGTATTTCACAACAAAACAAACATATAAAACTAAAATAGCTAGTAAATTTTTGAAATAAACGTGCGATCTTGTCAACAATTGAGAATCAAGATAGAAGCTGTGTTCTTTTGTCTCCGCAGAACAGAGCAAAACAAATGATACACAAAAGAGCGCCTCATATATTTTCATAGAATATTTATAAATAAAGCGAACAGTACAAATAGTTCGCTTCAATCGACACACAAAAGAATTTCGATCCAAAGTCGTACAGGGCTGCAGATATTCATTGTTTTTGTTCGAAAGCAGGATTTCATCATGCCACTGGGCAGCCTGTTCCGCTACGGGACTAAATTCTTTTGATATTTTGTTCTTTGGTTACTGAACTGAAGAAGTTGAACGCCCGAGTATAAATTTTCTTTATCCACTTTTATTCCATGTAGTTTTTGCCCATCACTACTTGACCAGTAGTCATCGTAATCAATAACCATAGCCCAGCTAGAACATCAAATATATTTATATATATAATAACAGCATCAATAATAATCGAAAGTGTCAACCAAAGGTCACCAGCTCTATCCAGGAGAAAATCGACCCACAGTTCAGGATCGAAAAAAAAAATGGAGGAAGAAGAAAGAAGAAGAACTACATACATGGATTGCACTTGGTATATATCAGATTAACGGTGGAAGAAAGTCGAGTGTTTTATAATTTTAAAAAAATCAGAGAAAATTCAGGCAAAAAGATTGGCATTGCTTGCAAACATTATCCTCGATAATTTAAGCGACTCCGAAAATTATGAAAAGGTACAGCGTGTGCAACAAACGAAACGGAAAAGAAAATGTGGGTCCGCGAATATTATAAAGAAGGACAGGTTTGTAAGATTGTTTAACCACATAATACATATGTAGTTTGTTTTACAGGTTTCAGGAGCATATATGCATGTTGTAACACCGTTAGCAATTTTGGATCCAGATCTTTTCCGAAATTAGGATCTACGCCGCTCTTAACGGGCATCTGACATATTTATCCGTGGAATCCCCGTCTTGGACAAGGAAATCCCTCTTAATATCGTAAAAAATATTGCAGATATTGTGAAACACCAGTGCTCACCTTTTGTTGACGCTTTTCGTCTTAATTCCAAGTCGCGGGATGCTCCAATTGTAATAAAATTTTCATGTCCAGCAGAACGTAAGTCATTCTTCCCTTCCTTAAAACGTCATGGCAGGCTAAGGCTGAATCAGTTGAAAGGTTTTTCAATGAAAGCCGTCATTTACTTCAATGAAAGCATAACCCCTCTAAGTTCGAAGTTATTTCGGGATGCACAGGCGCTTCGTACATCTGGTAAACTTCATACTGTGGTCAACTTGAATGGATTTATTTGTGTTAGATGGGGTAAGGATGACAAGCTATGTAGGATCACCACCGCCGAACAACTGAAAACAGGTATTTCTGTGCATTAACCAACTTTTGGGAGTTTTTTCTATGAAATGTTTATATTTGCCTTGCTGTGCATTATATTAAATATCAGCTTTAGTTTTCTTATTTTCTAGTTTTCCTAGCTTTTTATTCTGTGTTTTTCTTTTCATTTTTTTTTTTTTGTTTTTTATCTTTCATTAAGATTAATATGATGCTATTGAATTTTGTATCTTGCAGTTTTTTACATGCTCTTATAAAGCCTTGCACAGTCTCTCAATTTCTTGTATTAGGTTGTAATTTCTTGTGTTTGCTTTTGATCGTTGGCAGAAGTATGCTGATGAATGAGTTCGGCTAATACTTTTTGTGAATTGGACAGAGTGAGATCACTAATTAATATTTGTTGTAAGTGCTTTCCGCGAATGCATATAGCCACAATTAATGCTAGAAGTCTTTGTAATAAGATGGATGAGATCCGGCAAATCGTTGGAAGCTCTGACTTGCATGCTATTATTGTTAGTGAGACTGGGCTGCAGCAGCATATTCCTTCTTCATTCGTTTCCATACCTGGTTTCAATATTCTACGTAATGACCGCAAGGGCCAGAGGGGTGGTGGTGTTGCCATTTAGTTGAAAGATTCTTTTAAATCTAAAATTTTCGAATTTTGCTCGAGTGGTGCTATCGAGTATTTATGTGTGGAGGTTGAGGTGGGTCTGGTCTGGTCCTCCTGGTAATTTTGTTGATGAATGTGTAGAAGAACTTTCTATTTCAATTCACGTATTGCGCATCTCTATAGCAATGTTACTATTGGAGATGACTTCAATGTAAATTTTGCTTCACAGTAATCTTCCCACTGAAAGTTTTCGATCTGTAATTCAAGGTCTTCACTTCAATGTGGTGAATTCTCCTCCCACGTACTTTAGTTGTGCTAATCCGTCACTACTGGACTTCTTTATGACAACGGATAAAGATAAAGTATTATTCCATAATCAGATTAGCCCTTCAAGCATAATTGATCATGATATACTATTCATGACTTATAATGCTTCGTTTGATAACTTTAATCAGTTGAAGCAATTTTACTATCGACATTTCAAGCACATCGACCTGTTTATCTTGGCTAGTGAATGCCTGTCCCTTACATGGACTGATATCTATGTCTGTCCTTCTGTTCAAGGTAAGGTTGACATATGGAATGAGCTAATCACCTATTTGTATAACAAATATGTTCCCCTTAAAGTTAAGTGTGTTAGTACTAGTAGCTCTCCCTGGTTTAATCACACAATTCGTGCTCTAATAGTATAAGGAGAATTCTTATATCGTCAATGGAGGCGACTTAGAACTGAATATGCTCGATCTCTATTCAAATGCGCTCGGAACGAGGTAACTTCTGAGATTCGGTTATCAAAGCGTCTATATTATAGCTACAAATTTGACCCTAACCTGCCCCTCAGAGTTTTGTGGAGTAATCTGAGGAAAGCTGGTATTTGCCCTGGCTTGAGTCCTCAAAGATCATTTGAAGCAGAAGCCTTTAACAAGGACTTTACCATATGTTCTGGTACCGCTGTTACTCTCTCGCAGCCCGCGTGTATTGAGACTTCTACTTTGCGCGATCAAGACATGCATTGTTTGTCTTTCCGGGACGTCTGGCATGATGAGCTTTACAAAGCTATCTCTTGTGTAAAGACCTGTGCTGTCGGTTTTGATGATCTCAATGCCCGCTTTGTAAAGCTTTTTTTCCGTACATATCCACATATATACTACATATTATGAATACTTGTTTGGCTTCCTCCTGTTTTCCTGACATTTGGAAAGTTGCTTGGGTCATACCTTTACCTAAGAAAACTTCCCCTGTCAGCTTGTCTGACTTCAGACCTATTAGCATTCTTAGCTTCCTAGAGAAGGTCTTGGAAAAACTTATTTGTTACCAAATTCAGGAGTTCTTAGATCAAAATAATCTGCTCACGAGATATCAATCTGGTTTCCGTGCAATGCACAGTTGTGAGACTGCCTTGCTAAAGGTATCTAATGATCTCCGTTTGGATCTTGATGCTGGCGAAATTGGCGCGCTTGCCTTATTGGATTTTTCTCAAGCTTTTGATAGTTTTGTGTTCTCTACACTACTCCGTAAATTGTATGTTAACTATTGTTTTTATTCTTCTGCGGTCAAGTTTATAAGTAGTTTCCTCACAAACCGTTTTCAACAAGTAAGCGTTAATGGTATTCTCTCCTCCTTCTTACTTTTGTCTCAGGGTGTCCCACAAGGATCTGTATTAGGACCTCTCCTTTTTAGTCTATACATTAATGATATCGGTGATATCGTACATAATGTACAGTTACATCTATATGCCGATGATGTACAATTGTACTTGAGCAAACCGCTTGGGTTGATTGAGGATTGTATTTGCAGAATCAATGATGATCTTGCTGCAATTCGCAAATGGTCAATTGATAATAAGCTTTCTATCAATCCTATAAATCACAGTGTTTGGTGTTGTGCAGCTTACCTCCTGATTTCGATGATATACCCTCAGTTATTCTCAATAACGTCACGTTACCTTTTGTTAACTCGGTGGCTAATCTGGCAGTGAAATTCAACATTCGCCTGAAATGTTGTGATCATGTTAAGAGGATGTTGGGTTGGCTTGCCAAGACTGTGGCTATTTGCTAATATCTTACCAAAAAATTCACGTTTGAGATTGGAGAAGACGCTTTTGTGGCCTCTTTTACTTACGGCATTCTAATTTACCAAAAGCTTGACTTCCTGTGCAAACGTGAAATGGAAGTTGCTTTTAATGATTGTTTACGATTCATTTTTAACCTACGCAGATCTGCCCACATTACTCCTGTAAGGTACTCATTATTGGGATGCTCAATTCAGACTTATTTAAAACGCATGGCATTAATCTTCCTATTCAATTTAATACAGACTAGGAAGCCCATGTATCTTTATGAAAAAATAGAATTTCTACATTCTTGGAGAGGAATGAGCTTACGTATACCGCGTTTTAGTATATTGACTTATGAGGGATCTTACTTTGTCCAAATTGTTCGTCTATTGAATTCCCTTCCTCACAATACTCAGTGTGCGGCTTCTGTCAGCGAATTCGAGAAATATTTAGATGATTGTATACTTTGAGTGCTATGGGATGTTGGGTATGACTGTGCAAGATGTTCTTATTTACATATTTCTTATTTCTTTTATAATTTTTGTTATTAATCATGTTTTTATTTAGTTTTAATTTTCTTTTGCCTCCTGTATATATGTTGATTGTCTTTACTTTTTCTTAGTCATAGTAGGCACTTTCTAAAAATTATGTTTTTGTTTTTTTTGTATCTCTAATTTTTTCTTTTCTTTTTGATTTCCGAGTAGCGTGACTAGTTTGTGTAAAGTACTAATTAAGATTTACATCTTGTGTACTTAATTTGTTTAATAAATGAATGAATATGAATATGAATATATGAGGATGACATCTGCGCAGTTGGAGGAACTAGGTAAGATTGTAGGGCCTCATATAAATAAACAAATATGCATCCGTTTGCCAATACCAGTCAATCAGCGCCTAGCAATTACATTAAGGTAGGTAATAAATTAACTTCATCATGTGTTTTAATTTTAATTTGCAATATAATAAATACATAATATAGATATCTGGCTTCAGGGGAATCCCAAAAGAGCCTAAGTTTTTATTATAAATGTCCACCTGTCTCGGTTAACAATATAATAAAAGAAACAACAGGAGAAATATGGAATAATTTAAGGGAAACAGTATTTCCCCTCTTAATTCCACTCGGTTCCTCGAAATTTCAAATGTTTTCGAGAGGCGGTGGAATTTCCCACACTGTGTATTCGCTCTTGATGGAAAACATATATTGATAGAGGTAAAAAACAACTCATTAATGTAAATGCATTTTATATACTTATTACAGGCACCGCCGAAATCTGGATCAAAGTATTTCAACTACAAGAAATCGCACTCAATTGGCAAATGGCTACATGTGACAGGATCTACAATTTTACAATGAGCGGTATAGGGTCAACAGGTCGCCAAGGTGATGGGGTCATATTTCGAAATTGCGAGTTTGGACGGAAAATTTTCAATCAGGATTTCAAGCAAGCACAAAACTTTAGCTCTATACATAAACGCGTTCTCGAGTTATTGTATTTTACTGCCTCATTTTTGATAATTATCATCGCCCATAATCGTATTCCAGCCTACATAAATATCTTTACAACACCCAGTAGAAGTAAACGAATTTAATCAATTCTCTGTAAATATATTTAATGTGGCTTATACCACTTTAGATCAACAGTTTTTAATTATAACTGCCTAGATTTATTTGAAGTTAACACTTTCTAACTTGAGTTAAAAATAGTTCAATATTTTCTATCAACTAATATTTCAATATTTCCTTGCAGCCTACCAGATCCTGAAGATATCTCAACTGCTTTTGCAAATATGCCGTATGTATTTGTCGCTGATGACGCTTTTGCACTAACATACAATAAGATGAAGCCATATAAAGGAGAAGCCCCCGATACTCTGCAGAGTGTGTTCAATTATCGTCTGTCTAGGGCACGGCGAATGATTGAAAACAGCTTTGGGATATTATCCTCAAAGTGGAAAATTTTTCGAGCCCATATTAAAGCGCATGTCCAGTTAGTTGAACGAATTGTATCTTCCTGTGTTTGCCTTCATAATTGGCTCAGGTAAAATGAAGAACAAAATGAATACATCACAGCTGGCCTAATAGATGTAGAACATGACGACGGAACGTTCACAGAAAGTAATTGGCGAAAAGAAGAAACTTCTTTCAGAAGATTTATGCCCAGAAGCTACAATTCCAACCGAAGTGCTAAATAAGTTCGCGAGAAATTTTCCGAATATTTTTCGACAGAAGGCAGTGAGCCACATGTAGAGTAAAATTTTTTTTTTAAACTTTACTTGACAAAAATTGGAAAATAAATAACGAGTAAAAAGTAACACTGCTGGCGTTTTTTTCCTCGCAGCCTCCTTTTCCAAAACATGGATTGCTTTTTGAGCGATTCTTAGCTTTGCGGCTGTAGTTTCACTTTTGGTTTCTGTAAAAGAGAGAGTTAAATTCATTAAACATTTTGAAATTTATATTTTTTTATATTTATTTGTATTACCTTCTACAGTCGAAATAGATGGCGATGGCGAAGGTGACGGCCGAAATCTTTTTTCCGTTAAGGTTGAGAATGAGCTGAATTTAATAAATGAAGTTCAGTTGATTTTGTTTAACTTAATAATTGAAATAATTACCTTGACGATGTTGTATTGTTTTGTTGCATGGGTGAGGACGCTAGACGGATGCAGTTGGGATTTAAATATATACACACCGGGAAAGATTAATTAGATTTATTCCGATTTACTTCAATGACTTAAAAATACACGCACGTTCACAGTCTGAAGGTTTGCAGCAGGGAGAGAGAAACTAACAGGCGGAACATAGAAATATTCTGTAGTTTTTCAGTGTTTTCCAAATTATGACATTACTTCGAACATATCCACAGGTGGATTCTGTATTTATATAATTCAATTATTTAATTCATTTACTATACTACACCTCTCCCCTTTTTACTTTCTTTCTCTCTACCTTACAAGGTTTACACATTTGGTATTGCTCAAACACTCAATAGCTTCTTACGTTTTTCCAGTATTCTAGCAGAAGCTCGCGTTTTTTCTTTTTTATTTATTTTAGTACTTGCATTACTTTTCTTATTTTTATTGTGTATACATAATTCAGCTTGACAACTGCTTGATTTTAAAATATCAGGATGATACTTATCTTCTAGTCTTGACCTTCGGATTTGAGAAAATTGAACTATTTTGCGTACACCTTCAATAACAATTTCATATAGACAGGGGCTTATAATTCTAGAAATAATAGTGGGAATCCACTTGACATAGTTTTTGTTATGACTGGCATATAATACTTTCTCCCCTTTTTTAAACGTTTTAATATTATTTGTATTAGACTTATTGTTAGATTTTCGATAATATGTGTACATTGGTTTACTTGTTTTTCTATCTCTGTCTTGTCTTTCATTCGTAAAATACATATTTCTTATATTTGGATTTAACATATCAAGAGATGTTCTAGGCTTTATTTTAAAAACTAACTCTGCAGGTGACTGATTGGTGGAGGTCGTCGACGTATTCCTATACATTAGAAGGAATTGCAATATTTGTTCTTCTATATCTAATGACATATATTTTTTATCAATAAAGAATTTTTTCAATGCTCGTTTTGTTTCTCCTACGTATCTTTCAGCTAACCCGTTACTTTGTGGGTGGTATGGCGGAGACTTTGTCACTTTGATTTGGTTTCTTGTACAAAAATCTATAAATTTTGCAGAGGAAAATGGTGGGCCATTGTCACTGCAAATTTCCACTGGAATGCCAAAAGTTGAAAAAATTACTTTTAGTTTTTTAATGATTGCTTCAGCATTGGTTTTTTTTTAAAAGATGGACTTCTATCCATTTGCTGAATGCATCTACCATAATCAGGAATTCAAATTTTCCAAAGTAGAAAAGGTCAATATGAATACGTTCGAACATACATTTCGCTGTCGTCCATTTAACTGTATCTGGCTTTTGAAAATTTTGTGTTTGCTGACATGCAACACATTTATTTACAAAGTCCTCGATTTTTATGTCCATATTTTTAAAATAAACATATTGTCTACCTAAACTCTTCATTTTTGTAATACCTCTATGGTCAGCATGAATAAGACTCAAGACTTCATTTTCTAGACAATTCGGAATGACTAACCTATTACCATAAAACAGACAACCGTCTTCCGTGGATAATGATTTTAATTTATTATAAAAGAAAACAATATCTGCCTTTTTAATACTCGTTCTTGTTGGCCATCCTGTTTGAACATAAGTAATGACATGATTCAGAATTGAATCTCTTTTAGACATTTGCTTTACTTTCTCTAAGTTCACTGAGAAATTATCAGCTAAATTGAATGAATTAATGAGAAACTCTTCATCTTCTAGTTGACATGCAATTGGTAAGCGTGATAATGCATCAGCATGAATCATTTGGGACTTTTTCTTATAAATTATCTTGTATTTGTAAGCTGACAAAATGACGGACCAACGCTGCAGTCTCGCTGCTGCTACTGATGGAGTATTTTTATTTGGGTTGAAAATTTCTCTAAGTGGCTGATGGTCACTGTAAATTATAAATTCCTTACCGTATAGGTACTTGTGGAATTTTTTGACGGCAAAAATTATAGCTAATGCTTCCCGATGAAGTTGCGAGTAATTTTTTTCCGAGGCGGACAGTGTACGTGATACAAAGAAAACTGGTTTTTCGCAACCATCAACTAGATGAGACAGGACAGCTCCCAATCCGTATGGTGAAGCATCTGCAGATACGACCGCTACTTTGTTTGTGTCAAACAACTCCAATAGAGAGTTATTAAGAAGTAGGCTTTTACTTCTTTGAAATGCTTTTTCACAGTTTGGTGTCCAAACGAATTTATTGTCTTTTCGCAATAGGGAGTATAATTCTCTCAGCTCTGTAGACAAGTTGGGTAAAAATTTATTATAATAGTTTAATAGACCTAGATAAGATTGAAGCTGAGTTAAGTCTTTGGGCGAGGGAGCCTTGAGAATCGCATCCGTCTTCTTTGGGCTAGGACTAATTTGGTTATAAGAAATTACGTGGCCTAAGTACTCAACCTCTGTCGCAAAAAAAACACACTTCTGAACATTAATGCGAACTCTGTGGTTATTTAACCGTGACAATACTTCTAACAATTTTATTTCGCATTCAACTTTCGAATTTCCACCTATAATTATATCATCTAAATATCCCTGAACGTTATCTATACCTCTCAGAATTTGATCAATTATGCTTTGAAAAGCAGACGGCGCACTTGCTATGCCGAAAGGGAGACGATTGAACACGAAAAGCCCTCTGTGAGTGTTTATAATCAAATATTTTTTGACTCTTCTGAGACTTGAACTTGCTGATAAGCACCAGTTAAATCGATGATGCAAAAATATTTACAGTTGCTTAGATTTGCAAAAAGATCTTCCACAATGGGTAGAGGGTAATGTTCTAACCGAATAAATTTGTTGACCGTTTTCTTAAAATCCACGCATATTCTAATTGAATTATCCTTCTTTGGGACTACTACAATGGGACTAGCATTTTCTGCATATTTCACTGGTGTAATAATGTTTAATCTACACAATTTATCTAGTTCTTCATTCACTTTATTGCGAACATGGAATGGAATCGTATACGCTTTATGAAAAATCGGTACATATGAATCTTGTACGTTAATTTCTGCGAAAAACCCTTCAATTGGCATCTCTAAATTGTCAGAAAATGCGTTAGGAAATTTTTGTTTCAGTTGACGTTTTAAATCTATAAGTGACAAATTTTTATACCCGTGTTTTCTAGCACTCAACGAATAATGATCGTTTTTTACACTATTTACAACTTTACACTTACTTGAATCCCCTAAATTTTTAATTAATTCTCGCCAACTCGGTGACAAAGCATCCAACCATGGCCTTCCCATTATAGGGGTAAACGACTTGATAGTATTTGCAACTACTAACTGGAGATCACGTTTTAAATCGACACCTCCATCCTTCGGCCAATTAACCTGCACTTCAATAACACCTACTATGGGCATTTGTTCTCCTGTCACTACCTGTAAAGAACTATGATAAGGCTTCATTTCACACATAGCAAAGTATTTCTTAAAATCTACGTAACTTATGACTGACTGACATGCTCCGCTATCCACTTCCATCTGTATAACCTGGTCTTGAATTTTCACAGGCATGATTAACCGATTATCGTCATCCAAGCTGTTGATATTGCTGCAAATTTCCTGCGCGCACATTGATGGTTTCTCGACACTGGCTCCACAACTTAACTTGTTGACACCTTCCTGCTTTACTCGTCGGCACATTTTTGCAAAGTGTCCCTTAATTTTGCAATTATTACAAACGACGTTTAAAGCCGGGCACTGCGTTCTGTGAGAACTATTACCACAGCGGCCACAAATATTTTTATTATTTTTATGGCTACCACTAGGACTGCTGTTATTATGATTACGGCTTAAGACCTTACTTTTGCCTGAGTAATTAATCGATTTCTGCATGTTTACTTTTTTATATTTACTGACTGGGCTGTCAAAAGCTGACAAATGCTTGCTCTGGCTGTAGACTGTGTTGACATTTGGAAATTTCATACTGGAAGATTGCTTGGAAAGTGTTTCCATGCTTAATGCTTTTTCGCACACTTGCTCGAATGAATAGGAATCATCATCTAGCAATTTTTCTTGCCACTTGGGATTATGCAAACCGCAAACAAATTTATCTCTTAAGGCTTGGTCTAAAAATGTATCAAAGTTGCAATTAGCTGCCAAAAATTTCAGACTTACGATATATTCTTTGATGCTTTCATTTTCCTTCTGATTTCTTCGATAGAAATTGTAGCGTTCCACGATGACAAGCTTTTTGGGTGAATAAACTTTTTTTAATGCTCCTACTAGTTCCTTGTAAGACTTGGTAGTAGGTGACTGTGGCGCTAGCACGGTTTTGAGAGTTTTATATGCTTCTGGTCCAATGAGCGTTATCAATAAAGATGTTTTCTTTTTATCGTCGACATCATTGCACTTAAAGAATTCTTCGAGACGATCGATATATTCTTCAATATCATCGCCTGGCAAATAATGTTCGATTCCTCCAATGTAGTTAGACATGATCTTCCCTGACGTTGATAACTCGACTTTTGAGTTTTTTGCTTCTTGATCGCTTAAAAGATCATCTAATGATGCTTTCGAATCTGCCTTTCACGATCACAGCATGAATTTTATAACACCACATGCACTGCAATGTTCGCGTTTTCCGTGTTATAGAAGACAAACAACTTCCTATAATTCTCGTTAATCCTCGTCGCCAGATGTTGTATTGTTTTGTTGCATGGGTGAGGACGCTAGACGGATGCAGTTGGGATATAAATATATACACACCGGGAAAGATTAATTAGATTTATTCCGATTTACTTCAATGACTTAAAAATACACGCACGTTCACAGTCTGAAGGTTTGCAGCAGAGAGAGAGAAACTAACAGGCGGAACATAGAAATATTCTGTAGTTTTTCAGTGTTTTCCAAATTATGACATTACTTCGAACATATCCACAGGTGGATTCTGTATTTATATAATTCAATTATTTAATTCATTTACTATACTACAGACGATAACTAGCTATCTTCTAAAAGTGATAGCGTACTTGTACTCTTTTTTTTGCTGCTGAGCCACTTGGCAAAGGCTTTTTTGACCTTAGGTATGACGCTTTTACTATTTCCCACCTTCTTTTTATGTCATCTTAGGAGATTCAAAGGTTTGTACTAATAGCAGACCACAATCTTGGTCTTTTTATTCGGTTTTTATATTTGGGTTTGTGAAGCCTCAAAGAGGTGGTCGATCTTGAATTGTTTCAATTATTTCTTCTAAAAATTAAGTTTTAGATACAGACTAAGGCATTTTTGAAATACATATATACTGTAACAACATTTTGCTGACAAAAATGCTCCGAGCGGTAGACGAGGAATATAAATTGGATAAAGTCTACTGGAATATTTGTAATCTCATTTCTTACAAAAAAGCGTGTGAGTACAGGAACTTGGTCTCGTAATGGGCGAGGCCGCATAACGGCACACACGAATCCCACTTTCCTAATAAAGGTGATCGGAGTTCGAGATAAGTACTATTTTTAAAATTTCATCTTGACCCCCCCTTTGGTGTTCTGAAATTGTACCTTTGCTTATGAAACGTCGCAGAAATTTATCTCTTCGCACATCCGAAACTTGTAGTTATCTACAGCCACATCGTTTAAACGGAGAGCTATTTTTCCACAATCTGGAAACAGTTCTAACACTTTCAAACTGCTTTGAAGATGACACTAGAATATTAAACCACGATGAAACGGCTACAACTAACGTACAAAAAACCGCAAAAGGTAGTTATTTGCCATTTTCTATTATTAGTGTTAGTTATTTTGCAAGTCACTATATAGGTTCGTGCTGAAAAGGGTGTGAAATCTGGTTGCTAAGTTGTCAGCGCTGAGAGGGAACCCTTGTTACCACATATGCCATCATCAGTGCTTCAGAATAGTACATTACACCAGTAACGATTTTTCCCCGCACACATTAAAAACACCGTATGTTAAATGGCGATCCAGCTGTGACTCTAGTTTTGGCTACAATTTCGGAGGGGATGAATGCGGATTTACTTGCGAGATCATGAAGCATTTCATAAAATTCAGTAGTAGCCATGAAAATCCAACATTACTTATATTTGATAACCACGAATCACACCTTTCCATATCGCTAAAAAAATGGTGTGACAATCTGAGTCTTTCCACCCCATTCTACTCACAAATTTCAACCTTTACACGTTGGAGTATTCTATCCTTTTATAAATGCATACAATTCCGTAGTTGTCTCGTGAATGATTTGTAATTCTACCAAATCATTTTCCTTATACGAGGTAGCATCGTGTGAAAGAATTGCTTTTCAAATAGCAATGACTCCATCCAATTTCATTGGTACCTTCAAGATAAGGATAAGGAAGCATTTTTAGAAGTTGACTTTCAACCGAATCCTGCTACTGATATTGAACATAACATATTGTACAAATAAATAGTTAGAACGGAAGTCTATTTTAATTGCTGCTACCTGTGCGAACTAAGAGGAAAATTTTAATTGAGTCAAGCAGAGATGAAGAGGGCAACATGGAAAATTTGCGCGCAGAATCATTAGACTCTGACTCTGATTTTGTTTAATTAAATGAAGAAATGTTACACAATTTTAATATGACACCTCATAAGCGTGTACAATAAATTATTTCCATCATTTCTATTGAATAATCAACGAGCTAATAGTTTTTCCGGAGTAAATAGCGGCTGTCGACACAAGAAGCGATTGTGATACCATATCTGCTGCATTTCCTGTGAATTATTATCGAAAGTCGTCTAGCCCTTCATTTCAATAGCTATCTAAGTCGCCGTTGGAAAAGCAATCGAAATCACAGCTTGCCTGCGTTAACTGGTCCCTGTTCAACAGCTGCCTGAGAAAAGAATAAAAAAACATGTGAAAGAAAACCAACAATTTTTTTAAGAAATACAGATTCCAGGAGTAGAAACAGCTGGAAGTGTTCCTGAGAAACTTCCGCCGATAGCCCGAAAGATTTGTACGAGTTATCCAGAAAAGGATCCCTGAGCCCAACTACCATCACACGTAGATCGTTCACTTATTGAGTGATAAGTTTGCTTTCTTCCCTGTCACATGGTGGATGTTCGGTAAGCTAACTAAATAAACGCCAAATTAAGAGTAATTTCAGTAAAAAAACAAGTGCCCTCAGTAATTTAAATACTAAAATTGATTTGTGGTTGTTTCCGCGTAGTCAGATATGTCCCCGCAATTATGGAACTGCACTAAATAGGAGATCGGATTGCTTTAATTAAAACTCCCGAAATATGTTTTACTTGAAATCTTTATTGCACGCCGGTCGGTTTGAACAGAACTAAAATTACATAGCAACAAGTCAATTACTCTTCCAAACTAGAAAAGTGGATAACTGTTACCTTTTGTTATAAAATGAAAAAAAAAAATGCAAAAGAACTGAGTGAATGCAAGTTAGACAATAATTTATATATATGTGTATAATTGAGAATCACTAGTATGAATGTAGTTTTATAGGAAGTAGGTTTATATTGGCTTATTATCGGAAGGATCAGGATCTGCAAGTTTTATTCCTTGAAGATGAATTGCATTAAGAAATGCAGTAGTTCTTGGCAAGGCAGCCAACTTAGTTAGTTTGGGAAGAACTAATGGTTTTATGTTCAGCTCGAAATCAGAATCTATGCATGACTGTGGTTTGACTTCAACTGCAGATTTTGCGGCACCAGCGTCACAGCGTCAGTATTTTCTATTCCAGTGATAGGAATATTTACCCTTGATTTTGGTATAGTTGCAGGCAGGCTGCAATAGAAGATGAGATAAAGGTGGCTTGAGAGCCTTGATCGAGAAGTGCTCGAACCGTTATATTTCTGCCAGAAAGTGAGCTCAGTCTCACTATACCTGTAGCCAACAAAGTAGAATTCCAAAAATTTCTGTATGTGCATGCATTAGATGTGGTTGCCTGATTACAAGGGGATTCAGTACAAGCAGGTGTCGATTTTTCTGTCCCTTTTGCAATTAGCGTGTCCCTTGCCTGCACACCACTGATAGAGAAGACATGTAGAGTCGTATGATGTGCTTGGTTGCAGTGTTTGCAACGGTTAGATGATGGACAATTACTTTGTGTATGATTAGAGCGCAAACAATTAAAACAAAGTGAATGTTTCGAAACAAATTCTCTTCGCTGGAAAACAGATTTTTGTCTGAAAGCAGGGAAAAACAGGAGAATGTGTTTCCCTGAGCAACCTACACCCCTTCCGGTTGTTACTGCATGAGCTTTCAGTGCTGTAGGCTTATTTTGGGATTTATTGAACGGAATTTTAATTAAATCTTTCTGTTTTTGATTACATGCACCAACAGCTTCCAATGTGTTAATGCGATTCTGTAGAAATGATGACACAGTTTTAAAATCTGTGAGTTCAGTATCCTTGCTAATAGAAGACTCCCAGTCTTTTCGCGTTATAGGATCCAACTTCTGAACGGTGATAAAGATGAGCCAATCATCCCATTGATCGACTGGTCGTTTAAGTCCCTCTCGCGCTTTGATAGCTTCAATAGTCCCATCGTGTAGCCTTTTCAATTCTTCGGATGATTCTGTCTTCATAGTAGGTAATGAGGTTAGAAATTTAAGGTTTGTGTTAACAAGCAAGCGCTTATTTTGATAGCGATCACATAAAATCTTCCAAGCGGAAGTATAATTGGCGTCAGAGATTGGTGTATTCCGTAGAAGCTGTTCAGCGTGACCGTAAAGACTACTTTTTAGGTGATAAAATTTCGCTGACGCACTGAGACCCATATTAGTATGTACTAGGCTTTCAAATAAGTCACGAAATGATTGCCATTCTCGCAAATCACCTCCGAAACGAGGAATTTTTATTTTCTCTAAAAAACTGCAGGAATTGGTATGTGATTGGGAGCATTCATGTAGGGTCTGATTGCTTAATGATAAATTAGAATTATTAAGGTATTCATTCACTTTCAAAATATCGGTTAAGGTACCGAGAGCTTCAGTATATGCTATCTCTGTAGTAGTGTAAAAATCCATTTTAAAGTATTCGTGCTCCAGCTCTGCACCAGTACACGTCTGAAGAAGTTGGTCATTTAATAATTGGAATTTATCCCAATATTTGTTGAGGAGATCCACTCGTGCTTGTAAATAACCCTGAGTCTGCTTGTCTTTACCCACACGATTAGTGTTATCTAAGAAATTGGTGATATACGTCATAAGCGTGTTCTGCTCTCTAACGAGCTTCTCCATGTTAGTAATACGTATGAGTAGATAAATGGAACGGACTTACTTGTATATGTGTTGCACCGGTTGACCTTTCTGATTGATTTTCGTTGATCGCCCTTTTTCTATCGTAATCCACTTTATGATACCGAATTTTTAATGAGATTAGCAACGAATTTTAAGATATGTAATTAGCTCGAGTTAAATGAAATTCGCACCTCAAAATCCCGATTACAATATGTCCCGATTAATAAGGCTGATTAAAACAAAAAACCACGATAAGTCACCATACATGAAAATTCAACCAATATATTAATTATCACAAGATATTTGCATTTAATTCTATAGTTGTTTATCACAGCACCACACAATGTACTTCACCGTTATAGCACGATATGTATGTTAAGTACAAAATCTTTGTTCCCAATTGAGAATCTTTATGCACAACTTTCCCGCTATGTTTAGAATCAATTTTTAATTATTAAACCGATACTCCTTCCCGGGTTTCGGCACCAAAATATGTTTCCGCGTAGTCAGATATGTCCCCGCATTTATGGAACTGCACTAAATAGGAGATCGGATTGCTTTAATTAAAACTCCCGAAATATGTTTTACTTGAAATATTTATTGCACGCCGGTCGGTTTGAACAGAACTAAAATTACATAGCAACAAGTCAATTACTCTTCCAAACTAGAAAATTGGATAACTGTTACCTTTTGTTATAAAATGAAAAAAAAAAAATGCAAAAGAACTGGGTGAGTGCAAGTTAGACAATAATTTGTGTATATGTGTATAATTGAGAATCACTAGTATGAATGTAGTTTTATAGGAAGTAGGTTTGTAAATGCCATTTATTTTTAACTCATTAGTGTTGATTGTAGATAAATGCTGCTTGCGTATAGGTATGTTATAACTGCGTTCTAAAAGTGGTAAAACAACCACATAAGTGTTCTTAAACAATAAAATTGAAAATGAAAATATAATCGTGTTTTTAAACTATAAAAAATCAATACAGTGTCATAGTTGACCTGTTGGACGGCAATCCGAACCAAAATGTTTTGTATTTACACTTTTTACCGCCACTTCATTCTTTTGCGAGGACAACACTGTTAAACAGCTGATTTCTGGTGCTCGTGTTGAATTAAGCGAGAAACGCAGTGCTAACTTTTCCAACCTGGACGTCACTATAACCTGAAGAGCCTCAACCTCAACTCACAATACGAACTTTGACAACTATATGTATGATAGCAGTTAAGTGAGCTCTTGGCTCGAAAATTCAAATTATTTTGTATTAACTTACTACAGCAGGAATCACTTTGCACTTTGTATGTTTCCCAATTTTCTTTTAACAAATTTCCCGTGTACTTTTTCCATAAACAATGCTGACTTCAAATGATAACAAAAATTAGCTGTCAAAGCTGATAAAGTTCCAGCAAAGTAGAAAGTAGACTTACCCATGCTCAACCTCAACCTGGCCGCCCTCACCAACTTTGCCAATGGGAGCTTAATAACCTTATCTGATATACAGGGTGTTCCCTACTAAAGGGTCAATAGAACGGCAGGTGATAGTACTCAACTAAATAAACCAAAAATTGTATAGCAATGGTGGAGGGGGGGGGGGGCATATCAACCGTTTAGAGGTTACAGGGTGATTAAGAGAAAATCTAGTTTTTTCACAAAATACCCCGTATCTTAAAAACCGCAGGGCGTACGGTCAGAGTTCAGGGCTCATTTTATGCAGAACTTCATAGCCTTTCCAACCACTGCTCAATCAGTCCCATACCGCTCTACTATCAAGAATTATGGTTGTCTAGTCTAAAAATTTCGGATTTCCTTAACTTTTGTTTAAATTTAACCTCTATTATTTTTGCAAAAAGGTCATTAACATAACTCTTTTTTAAGATAAATATAAATTGTAGACTCTCCTCTTTAAGTTGACCTATTACACTCAATGTCCTATCTGAAACCCTTTAAGAGTTATTGGCTCAAAACCTATTCTCAAACCTATTTTCAAACCTATTCTCAACGATAATTTGTTCCCTTAGAACAAATTTTAAAAAATATCGTCTAATTTAGGTTTGACCTGAATAGGTTATAAGTTAATAACTGTGTAGCGGCTACAGTTAACACACAGGGTGTAATAGATCAACTTAAAGAGGAGAGTCTACAGTTTCCAGTTTAAAAAGTTATGTTAATGACCTTTTTGCAAAAATAATAGAGGTTAAATTAAAAAAAAAGGTAAGAAAAGCCGAAATTTTTAGTTTAGACAACCAGAATTCTTGATGGGAGAGAGGTATGGGGCTGATTGAACAGTCGTTGGAAAAGCCATCAAGTTCTGCATACAATGAGCCCTTAACTGCGACCGTATGCCCCGCTGTTTTTAAGATGCAGGGTATTTTGTGAAAAAACTAGCTTTTCCGTTAATCACCCTGTAACCCTAAAGGGTTGATATGCCCCCCGTCCTTATACAGTTTTTTGTTCGTCTAGGTGAGTACTATCACCTCCTGATCTATTGACCTCCTAGTGCGAAACACCCTGTATTCTACAGAACTGTCAAAGTTGGTGAGGCCGGCCAGGTTGGAAAAGACAACACTGTGCTTTACGCTCTAGCTGGACAGTTTTCAGCTGATTACAAGAGTGACTGGGGCTGTGCTGACTGCCCTCTAGAGACTATTAGATGCAATGTTAACAATTGGCAAAGTTTCCGTGTCTCTGTGGTGAATCACCAGACTTCGGAGAGTTTCCCTTCAAAAGAAAAGACTTTTAATGCAGAGAGCGCGTCTATCGCACAGCAATCAAAAATAAGGAAAAACATTATCTGGGCCTTATCAGATTGCTGGTCTACCACTCGGCCAGACCAATTTTATCAGCAAAATTTGGTTGCAATTGCAATACATTACCATCAGAGACCTTTCTTTTTTTATAGCAGGGCGAGGCATGTGTTGCTCCCATTCTTCCTCCCAATATTCTCCATTTTCGAATTCCATTTCTGGTGGCTTCACGACGACGTCTGATAAAACTTGAATATCTAAAATTAATAAATATGTGATCACAGGAGCTAATTAGGGTAAATAAATTAAGTTCAAAATCATATTCCTGATTCCAAAAGTGAATTAATTAAATAACAGATTGTAATTATAACTAAATAATAGACTTAAAATTAATAACCCGAAAAATATATGACTACTTCATATGAAATATTATTTTAAACAACGGACTACCCATACACCAATTAGTTTGAGTACAAACAAGTCTTTAAAATATACATGGTAGATGAAGCGGAGTAAATTTTTCTTTTGCTTTTTTCCCGGTAGGCAGTTGCTCGAAATCATCGTTTTTGGTGTATGGAAACATAAAAGCGATTTGTTTTTCAAAATAACACTTTACGTGAAAAATAAAATTCAAACACTCAAGGAGCAGGTATAGCAAAACAACAATAGGAGAAAACTGCCAGAAAACCAAGAAGGCAACAAGGAAAACTGGATAGTTTGATTTATTGATTGAAAATTGAGGTGGAGAACCCTTACCGGATTCTGGAACGTAGGCGTTAAAAGGCCCATTGTTCACCCTCCAGACTTATGAGTAATTGTTCAAAGGTCCCAACCAGACAATCTTACGAATTTGAGTATAGGCTCCCAGTCCTCTTTGCCAGGTTCGTGTTGCTCGTCCAGGAGGTGTGAGCCAAGGAATCTGTAACGCTTTATCAAGAGAGCTGGACAGTGACAAAGAAAGTGAGTCACTGTCTCAGATTCCTGTCCGCATCCCCTACATACAGCAAGCCTTATCCTGTGTAGGTGGCCTCTGATATGAGAGTGCCCAGTGAGAATTGACATCAAGGTTCTCTGGGTTGCTTGCTTAACCCAAGTAGTTTTTTTGTCTCTTTTGTGTTAAGTGTGCCCCACAGCTACCTTGTAGTTCTACCTGAAGGATGATCTAACAAAAGGCGACCATGTTGGCCCAAAGGCGACCGTGTTGGCAAGTTTGTCCGGCTTTTTATTTCCGCTAATACCTCTTGCACAAGATCTAAGGACTTTTAATATATTAAGATATTAAAGTTTATTTCAGAGTTTACAACAAATCAAGTTGTCTGAAGATTTTTATGTATGCAAAACCTATAAAGGTTTTTTTTCCCAGAGAACCGTTCTTATTTTAGTTAGCTGGTAGTTGGATTATACTTCGCAGTGGCCTACACGGTTTCACTTTGAACTACAGTCGAAGCTTTCCGAGACGACAACTTTCAGCAATCCTGCTGTCAAACTTTTTAAGAGGACGATGCTGTTCACAGCCGCAGTCGGCCAATCTACAGCCTAGTTACTAGTTTATGTTCCAACTATCATAGTGACAGTCCGAAGTATCAAGCCCTCAAGACCGTCATAGGAACAGCTCGGACTAAATTTCGCCTCCCACTGCAGTTTTTCTGATAACGGGCTCATCCAGATCGTTTTAGCCTTCCGGAACAAGTCTCAAGAGGACGGCTCTGTTCATCCCACCACAGTGGGCCACACAATTAACTTCGTTAATAGCTTATGTTCTGGCGGTCATAAGGACAGTTCGAACTAACCTTCGTTTTCAGCAGCAATACTATGGTGGAGCTTGCCCGAATAAACCTATAGGAGAACTGGTCTTACCATTCCAGAATTCATCGCATCTCGCTTAAATCTTACAAGCCAGCTCGTACTCGAGATTTCAAGAAGTTCAACATCCTCCATGTCAGCAAACTGAGTGTGCATGCTATATTCCGTCTATCATTACAACAACTCGGTAGTGCAGCCATCAGCCTGGCAAGGCAATCCCCTAAAAATTCAACTCTGACTGAGATGACGCACTAGCGCATCAATTAACGCTTCTGGCATATATATGCATGGGTTGTACGTTGAGGATGACTTCAAGAGCCCCAGAGCTGGTGTAGACGTAAAGAAGGGAAATTCCCTAACTTTAATGTATTCTTATATAACATAAATACAATAGAAGTTGGCCCATTAAAACGAGGGAACAATCTCTTGTCATATCGAATTTTATACAGATTTTTTTAAAACTGTATTTAAATTAGGAACACTTTCACATACTGAAGAGAGATAATTTCTTAAAGACTATGTAAAGTTACATCCTAAATTTTTTTTCTGTAGTAATATGAGTTGACCTTATATAAAAATTATGGAAACATCCCCAGCTTTTGAGCAATATATTGTTACGTGCCTTAACTCATGCACGACATTAGGTGCGACCAGCTCAGGGAGATGGGCTGGTTCGATTGATGCTCTACGTCCTCGAGCTAGAAGAATAGTATCGTTCACGAAGAAATATGAGCCGACTTAGGGCGTCACGTAGCTTTTAGAAATGGGAAGTTACAAAACCATTTCACTTGATGGAAAAGAGAACAAAGTAAAGTCCTGTATTATGTTCTGCTATCATAGCGATTCTATTGTTATAAATAACAACAGTATTTAAGGTTTAATTAAGATTTTACGATAAACTTTAATATTTCAAAAATACGGTACAAGAACTATATTAATAACAAAAACAAAGAGATTTAGATTTATATTCCAGACTCGTAGCAGGATTACGGGAATTATTTGAACTTAAATTTATTAAAACACAGAAATCACAATACAACTTTATTTATATTAAATGCAATTGACCAAATTCGGCTTAATATAATAGATCGAATGGAAGTGTATTACAATAAAAGTACTCCTGTTTATACACAGGAACATGTGACCAACTATACCGATAAGTATATTATAAATATATATAAATTATTATTACCGCTGAATCTTTCTTTGCTCAATCAATCCGTTAATCAGATTGGTAGGTAGATGGGGCCAATCTCCTGAGTTTGTCTACTTAACAATATGATTTTTAGAATGATGATTTAATTTATATCCATCAACCTAGTTGGCAACGAACAACACCGGCCGACTGCAAAAAAAACTGATATCTGACAATCAAGTAGCCCGGATATATATATATTGACACAAAAACTTAGATCATATAACAAACAGGATAGGCTATGCTGTGTAAAATTCGTGTACGTGTGATAAGCATTTTTTTTTTGTAGACACGGGGGGGAATGACAAGATGGCTGGGTTATTTATTTGTTGTCAGTTCGATACTTCTGACATTTCTGAAGTTCTTCGAATTTATCAAAAATTGTCCGCTGTTTTCCTAGTGATTTTTCCTTAAAGAAGTGATACAAAGTGATTTAGGTATACTTACTAATAGTGAGAAAGAGCAGTGAAGTATTTGAGTAAAAGATTTTATATAATCGAGACTGCGGGAGTCTTGAATTATGGTGAAAAAGTGTGCTCTGCTGTGTTGCAGAAATAACCGGAGTTATTGCCGTAGCAAATCATTTTTCAGGCTAGTTTAATTTATCAACAATAAATTAAAGTGTTTTAAATAAAATATATGTGAAATACTTATAAAAATAAACAGCCGTGGCAAAAGATATAACATTTTCCAATGCCGGTTTGTTTGTTTACAATTGAATTGTTGCTGTTAGTTGACGGAAGGTTTAGGTTATTTATCACAAGCACAAGCACAAAAAGCACACACACACAAAAAACAATTAAAACAAAAGGAAAAATAGTCACGACACTTCAGTTTTTTTCCTTTCCAATTAAAATCTCTGAAGTTAGTTGGTCGGTGAAATATCTTTAAAGTTTTGCTAGGAGATGAGATATTGGACAACGGGGTCGAGAGTTGATAATCTAAATCCCCGATTATTTTATAGTTACTCAGCAAAACATATATATTGAGGTAAATAATTTAGATATTAGATTTAACATTTAACAACTTATTTTTCGCTCTTCTTGTTACAGGTCACTCCCAACTAGGTAGAAGAATTATCTCGGAGCTCCGTTAGTTCCTTCTCGACACCTCAGTAATCCTGTCACCGTTTTTGAATATGACCGACGCTTCAATGACCTCGATTCACTCTAGCTAGTAGTAATTCCTTCCAAAGCTGATAAATTTTCTCCGAGGTCTCTCATTTGGTCGTGAATCTGAGAAATTATCACCGGCGTCGCCTGGTTATACTTTCTCGATGGACCTTACTGGATGATATTACTAAGATGGCGTCCATATTTGTACGATTTTATAGGAGCTCCGCTTCCAAGCACTTTTACAAAAAGACTGAGGTATCCTCCGTATATTGGCACTACTTGCCAAGCCTCTTCCCCAAAGCGCATGATTAACGGCTTACGGCGCCTAAAAAATAACTCACGTGACCCGTGTAGTATGTAATGATTTAGGGAGAATTAAAGGAATATTCCAAGTCAATTTCTAATTGAATTGAAAAAATACTAGCTCCAGTAAACTTGTTGTCAAAAACCCGAATACACAATTGGTTTTGACAGGATTGATTTGGCTGTTGTGAAGAACTCGGGGTGACAAATGACATTCTGTGTTTACTTTCGCGGCTTCCTCTGTCCAGTGAGAACACTCAACAAAAGTATGTATTAGGATGGGGACTATAAATAAGAACGCCGGGGAATATTTTAAAGTCAGTGGTTTATTGGACACACATGTCAAACTTAATTACAAAATTCTAAACTTAACTACAACTAAATTTCATAGAGTTCAATTTCACTTATATAAGGTAGACTGTATACTAAGATAACGTCACTTAACAACTAAACTTCAATTATGTAAATTAATTCAATAAAGTCGCTTACTCACTAGTTTCACTTATGTCTCTAATTTCAATTTATACACAATACTGTCAAAGCTGAGATAACGTTGAGCAATGGCAATATATATAAATATAATAATCAATGGGAAATGTAGTATGAAATATAATATATGATCAATCAACAAATGCACTCACCAATTTAAACTATCGACTTTATGGCATTGGTAATTAGATAGTTAGTGGTTTTCTTATTCTAGTCGTTTCCCTGAACAAGATACTTTACTTCAGTCGAGACCCAAAGCAAAGTTGTATTAGTAGTGTTTATTCTAGTCGCTAACAGGAATAACTATCTTTATCTCTCGATCCAAGACAAAGTTGTTATGTTAGTAAATTTTATTTCAGTCGAGACCGAGAATAAATATCTTTATCTCAGTCGATACCCAAGATAAAGTTAGTTTGTTAGTAGAATTTATTCCAGTCGAGACCCAGAATAAATATCTTTATTTCAGTCGGTACCCAAGATAAAGTGATTATGTTAACACAATTCATTCCATTCGAGACCCAGAATTAATATCTTTATCTCAGTTGGTACCCAAGATAAAGTTGTTATGTTAGTAAATTTTGTCCCAGTCGAGACACAGAATAAATAACTTTATCTCAGTCGATACCCAAGATAAAGTTATTACGTTAGTAAATCTTATTCCAGTCGAGACCCAGAATAAATATTTTATCTCAGTCGGTACCCAAGATAAAGTTATTGAGTAAGTAAAATTTATTCCAGTCGAGACCCAAAATAAATATCTCTATCTCAGTCGTTACCCAAGATAAAGTTATTGATTCAATGATTATATTTTATTACCACTAGCCAAGTCGAATTCCAAAAGATGCGCAATCTATGAAAGCTGGATGCTGCCTTATCGATATGCTTGTAGGTAGGTATACATCGTTTCGTTCCCAACCTATTTTCAGTAATTAGAAATACTTGGAATTAGAATCTTTTAAATTATTTCACTTTCAGGTGGATATTTAATGTTGGTTTAAACAGAAGACTTTCGCGGCTTCCTTTTATACTTTCTTTTTATTCCGCGAGTTTCGAGACTACTGAAAAAACTTTTCTCGTGTTATTCTACCCCATTAAATGTTTTTGTTTGTTGCGAAACAACATAAAGTGATAAGGAGTAGTAGCGATATTGCCTTCAGCTTTTACATATCAGTTTTCCTTAGTTTCCGTGGCTACGTAGGGACTCAACTTACGTGTTAATCTAACGAAATGAAATCTTATCTAATATTAGGTCTGTTCGCGTATTCAGTTTTGGGACAATGTATTGCAATGTATTTGCACGAACTTACACATTTTCCGTTCCCTTACTTTCTCGTGCACACAAAATTACACGAGTTTTTTATACGTCACAGCTTTCCCTCTTGTATGAATTTACCCGAAGTGTTTAGTTACTGCAGTCAATTCTTGCAAGGAAAATTGACAGCTGTCGTAATAAAAGTGCAATTTATATAATATTCCTAAAAATTTTTAAATTTTCCAAAAAGTTTTTAAAACAATCAAAATGTCGAATAATGAATTGACTATTCAACATTCTCCTGGGGCTTTTGCCAGAGTGCAACAAGGTAAATAAAACAGCAGAACTGAAATTCCTTTATCCAAGTTCTTGTTGATTTTTTAGATCCAAATTTACTTGCTGAACTTGTTAACCAAGTTCAATCGGGTCAGACGCCTCTTCACCGGGAACTCCACTCACTCCCGCTGAAGTGTTAGATAATATTATTGAGGAAGAAAACGAAGGTAAATAAGTATAATTTCTACACTAATTTATATTTGTTTAAGTTGCCAAATCTGACTAGATTTAGATGCCATGAAGCTGTTACTGTCACAGTTGCAGACCTTCGTCCAAAAGTGGGAAAAAGCCTGAAATTAAAAAATAAGGCAAGATGTGGGAGGAGATCCAAAAAAATACAATAAATGTGGAAGGCTACAGCTTCACGGAAATGCTGATAGAAAACAAATACAGGGGCCTTGAAAGAACATTCAAGAAGGCAAAATCCCACAATAATAAGACTGGCAGAAACAAGGAGTCCTGTCGTTATGAAAAGTAATTATAATTTGGGTGTTTATTTAATTGTGTTTAATGAATGTCGGAGATTCTTAATGATACACCATCGGTCTTTCCAAAGTGCCTAGTTGGTACGTCTCGTAAAGACGTACTATCTAAAGACTCTCAACTTATTCCGGAAATTTTGCAACCAATAGATCCGGACAATTAATATTCGAAGCTGCAGGCGTCATGCTCAAGTACGTATAGTTATTATAACGCAGATTAACTTTATTTACGTTTACAAATATATGCTTATTTTGCTTATATTACATTTACTTACTTCAACTCTTTTAAGAAAAAAACTCAATATGAAGAGATGATATAGGAGTTAAAGATCATCTGGAAAGAGCGGCAAGATCAAACCGGGAGCATTTTGAAAGCTCTGGACGAAGCCAACAGGAAGACCTAAACAGGAGATGAACAGCATTTTGCGGGATGTATGCAATAGTTTGACAAAATCATTTATTTAAAAAATGAACTGAATAAATGAAATGAATTAAATGAAGAAAATACACAAATTTTAAAAACAAAATGTATAAGAGCATGTAGCCTATAATTTCTTTTTGGAATCACAATAATTTTAGTGTTCCCCTTGGGACTGCCACATTTGTAAGCACACTGAATCCCGTAATGCTTTCGCTGCAGGATTTGGAACAAATTCAATATACACGAAATTATTTGCCTGGTTTACTCCCATTTCAATTGGTTCTTCACTGAAATCTAAATCAAATTCGTTTTCCAAATTGTGAAGGACACAGCAAGCGCATACGCAGTTTATACATATATTTCAGCTTACAGTAGTACAGTTGTCGAAATCTTTGCTTCAGCATACCAAATGTATGCTCGATCACTACTGGAACTAAGATTTCGATTATATGTCATTTTTGCTGCAGTAAGATGTCCGTTATCTTTGTATGATGTCAACAGGCTATTTTTTAGTGGATACGCAAAGTCTCCCAAGATCCAGTTATCTAGTCAAATAATAAATAAAAATTTTCCCATATTTTATTTTATATATTAATTGGATATAGTACCTTTACAAAGTCTTTCTAATTTTTGGTATATGAAAGAGTTTTGAAGTACTCTGCTGTCATGTGCAGATCCTGGATACCCGACGAAAATGTCTATGAATTTTCTATTCTCATCACATATACCCTGAAGAATAATACTAGTTAGCCCCTTTCGGTCAATGTAACCATCCTTCCCTTCGCTTGGTGGATCTATCACAATGTGAGTCCCATCGATAGCACCTACAGACACAAAGGATTAATACGATAATTCGAAATAAGGGACAAGTTAGCTAAATTTTGTTACTTACTAATAATTTTTGGGAATCAAGATTTATTTCGAAAATATTCCGCTGTTTCATTCATTTTTGAGCTATTCGTCCATGTAATAACCTCTTCCGAGAGATCGCATAGAAATGTCGTCACACGGACTATTATACGATTGACTGTGGAAAGAGGAACATCAAACTGATCTGATATGTCTCTAAAAGAACAGGCTTCGTGGCCAGTACACCATAGGAAAATTAGAATAGATTTTCTTCCAGGCAGCCTTTTATCAGCACGAAAATGAATATAAAGTTGAGTTTCTTCAAATCGGTTTGCCAACTTTTCAAATATTTCCCGATTGAAGCGAAGGTGCCTTATAAACTCTTTAGTGTAAGCTGGGACGACTTCATCACAATAATTTTTGATGCTGTTCCCCTTCCTATTTGTAGGAAGGGCCAATCTGAACTACTTCTCACCTCATCATCATCATCCCTTAAATAACTAACTAACTATTTTAATTAAATTTTCTATTTCCGACTCTTCTTCCTCAGTAATTAATAGAGTCACTAACAATTTACGTTTTTTTCCCATGGAATGGCAATGTTCTTTCGTTTTTCTTTTTTCTAAATCTTAATTTCAATTTATTTAACTAAAACTGTACTCAACACAACTCAAACAAAACTTAATTCTCAAATTCAATTTTCAGTTTATTTTAACAATATCAAAACTCAGTTCTTAATAGCAATACAAAACTAAAACAAACAAAAATTCTAAAATGACAATTCTCTCTTCTTCTTATTTTTCACGAAGTTGCATGCATTTCACATTTTTCCCCCACCACACGAGTAAGTTTTTACCCCCAGAAAGCTTTTTGCACGAGAAGTACGCGAACCGACCTATTGTTAACTGGTTTGTAGGTCCCGTAGTACTCCAGGTGCGGTGTTGAGAAATTCCGTGGATATCCCGTGTGAGGTGATTAGTGATGTGCTCACTGGTTGCTGCATCGTTCGGCAGTACTCCATCCACTGGGCCCGACTCAAACGTGTCCTCTTCATTTTGGATATTGCAGATATCGCCATGAAGATTCAAGGGCGGCTGTGGGTAGTGATACTGGCCTACAAGATAAAATCGGGGCAATAATTACATCTTTCAAGAGGATATAGACACGAAATAATGGCACAACATACAAAAGGAGAGTTCTTCGTGTTAGATCAGTATTACAGTAATGGCTGGACATGACTGTTTGTTTAGAAATTGTTCTATTCTTTTTAGGGACACCTCAAGTCGACAAATGCCTTGACTCTTTAATATTACGACGAGCGGACAACACAACAATAATAAGGATCCCATAAGGACTGAGAAGAACGTATGAGCCAGTATGAGTATGCCCTTGAGCCAGGTAGTGGGTGAGAAATTTTTTTCCCTTTTGATTAAGGTATAATTATCATCCACTATAGAGCCAAGCCACTCGATTGATTTGCATAACAGCTTACCATAACTAAGCATTGTGTTTTCATTAGCGGTGTACCATCTGAGCTGTATAAAATGCACAAATCTAATCTAAACGTAAACTTACTGCAATCCTTTTTGCTCTTCTTAGTATTATTCTTCTTTGTTAAATCCAAAATTCTTCTTTATTCAAAAACGAAAAAAAAACAATTATACAAATTTTCTCTCTTCTCTTCTACCTTCTGTATTTTCTTTTCTTTTTCTAATCTGAAAACCAAATTTTCTTTCTTCAATTACATTTTTTAAATTGTCATTTCTTCTCTTTTCAATATAAAGTAAATATTCCTTTTTGTATTTCTTATCTTTCTTATTTTCCTTATATTGGTATTTTCGTTTCTTCTTTTTTTTTTTTTTAATACTAAAACAAATATTCTTTCTTCTTGGAAGAATTTTCTTTCTTGTAAAATTTTCTTTCTTCTTGTCAAATTTTCTTTCTTCTTGTAAAATAGTAAAATGGTTTTACTCTAGAAAAAGGCACCTTACCACTCGCGGTGATAGCTCTCATGACTCGTACGTCGGGGTCACCAATTGAACTGTATAAAATGATCTTTTTGATCAAACGTTGAAAGTTTCCTTTTTGAAGAATCCTCATCAATATCTATATTTTCTTTTGAATTAAAAAAAAATTTAATTTTAGTAAAAATTTTCTTTAGCATGTAATTATAGAATATAGATTTGGTTTAAATTTATTTTCTTGATATTATTAGCTTTTGTTTTCTTTACAACAAAAAAAACAATATTATTTGTTACATATTTTACAAAGAAAAAAATCTTAAGGCTTTTTATTATTAAGGAAAAACTACTATTATTGATCAATTCCCAAAGTGAACCTATATCCCTGACACATAAAATATTTTTTTTTATATTACATTCCAAAAGTCTTGATGTGTATTTTCTCTAAAATATACACAGTAGTGTGTGTCAGCACGAATATTAGTCTGAAAAATGTAAATGCATAAAATTATTTTATTTTTAATAACAAAACAAAAAATATTTCAAAACCAACTTAATAAAAACTGTGCAGCTTGCGCTACACCATCCTCCTAAATGGTGTCTGAAAAACCAATTTCCCAGCTACGTCTAATTACTGATGGATGAGAATACTCGTTCTATTAGTTCATATGTTTCGCGTAATGATGTAGCTGGCTGTGGCTCTCTACTGGTTCGGTCATATTTTCCTGTCCAATCAATATTCTTCACAAATATGTTATATTGAACAATTTTCATATAATATTATTATTCAAATTATTCTACTGCTTCTCCCTATTACAAGCTATTATCAAATCTAGTGCAGGGAATCATTTTGATAGGACATTACTCTGATGTTGCAGTGCTGCGGCGTAAAACAAATTTGCCGTTCCGTTGTCATTATATAGATATTCGTGGTGCCTGTTGTTATATTTCTAAGCTCACCTTGGACATAGGCTGTAATTAGTGGCACTGCTAATTCAATTAGTCTAAATTAAACACGTCTCGGCTTCTTATTAATCACTTTTATTTCTTTAGATTCTAACTGTTTCTTTTACATCGAATTAGTAGACTTATTTCACAAAAACACTTTTCAAGGCGATTCTCTATATTTATTTTTTCACAAGTGTCTTACACGTCGACTGTATAAACTTATTTTTAAACAAGCATCTTCCAATCTATGTAACTTTTCTATACTTTTTTTTTTTTTTTAACGGATCTAAAAATTTCGTGCCTTGTTCAGCTTGGAACTCAAAAACCAACTCAACTCAACTCTTGATCACCTTCATCATGATCAAGAGCCGTTGTTCAGGGTAGAAAATACTTAATTCCATTTTCTTACCCTAAGAAAATTTTACTATTAATTCTGGACTTGTTCAGTCATGTCCAGAATTATTCGCGTTGGACGTTGGCTTCAAAAAATGTAAGCTTACACTTTAAAAAACACCAGCCACCGTCCCGTCATTTGAAATCCCGGCGCGCATATACATATAATGCATTTATGCGGCGCGCATTTCTTATCGTGGGAGCTTTTGACGTAATATGTGTGTCCGTATGTACATACATATAGTGTTTTTCGCGGCATATCGTACTGAAGGTACGATTTGCCTTTTGATTTCTTTTTAATTTTATTATTTCCACTGACAAATTTTATCGTGGCAATTGTTTCCGCTGAGTATTCCAAGCACGTTCACTCGGTTGCGGTTCCACTAGATAGTAGATAGGGACAGTAGGAATCTCGTTAATCCATTCATGCGCGTCACTAATTAGATGACGAGGCATTTGTTTACTTTTTATACCGCTCTTCACGGCACACTTCCCACCTTTGTTTGGGGCATGGTCACCCCAAAAGCTAAGATTTGCTTTAGTATTGGTATTGGTGAAACGTCCCTAGGTTGGACATAAGTAAAAAACCTTACGTCACATATTCGCCACCTTCACCCGAAGAACCATTACACCAGATCCCTACTGCCCCAGTAACAGCATGTATGGTTCAACCAAGGTAGGAACTTGGAATTCAGCGCATTATGATAAATATCACGACAGTCATGAGCCCGACCCTACTCGAGGACTTTGATGTTACTTGTTCTTAAAAAAAAGCTTTGCAGGCTGTCAGTTGTTATACATGCCGAGCAGTTAGTATTGCTAGTAACATAAACCTGTATTAGCACAGTTAACATAGAACACTTACATGCTTGTTATTACACATAACATAAACATGCAAACCCAACTTACATCTACATCATAGGGTCTATCACGTGCGGCCGTATCACAGATTCTAATTAGTCCTAAGTTCCAGTGCATTACAAACGCTTGGCATATCACTGGGTTACTCATATATATATCACAGCAATTTATAGTTGCGGATGTTTATCACAGATCTCTAATAGGTCCTGCTCGAGAGTAGCCACAACGCAAGGCACAAACCTGAGCTATTATAAATATCACAGCTGATGAAGTAAAATCGGGACAATACGTAGTATGCTAACGACACCTGATGTAGAGTGTCAGGTGAACATTAGCAATTGTCCTAGTAAGTTAGGTTCGCCAGGGCGCACACACAAACTATGGTCTCATTGGCGGGCGTGGTATCGTCTGCGGCTGTTATAGTCAAGGAACTGGCGGTACAGTTCCAGCGTGCTTCCAAGTGCCATTAAATATATTGAGAGTAGTGATTTCCTAGGCACAATGTTAAGCCTGCTTTGGGCCAACCATGTGAAATTGGGGATCACTCCTCGAGTCTCAACTACTATTGGTAGGACTTCAGCAACGCTAGCACCATATGAATTCTTTACTGTGTCTAGTAGTGGAGTGTACTTATTTATCTTATCCAGCCTTCCTCGTTCGAGGTAATCCCCATCCTTCTGGCGGACTGTAACATCGACCACCAAGACCCCTTTTTGGTTATTTATTACCAGGTCGGGTTTGAGGCACCTCCCAATTCCAGCTGGATACCAGGATCTTTAGTGATGGTGCAGCTAGCATCCACTATTCTCGCTTCGTTTAATATGAAGTCCCGCACATCATTATGCCGCTTAATGCGTGAGGGCTTCATATGCACACACTGGCCCACAATGTGAGCGAGGGTCTCAGGTGTGGTTCTGCATTTTCTACACATTTGGTCTTCAATGTTATGACATCTTGCCTGTGTGACTCTACAACTAGCCACATTAGACCTCATTTTAAGTGCAGTTATAAATCTAGACGGTTTCAGAAATGTCGTCTTATACAATCAGGCATTACTTAGTCTATCGCCCCTATATGCAGGGACCGCCTTACCCTGACTAGTTAATGACGCCCAGTGATTTAGCTCATTAAACTTGGCCCTCGCTTTGAATCGATCGATCTCTTTGGGATCAGCTACAGACCAGTTAATTCGGACTGCATTAGCAGCCTTTTTGAGGCGATTACAAACCCCTGTTAATAATGCTAGTGCACTCTGAAGTGGTTCATTTAAGTTTAGGTACCTTAACACAGTTCGCATCTCTTTCTCGACAGTACCCGAGTCCGTTTGCTTTGGATTGTGGTAGGTGTAAAATATCTTTTACCACTACTCTTAAGTCTTGGTTCATGGTTCTGATTGTGGCTATGGGCGGAATAGTAAAAACCAGTGGGTAGATGAAGTGTGGCATTATATGCTCAGTGAGAAGCTGTATCTTTTACTGCGGCTTCAGAGCAATTTTCTTGAGTTTATGACAGGACGTGTAAAAGGCGTCCTTGATTGTATTTACTTTAATACCATATCAAGGGGAAATTCGTGTACTTAAGTACTCCTTAGTAAAAGAAATCCTTTCCAAATTCGCGAAAACTATCTTTGGGTCTTGAATGTACCAAGTCTTGTTTTTGTGAACTGTCTGAAAGCTGGTGCACTTGTTAATGCTAAGGGACAAGTCCCTAGCTTTTAGAAAATCCTCCAGCTTCTTAACTAGGCATTTCATTTTTGCTGGAGAGTCAGCAGTAAGCACTATGTCGTCTGCAAATGCTAGTGAGCTAATGCAAACCTCATTAGCGATTGTGAATCCCGGCAACTCTTCAACCGCTATTAGTAGCGATTCAAATGCCAGATTAAAAATGAATGGAGATGCTGGGTCACCTTGCTTGATGCCTCTATGCATGGGCACCGTCATGGAATCGTCCTCAACTTGCAATGAAGTTGTGACGCCCCTATAAGAGTCCATGATAATTCTTATTACTGGCGGTGGGACACCTTTTGACCTCAGTGCATTACGTATGGCCCAGTAAATTCTGGGCAATAGAGAGCTAATCGCGATACGCCGATTATTTTCCACATTGCTGGAGTCTATGCCCTCTTTAGTTATGAGGGTTGTTCTGTTATTCCTCCAGGGCATTGGCTGACACTCCATCACCATGCAGAGGTTATATGGGTACTGAAGTAATGCTCTGGCTAGTTTAGATGACAAAGCCGATTTTCTGATCCCATCGCTGCCAGTGGCAACTTTGGGTTTCAGCCTTTCAATTCTAGCTTTAATTTAGCCTGCCGTAATAACTGCTAGCAAGCTCTCAGTTGCAATACTCCCATCATAAGCAATAGCAGAAGTCATAGTACTTGTTTCTCCGGCACTCCAAAGGCTAGAGAAGTAACTTCTGACATTTTCCGGAACAGGGCTATTGGCGCTGTCATTTCCAATAGTCTTGCCATTGATCACATTTCTTGTTAGGAGGGACTTATTAGAGTTAAATAACTCTTGAGTAATAGCATAAATGTGTTTTCTCCTAGCTATACGGGAACCAGTTGTGATACCGCCAAGGCATCTTCTCTGGCGCTTGTTAGCTCTGGGACGTGTATTGAGAGCTGACAGAGAAATTTGACGGCTCTAGAGTCAAGTATGTTGCAGTGAAGTTTGCCATTACAGGCACGCTATATATTTAGATATTTCATCGACAACACTGGCCCTATCATTGGTATGCAGGTCAGTATCCATGTTTGTTATGCTATTTGATATCACGGCCCGCCATTCTTCGTGGCAACAGTCAGGGCTACGTGTATGGTTAGTGCAGGTGGGGCGGGACGACTATTGGAGCACCGTTTACATTAGTGCAATCAGGTTTGTTAATAGTTCTTTCAAGTTCACTAATAATCTCATGGTTAGTTAGTTCAGGTGGGGGCGGGATCACCGTTGGAGCATCGTTATTAATGTTGGCGGGGGGTGGGACCGCACATAGCACATTAGGTTCAGATTGGTGTGAGACCATTATTTGAGTGGAAACAACGGTGGTACTCACGAGTCCATTACTGAACGCATTTGCATCCATCGATGGTGGAGGCGGAACCAACGTTTGCGTATTTTTTTAGATACTCCTCAAATATAAATCTCTTTTTTTTTTTGTAAGCAAGCTCATTCCTTTTGTCACGAATTTGCTTACCGTTCTTGGTGGTAATGACAGTCGCTATTTTGGCGGCTATCCTATCATCCCCAGCATGAATAGCTTCCAACTCCAACATTAAATTAATTTCTATAAATCCGAATGCTGGTCGTGTAGATATTATGTAGTGAATAAAAAGGTGGGTTGCCTCATTCGTGAATACTTTTAATCGACATTCACTAGCTGTTTGTCGGCCAGCACTCATACCCGCAGCATTACTAGTAGTAGGGTGGTCATGTCTATTGTGCTAGCTTAATCCACTTCTGGTTGCAAATTATTTCCCGCATATTGTGCAGGCAAAGCTCAACATTGGAGGTGGTACGCTTTTACAGTGTGCCATGTGCACAGCTAGTCCGTGTATCTTCGTGAATACCTTCAGGCATTGCGCACATTTATACACTATATTGGCTGAACCATGGTACTCCTTGAAATGGTCCAACTCATTCTTGATATTAAGGTGCATGAAATTTCCAAAATTGGAATTATCACAGATAGAGCCTAGTTTGCTAACAAATAGCATCCAAATTGTTATTGTGCCAGTGTCGTTGGTAGAGTTGGCTGGGATACACCACCTCTTATAGTAATATCATAGTTTCTGGAGGTGGCTAGGACGACACCACTCCTTATTACATTCTCATTGTTACTCATCCCAGAGGTGGCAGGGACCAAACCATTCTCTGGGTCATTATTAAAGTCAGTTCATTATCCGTGGACAAAGCACTTTCCGTGTTCAATATAGTTCCCTGGTAATTCCCGGGAGAGTTGGAACCATGACCGTGCCTTGATTCGAGGCTTTGGTTATGTCTATTTGGAGCGACAATTTACTGTTCTGCGGGTTGCTAACCCAACAGGCAGGTTCCCTCTCATGGCAGCATTTATAAGGTCTGATTCCGCCTAGCCTAGCTAGACTGCTGCCGTTCTCAGCACCCCAGAGAAGAGAAGTAATCTCTGGGTGAGACAGACATGATCGCAATACAAAAAGGTGTTGATATTTGCATTGACACCACAAGGATTGTCACTAGGACGCTACCCTGAGGTGACATAGCCTCGTCGGTGCTTAAGCATAGCCTAGTCCTAGAACACTTGAGAGGCTGTATGTTGCACATCAGTGTTCCGGACAGCTGGCATCCGCATGAACATCCACCTCACCGCTCAGGTGAGGCACATAGTTCATCTATATGATAACTGCCATACCCAACATCGCACACGCGCTGATTCCGGGAAGGTATAACTGTTAGTAGAGGATTGAAGGGTGTAATTTATACACAGGGAGGACGAACACAAAGACAAGGAATGACACTAACAAAGGTAACGTCGATGGTCCAGCAATACGGCATCTGCCAAACCTTCTACCGCACCCAGCCCTACAAAAGAGATGAAGCATGACACGCATATTCAACGCTGCCTAAGCAACTATGGCTCAGACATCCGGCTAGGTTTTATCTAGTCCCCATCACCAGATGAGTAACGTCCTCACAGTGACGTTTTATTAGAGGGTGCATGATTATGCTGATAGTTTCCAAGAGGCTATATCATGCCTTCCTCTCTTCACGTCACTATAATGACGAAACTTTTGGTCACCTAATAGCTCGCGTCTCTACAAAGACGATACTTTTAGCTACGTCTCTATAACGACGATACGTTTTGGTTACCCAAGGTCGCGCCTCTACAAAGACGACACTTTCGGCTACCCATGAGACTCATAATTACTCCCGCCGTTAAATCGCGCATACTTGACATTCAGAGCACTGGGCAGAAATCACATTGTGCCAACGCCCGTTAGGGCCATCACAATGCTTTTTTTTAATTAGACAGTTGGATTCCCCATGTCCGTGTCAGTTCTGAATTGATTGTTAATTGATAGCCGTTATAAATTTATAATAAAAATAATTCCTTTAGAAAAATTCATTTATAAATTATTAGAAAGAAAGTTCCACAATTGGTTGAGTAAACTTTTATCCGGGGAACAGAGGAACACAATATTATAAAAAAAAAACAAAAAAATATATAATCCTAATTTACCCAGAACGAGTACATAGACCATAATATTGTTTCTCAATCAAGCCCGACTATCTCAATCTTCAGAGCCAATCCTTATCCCGAAGTTACGGATCTAACTTGCCGACTTCCCTTACCTACATTATTCTATCGACTAGAGACTTTTCACCTTAGAGACGAGCTGCGGATATCGGTACGGCCTGTTAAGCAGTTTGCGTGACCCCACCAAAAATTTTCAATGTCCGAGGAGAAAATATCGACACAGCAGTAAATGCCATGCTCTTCTAGTCCATCTACCATATCTCTCTCCGAAAGACTTCCATGGTAGAACGACTACGAAACAGAAAATAAAACTCTTTCGATATTTCTCGACGGTTTCTTTATGGTGTTTATGTTACCAGAATGAGCACAAAAGCCCACTTTTACTAACAACCGTATACTCAACAGGTTACGGAATTGGAACCGTATTCCCTTTCGTTCAAAAATATTTAAGTATATCATATATTGCATTGCATATTTGTAACTTAAAAAATTTTCGACTTTCGCCTAGAACTTAGGACCGACTAACTAGTGATCAACCACTGTTCACACAGAAACCCTTCTCCACTGCATTCCTCCAAGGTCTCATTCGATTATTTGCTATATCAATCTATTTTTCTCAATTTTTTTTTCATTTTTTCATTTCTTTTCTTTATTCTCTTTTTTCATGTTTTTTCAAGTCATTCAATTTCGCTATTTACGACCTGTTGATGAGTCAAAACCAAGACTTGAAACTTGTCACCAAAAATATAAATAAAAACTTTTTTTAGTTTTTGCTATATACCGAAGAATCTAAATAAATTCCTTTTTGAACAAATATAAGTTTTACCCCCGTAAAAAATCCTAAAGCGTAATCTCAACTTTTATTTCTTCCTCCTTAGTGTAATATAGGAGTTTTTGCCTCATATAATTCGCACCCAGAATTTATTCTGAGTTTATATGAGAGGAGATCAATTTGATCTGTTTCGAGCATCTACAGCATGTAGAAAACCAAGCTGTACAGATGAGTGTTAAGTTTTCTGCTAACACGAAACGCTTCTTGTTCTTCCTTTTTCAGCCCACTGCGGGCGTATACAGGTTCGATTCGTTCTGAATGAATCTGGTTTTAAGTTTTTTAAATTTTTCTTAATAAATTTTTTTTATATTTTTTTTTTTCATTTTTTAATTTCTTTCCGTTATTCTATTTTTCATTTGTTTTTTCAAGTCACTCAATTTCGCTATTTGGGACCTGTTGATGAGTCAAAACCATGACTAGAAACTTGTCACCAAAAATATAATGGGTTGTGTGATGAAATAACAAATTTAAAAAATTGTTAGCTTTTGCTATATACTGGAGAATAAATAAATTCCTTCTTGAACAAATATAAGTTTTTATGCCGGTAAAAAATCCTAAAAAGTAGTCGCTACTTTTATTTCTTTCTTGAACATAGCCAGTGTCAGCTCATCCCGAAAAGATATTTTACTATCTTCTTCCGCTAATTAAACTTTTTCTTTGGATTTGCTTAAGATGTTGTAAAAACGCAGAAAGGTTTACGTTTTGGGTACAAGTGTGATAGGTCATTTTATAGTCAAGCCTTGCTTTGGGCTTCTTAAATCCAATAAAAAAATTGGTCTAGATGACGTGGTTTTTGATAAAAATAGTGGTTAAATAAAAAAACGAGTTAAAATTGAAAATTTCAATTTTATTGTGCCATAATTTAAAAACAGAGGGCAGAAGGGGTAAAATTTATAGACCATTGGAAAGTTCCAAAGGCTATTAATCAGTCAATTTTAAAGCATCGTCATAGGGTGTAATGTGGAGAAGTTACAGGTTAATCTATGAAATCATACCCAAATACCTTAAAGTACAAAATTTGATATACGTATAAGATTAAAAGTTATTAATAATTGTTGCATGTCCGTCCTTCCGTCCGCCTATCTGTGTGTTCGGCCGTCTGTCTGTTCATCCGTCTGTCTGTTAATCCTCTCGATAACTGGAGAACGCGTTTACTTAGAGTGTTGAAATTTTACGCATGGGCTTGTTTAAAAAAAAACAGTAAACTTGGGACCAATCGGACAACTCCTTCGTAGGTTGCCACACAGAAATTTCCTTTTTCACTATTGTCAACACTACCTGAGAATGCGTCGACGTAGAGAGCTGAAATCTGGGTACATAGTATTTTCATGGTAATAGTAAATTAAAATTCATAAATTAACTAAATCGGGCGTTGTCATATAAATTTTTTGGGTTTTTACGTATACCGTGAAAACAATCACTCCTAGATGTTTTTATTGTACTGAAAAGTACTTCAGAATATGAAATAATATGAAATTTGTTATTATCATTTTTACTGTCCGATGAACCGCTCTAGAAATATATACGAAAAACCACTTCAAAACTCAAACTAGCACCGATGGGTGACCATGCGAACTGAGACATACGGGCATTCATCTTGGGTATCATAAGACTTCGTCTTAGAACAATTCTAGCTTTTTCACTTGTTTTTATAAAAGTTGGCGTTATTAGTAAAAGTTTCTCATAAATTAACACAAAAAGCAATTTTTTAGCAACTATGAAACTGACGACTAAAACTGCAGTTTTCCTGCTATCTATGACTCAATGCCTGTACTAACCCTGGTAATATTAAAATTTAAGTTTCAAAAGCTATAAGATCAGTGGACAGAACGGAATTTTTGCGCCATTTTTTTTATATATATCTTTATAACCAATGCACCAACAATTTGAGTTTGTTTATAACCCTTGAAGATACGATACCCCACACAATACAAAACAATATAATTTATTTTCGAGGGGGCCCACCGCAATGCCATCGCAATGGTACGGAAGGATATAGAAATTAGGGGAATGACAGCCAGATAGCTTTGGTGGATAACATCTATGCTTTGATATATAACATCTAAAACTTCATGGATAGCATTCAAGTTATTCGGTGACTTCAGGACTTCTTTGAATAAACTGTGTACCGATAACATGGTAGAGTATGTGAGAGCTTGAATTACAACCTACTGTCGCCACCACACTGTTCGGCTCTCACATCAAAGTGGTTGTTTGCATGAGGTGTCAATAGCGATTGAGCAACCTGAGTACTTGCAGGTATACACAAGTTTTTCTTGATGGGTCTAATGGGAAGTTCATTGCCTTTCCTTTGCGTTCGGAAGAAACCTACCTAGAACTGTGGTGGGTATTATTACTGGCTACAGATCACGCTAATCTAAAAAAATATTGAGTTGTTGCCGACCCTGAATGCGTATCCTATCTGGAAGGCGAGCACTTTATTTGCTTTCTATCTGTGATGAGCTAGACCTGATGAACTTCATTAAGAGGACAGGAAGGTTTTAGTAAGAGCTTTTTAGCAGGTTAGCACAATGGGCTGATCTGACTTCCGTGCTTTGGATCTGTCGTACATCTTCCACGAAAAAAGAAGAAGAAAGCTAAGATGGACAAATCACATCTTACCTGTACAACAGAAGTATCGAAATGTCGTGGATTTTTCAAAAGATGAATCGCATTTTCTTCTTACTCTCCCAACCCTATCTTTCGCCGCTATGTGCATATCTATAACCTAATTTTTTGCTATATACGAATTCCTGTATTATGATTTTTCTTCTTGTTTTTTATACTTATCGTTAATATTTTCTTACATACAATTAGGCTTACATATGAATTATTGTATTAGTATCTAGTTATCGTTTACTCTTGTATTGTTAATATTTCTATTAACTATCCCTATAATTATATTATATCGCTACTATTTAGTCATACTTACTTATACTTTCAATTTACTAAACTATTATTAAATTGAAATTGAAAATACTATTGGCCGTGCAGTAAGATTCTCTGATGCATTTGTATTCCGGAATTGTGCAAATGCGGAACGTCTTCTGCGGGTGACACTCAATAGCACAGCACCGTCGTCAATTACCTAATGCAACCTAATTCTTTCCTTATTTTCATTCTGCCGTGCTCTGCTTAGTTCATGGGTATCCCCCAAAGTTGTGGCCTAAATACAACACTTTTTCCACACTAAGTAAAAACTGCTTTCAATTCAAACAATTTGATTCTGGAAAATGAATAATCTGTTTTTAGAATTTGTCCGCGTACGAAAAAATTGACCAATTTCGACAATTTTCAAATATAGATTTAAAATTTTATAAAAAAAAAAAAAACACGTTTAAACATTTTCAGCAATCTATATCAATGAGATCTCGCATTACCATGTGGTTGAACAGACTAACAGATGAACGTAAGGAAATGCAAGATTGGAACGACGAACTTAGTACCTATATCCTATGATATGTGTAATTAGCCTTAACCTTATGCCTACTCCGGTTATAAACGCATACACCTCAAATGTTTCCCTGAGCTGCTATTTAATTTGCCACCAGCTGAGCACCAATTTTCAAAGTCGTTGTTGTATTTTACTTGTGTGCCGTGCTCCTGATGGAGAGCACACAACTTCTTTCGAACTAAAGGGAAATCAAAAGATTCCGTGTTTGGGTTTAGTAGATAAAAAAAAAACACAATCAATAGATTTTTATTTATTCGAGATTGATCTGAGCCTTCCGTTTTTAGAAAAAAAGGACTAAAATCCTTTTGGATTTTAACAAAGTTCGATTTCTTCTCGATTTCACAAACTTAGATCGTTTCTATTTTTTTTTTCACAGCTTATATCTTTTTATAATTTTCACTACTTAGATCTTTTCATTTTTTTTCACTACTTAGATCTTTTCTATTTTGTCACAACTTAGATCTTTTTTTTTAATAATTTTTTCTACTGAGATCTTTTCTATTTTTTCACAATTTAGATCTTTTGTTTTTAATAATTTTTACTACTTAGATCTTTTCTATTTTTTCACAACTTAGATCTTTTTTTTTTTTTTTACAACTTAGATATTTTCTACGTACTGTACTCGGTGGATTCAAAACAACAACTCCCCGAGGTTTGGGCAAATTGCACCCAGGTACCCATGAAAACTTTTTCTTAAAGCTTTTTTCTTCTTATTAATTTCTCACGACGATTTTAATTCGTACGTGAGAGAATGCAAATTATTTATGTTGAGATGCATATGCATCATGTAGAAAATGCAACCCGATATGCACTTGTGTGCCTGTCTTAAAATATTACTTTTAAGCGGGCGAGAATATTCGCATGTATGTATGTATTTATGTACATACAATTAGAATTGAGCAATTGAATAATGTACGTATGTGAAGTGTATATTGCACAATAAAAAAAATGGAAGTAAAGAAGAAATTGTATGTAGGTAAGTATGCAGTGCATATCGTGGGAGCGGAATGCATGCTAGATAACATAATGAAATTTATGCTTAAATTGCATTTTGTTATAGCATTGAAATGCATTTTAAATGCATTTGAAATATGGAATGAAATTTTGAATTAAAATAATTAAAAGTAATTTTCAGGGTCAACTTTGCAATGCATCAATATATTGCATAGGGCAATATGTTGGTGCATTGACCTTATCGTTGTGATTCGGGGCATAGGGTACCCGAGTCACAACTTCCCTCTCCCCTGGGGAAAAGAAAGTTTTATTCTTTCTAGAAAAAAACTTTCTTAGTCGGAACTAAGGAGTTGTACAAGCGGATATATTATACTAAATATATTATAATACATATTTATTTATATGCTAGAGAGAAATGAAAATCTGTAGTTCGAGAGCCCTTATACTTAGCATTACTACTACAATAGTTTATAACCACTTTTGGGTACTATGTATATACTTTTATTATGTTTTGAAAGTATTTAATATTTATTAAAAAAAAAAAAATTATATTAAAAGGCTATACAATAGTTTTTTTTTTTCTTGTAACTAATTATTAGAAATATATGTGTATATATATATATATATATATATATATGTTTGTTATCAAAAGCTTTAAACGTTTAATTATGAAAATAGAAAAATCTTAATTAGTTATTACGCTATATTATATTCACATGTAGTGTTTCTATAGATTCCTTTTGTTTTACATCTTATTTTTTTTTTTATCATATATTTATAGAATGTTAATTTGTAAAGAAAACTATAATTTATTTTAATTTTTACGTTTATCTCTTTTTTGTTTTTATAAATTTCTAGTTTTATGTTTTTTTTTTTCATTATAGAGTGCGTTTGATTGTTGGGATAAGGATAGGGGTTGTTGAAAAGAAATGATAAGAATTCAGGAATAAGAGAATATTGTTGTCCTGTCTTATGCTTGTCGTAGTTTGTATATTTTAGAACATTAGATTGGAAGCATCAGTCCATGGGCTGCCCATATATATCAGTAGTATATATTTAAAATATGTCATCAATTTTCTGTCTTTTTTCTGATGGGAGCAGGAGTTATATTAAATCCTTCTCTTCTGGGGCCGGGGTAGGCATATCTTCCAGTTCGTATGCAGAAAGTATTTCTTTCGATTTACACACTTTTGGTTTGTATTTAATATACAGTGGCGGCCAAAAGTAAATTGACAAGTGTAAAAATCATAGGTTGTTCGAATTTTACACGAAATAAGAAATCCAACTGAATTATTCATAATTTATTCTAAGAACTTTACTGGAAATGAGCAATTTCCGATAAAATTTCTTTTTGTTGTGGATGAGTCACAGCATATACAGCAGTTTAAAGTGAGAACTCCTATATAAAGGAGGCCAAAAGTAAATTGACAAGCTGTTAGTCAGTCGTGTCTGAGCAGTTTCTCTGGAAAATTTGATCAGTAAAGTTTTTTGAAAGCTGGACAGGAGATTTAAGTTTGAATAAGAGTAATAAGGATAGTGATCGGGTGGATTATATGAAGTGAGTTTATGGAATTTTGTATACCGTGCACTAGTTTGTGTGCTGTGTCAATTACATTTAAAAAAAATGTGTTTTTTTTAGGAATATGGGGAAATTTAAGCACCTAACACCAGAGGAAAGAAAAATTATTATTAAATTAATAAAAGAAGGAAAAACTTATGAAGAAGTTGGTAAGCTTTTCGAAAAAAGCCGGCAAGCTATACATAAAGTGGTGGCAACCTTCAATAGGGAAGGTCGTGTAACAGAAGCCAAAAGACCGGGCCGACCAAAAGTGACAGACAAAAGAACAGATGAAAGAATTAGATGCCTTTCCAGAGCCGACACACGCATGTCAGCTGTGAAAATTCGCGGGAAATTGGCATCAGAAGGCAGATTTGTACCTTCAATCAGGACTGTACGGAGGAGGCTTTATGAAGGCGGAAAACATGGACGTGTTGCGCGAAAAATACCCTACATTAGTAAAGTCAACAGGGAAAAAAGGTTGAGATTTTATTCAGAACATGCTTTAAAAGATGATAATTTTTGGTACAGCATACTTTGGACTGATGAAAGTCTAATTAGAATGCGACATAGTCATGGAAGAATCTACGTATGGAGATCAAGGGATCAAGAATTTTCATATGAATGTACTCAACATACCGTAAAATCACAAGATAAAGGCATTATGGTATGGGGATGCATTTCAGGTTATGGAATTGGACAAATAAAGTGTTTACAAGGAAAAGTCACTTCTAAAGTCTACTTGGATCTATTAAAAAGCGTTATTATACCCGAAGGGAAAAGATTGATAGGTGATAATTTTATCTTACAACAAGACAATGCCCCTATTCATACGGCCAAAATAGTTCGAGATTATATAAGAAACGAAAATATTAATGTGCTAGAGTGGCCACCTCAGAGTCCTGACTTGTCACCAATTGAAAATGTATGGTCATGGCTCAAAATGAAAATCGCGGAGAGAAGTCCAAAAAATTTGAACGAACTAAAGGATTATATTGAATCAACGTGGAACCAATTTTCTACAGAAGATTGTCGAAAGTATATTTTATCCATTCCAGGTCGAATAGGTAGAATGTCTCACAATAATGGAGGATATTGCGGCTGCTAGGTATTTTGTCAACTTACTTTTGACCGCCTAATTTTGAATAACTGAAGTATTACTATTTTTTTTCCATGAATTTGTTTGTATTGTTTCAAGTTTTTTTTCACAAAAAGAAGTAAAATATTGTGTTCTTTATTTAAGATGATATATAACATAAATATATATATGGAAAACTAATTTTATTGATGATTATTTCCCGTCCTACCCCTTGTAAACTTACTTTTGACCGCCACTGTACATATATACGCAGGCAACAGAGATGATTAAAGCAATAGTCACATATGATATTGCATAGTGGTGAACCTGATGATTACTTATTGGATTAAGCGGATTTAATTCCTGCTCTTTTTGGGAATGGATGGATTCCAAAAGCCTCTCTAGATCCGTGTTTGTCGAAAGATTTAACGTATGTATTTTTATATGCGATCATCTTGGGGAGGACGTCATATTTGATATTATACTGGAAATGTTTACTGTTGGGATAAAATGGGAGTTGAATCTGGAAATTTTTACGTTATGTCCGTGCAGTATGAATTCCTTGCTGCGAACATAACAACCGGGATAGATATACATTGTTCCGGTTCCTTGCAGAACTTGTGAGTTAATGGATTTTTCGCAAATAATATCTATGTGGATGGAATCTTTTAGGGAGAAAAGCCAAGCGTTCTGTTGCGATAATTGCGTCCAAAAACAATCTTGTTCTAATGTTAAAATTTTACAATCGGATGTATTCGGCTCCTTTTTTTATTAAATTTATCTCGCATTGATTTACCTTAGTATTTGCATTTAAGATTGGGGATGTGATCTGGCAGTAAAAGTGCGTATGATCCAACGTTGCGCAATTGTGGATATCATGTAATGCTAGTTCAATATAGTGCTCACGATAGTAGTCTATTAGTATATATTCATTTGCTGGTTCAATATATATAAACGATCCGTTAAGGAGTGTAGGTAGTGGCATTACTTTGAATAATTGGTATGGTTACTTGAACGGAAGTGGAATTCGGAGCTCGATAATTATTTTATTATTGAAAATATTCGCTGCTATTGTACTCAATTTGTAAATTAGTGATAAAATATTGTCTCTAGAATTTATGGGAAGCATCATTGAATTTGGCAATTCCTGTCTGATGTTCAATAAGAGTTCTTCAATTTGTCTAGGGAAAATGAGTATAGGATGAAATTTTCCATGCCTTGAATCTGTTAAGAGATCTATTAATTCCGACTGGGTATTTTGGTATCTGAATACCATTAACGAAACCAGGGAAATAAGTGATTCAATTTCAATCGATATTTTGTTATCCAATGTTCTGTTTTCTGATGTAGCTATCTGTATTGAAATTAACTTTTTATGCATAACCATGAAATCCTTTTCAATTGCGGCTTTAGTTTTGTTGAAAACATTTGCGGTTGCTTCGACTATCACAGTTTGGCTTTTCATAAGTGATAGGAGGGAGTTTTGGTTAAGGGTGAGATTTCGTATTTGTTCATCATATAGCTTGGCATCATCTTCGTCTAATGTGCCGAAAAGGGCTGTGGAGATTGAGCCTATAGCATTGAAAAGTGCTCTTTGTTTTCTATTCTTATATTCTATGTTTGCTAATATAAGATTTATTTGTAATAACGTACCGTTACAAGTGTGGCTCAAGGCTGAGTGTTTGTCCAGTTTCTGGCAGGTCGCTGTAATTTGTTGGGCTATGAACTGGATGTTGTTGAATTCTGTTTTAAAATTTTCCAGGTCGTAGAATGTGACTAATTTCCACTCGTTGGTGTAGAAATTTGCTCTGCCAATTTCCTCGAAATAAATGCCTGCAGTAGCATTTAGCTGCCTCACCTCTATTCCTGAGCCGTAGGTTAAGCGGATGAAAATAAGAAAGAATGCTGTATGCATCATTTTGGAAACCTGGAAGATGACACTATGTTAATATCTCTGAATGATATTTGAAGACTATGAAGTTTTTACTCTGAGAAAAGTTTTAGGTCATTGTTATGGACTCTTTTGTTTTTATTATTGATATTAATAGTGGAATTTTCGGGGGAATTAATCTCCATTAGCTTATACGGACCTGACCATAGTGGTGAGAATTTGTTCTCTCGAACTCTGCTCTTAAGTAGGACTTTATCGCCTACTATAAAAGATTTTTGGACGGAGTTCTTATCGTATTGCAATTTTGACCTTTCTTTGTTTGCCATGGCTATGTCCTTAGCTATTTTGAAGCTATGTTGTAGACGCGCTTTTAACTCGTTTGCATAATTGTCATTATTATAGCAAACGGTTGGAGAAGATTTCAAATTATTTGGAATTTCGGCTGGGAATCCGTACAGGAGTTCGCGGGGAGTATAATTAATACTCGAATGAGGGGTTATATTATATACAAACATGGCATAAGCAATCCATGTATCCCAGTTTTGTGGATCTTTTGCTACATAAGATCGGAGATATTCTGCTAAGGTTTTGTGGCTTCTCTCCAACGCACCATTCGTTTGAGGGTGATATGGAGTAGTTTTGAGCCTTTTAATTCTCACCAATTTAGATACCTCGGCGAACATGCCACTTATGAGGTTAGAACCTTGATCTGTGAGGATACTTTCTGGAATACCATGTCGATAAACTATCGTTGTCGTGAAGGCTTCCGCTAATGTCTTAGACTCGGTGTCGACTATGGCAACAGCCTCTGAAAATTTTGAAAGGTCGTCTTGAAATGTAAGGATGTATTTGTTTCCAGAATGAGAAATTGGGAGAGGTCCTACAACATCTAGGTACACTCTTTCGAAAGGTTTGGAGCTAATGCTCGAGATTTTCATTGGAATTTTAGGGTTTCTGGATACTTTGTTCACCTGACAAAGTTTACATTTCCTTACATGCTTTACGATGTCGTCTGACATGCCAGCCCAGTAGAATTGCTTTTTGATTCTTTTGATAGTACGGGAAATACCTTGATGGGCTCCCGTTGGTAATGAGTGAAAATCTTTTAAGACTTGTTCGATGTCATTAATGTCTGATAAATATTTAATTGAATCCTGATGCAGTTTTATGTTTACTTGCTTATTAGCGAAGATTTTGGTAAAAGCGGTTTTAATAATTATTAGATTCTGTGGATCTAATATAGGGAAGGAGATATTAATTTGTTTTAACTGATTTGCTTCTGTGTATGAGCAGATCTCAGTTAAAATCTTTTCGAGGTCTGATCTATCTCTTTGCGATCGACAAGGTAAGTTAGTTTTTGATATAATTATTGATGAGTCTTTTTTCTTGAAGAAGTTCAGTTCAGTTTCTGAAAGTCGGGATTTAACTGAAAATTTTAGTTTCGAATCCAACACTCTTTCAAGTTCTGTATCTTGCATTTGCAAGATAAAAAATTTAGGATTCGCATTTTTAGTCAGTAAAAGAGGAAAATTAGTCTCAGTTATTATGACCGAGGAATTGTTTGATGAAGATGGAGCTGGGTTTGGGGTAATAATACTCGTGTCGGTCATGTTCAGATTTGCCTGAGCTTTAGCTTGATTCCTTGTTACCACATTTATGCAGGTGGTAGGTTTTGCAAAATTTTCGCTATTATCTGGAATAGCTCTACTGAGAGCGTCTGCATTTGTGTTGAGCTTACCTGATTTGTGGACTATCTTGTAGTCATATTCCTCAAGACGTATTCTCCATCTCATCAGTCTTGAGGAGTGATCTTTCAGATTCATGAGCCATACTAATGGTTCATGGTCAGTTATAATGGTAAGTTTTCTACCATAAACGTATGGTCTGAATTGCTCAACTGCGAAAACGATAGCTAAGAGCTCTTTTTCTATTGTTGAGTAACGAGTCTTTGCACCATTGAGAACTCGACTCACGTAGGCGATTGGATGATCTCCTTGATCATCAACTTGAGAAAGGACTGCTCCGATAGCGTAGTCACTGGCATCGGAGGTGACAAAAATTTTTTTGCCGAAATCAGGATAAGATAGAATTGGTGCTGAAATAAGTTTATTGCGTAATTCGCAAAATGCCTCGTCGCAGATTGCATCGAACTTGAAAGGGATATCTTTTTTCAAAAGATTTGTAAGTGGTTTTGCAATTTTGGAAAAATTTGGTATAAAGCGGCGATAGTAGCCGACGAAACCAAGGAAGGCTTTAATATCTTTCTCCTTCTTGGGTCTGGGATAGGACTGTACTGACTTAATCTTCGCTGGGTCTGGTTTGACTCCATTTTCTGTAATAATGTGCCCTAAATACATAATTTCCTTTCTTAGGAAGTGGCACTTGTCGGGTTGAAGTTTGAGGTTGAAATTGCGGAGACGGCTAAATACTGCTGTGAGTCTTGTATTATGGTCTTTGAGATTGTATCCATGGACTACAATATCGTCCATGTATACGAAGCAATAGATGCCTTGAAGGCCAGATAAGACATTATTCATGGCTCGTTGAAAAGTAGCAGGGGCTCCTTTTAAACCAAATGGCATACGATTGTATTCGTAGTGGCCATAGGGTGTGCTAAAGGCAGTTTTCTCCCTGTCCTTCGAGTCCATTTTTATCTGGTGAAATCCACTGGCTAAGTCGAGTGTGGTAAAATATTTCGACTTCCCCAACTGGTCTAATATATCAGTGATATTAGGCAGTGGGTACGCATCGCCAATAGTAATGTCGTTAATACGACGAAAGTCTACCACTACTCGCCACTTTTTGTTTCCATTCTCATCTGGTTTTTTAGGAACCAGGAGAAGTGGAGAGTTCCAGGGACTATGTGAATGTCTGATGATGTTTGACTCAAGCATTTCTTGTATTTGCCTGTTTAGTTCAGTTCGGCTTGCTTCAGGAAGTCTATAAGGCTTGGTATAGATGGGCGGTTTGTCTTGAAGTGTTTCGATTTTGTGGGTAGTCGCATCTGTATATGAAAGGAAATCCCCTTCTATGAAGAAGAGATCGTTGAATTCCCTACAGATGTTTCGAATACTCTCAGATTCCACTGAATTACATTGATCCAATTTGCTAAGGTGTTGCAGTTTATTTATTCTGCCTTTAGTTGGATCTCTTTCAGAGTCTGTGGAGATAACCACAAAGTCGTCCAAGTCTTGGTAAACTGGGTTCACCTCGTAAGGTGCCAGATCGGCGTCTTCCTCATTTGTGTTGAGGATTAGGACTTTTGCCATACCGTTGACTGGTTCGACTATCGAATTTCCAAGAAACAACCCTGGCCTTATTTCCTTCTTGAAACAGACCGAGTGATTTTGAATAGAAGGAGTTGGAATTTCAATGATGAATTCTGATCGAGCTGGAATTTTATGATATGATATGATATGATTCCAACTTTTGAGGAATTTGGAAGGAGTTATACGACGATTCCGACTTGATCGAATTTGAAGGAGATAAAACTTTATTGAAATTCTTTGACTTCTTTGATTTTATCTTGGAATTCACTTTTTGTGAATCTATTGATGAAGGAGATAGAATTTTACTAGATGTGGCCTTTTGTGCGGCTGTAGATGGAGATATACTTTTACGCTCTTGCTTCATATCTTGTGAAGCTTTGGATGGAGATTGATTGTTATTTAATTCAGCATTTTTTCTGGCTTTAGCTGGAGATAGATTTTTAACTTTATGCTTCATTTCTTGTGAAGCATTAGCTGGCGATCGATTTGCATTGCTTTTCGAAGCAATTGATGGAGATAGATTTTTATTAGTATTTATATCGGAGAATGTTATCTCCGTATATAAAAGACTTTTTGTTTGAGACCTCTTTTCTGGGTCTTCGCTTTTCAAATAAACGTATGGATAATTGGAATAATATTCTTCGTACGGATAAGATTTGTTTGAATCGTTTATTTCTAAAGAAATGTATTTATTTTTATAATTGATACTAGCATTGTATCGAGATAAAAATTCATGACCAAGTAGGCCATCGTATGAGAGGATGGAGTTATTTCCCACAATTTGAAATGGGTGCTCCAGGATGGAGTTAAATTTGGTAGATTTTAAATTCAGTTTTGCAAATATAAGTCCTTCTGTACAAGTGGACTCGGTAAATAATGTATTGATATTGCAGACAGCATCTCTGTAGCAGATACTGTCTGGTTTCAGTCGATGGAGTTTTATTAGGCTGATCTCTGCTCCAGTATAAATTAAAAATGTAAGCTTTGGAGCAGAGCAGATGTCAACAGGCAAGGAAAGAGTTAGAGAATTTTTATTTATTTGAACGGAGATTTGAATTAATTTCTGGCTGCCTACTTTTCCGTCGATATTCTCTTGGGATTCTTGTGGACTTGTGCTGTAGTTTGTATGTGCGAGGGGTTGCCGAATGAGACCCCCCACTGCATCCAGTTTCCCTGCCAGGATGCCGATGGACTTTTGCTGTCCTTCCTATTTGAAGACGGTGATCTAGCTTAGATATTTGCATTTTTATATCTCGGTGGAGTTCGATTCTCTTGGAATACTGGCTGCTGCCAGTTCCTGTTTTGTGGCTGTCTATCAGCCGTGCTTGTTTGCGGAGCTGTGTTTACTTTTTGGAAATTATTCCGATTTTCTTGATTGTCGTTAAATCGGGAATTATTTGCAGCTCTTGTCCTGCACTCTTCAATAGAATGGCCCATCCGATGGCAATATCGACAACTAGGGACCTGTGACGGAGATGTAGCATTCTTAAAATCTGGAGGACGTTGTAATTGGAGGTTTAGCTTTGGAACTGCATTGAAGTTTTGTGTGGTGCGTTGTATGTCTGGGCAACTTGATGCAGCATGCCCCAGTCTATTACATTTGAAGCAACGTAAATTGTTATTTATACTTTGAAAGGAATTTTGATTTACCTTGTTATATGTTTGAAAGTTGGGTTGCTTCTGCTCCATACGTAATGAGTGATCTAGAATATGTGATTTTAGTGCAGAGAAGGATTTATCGGAATGTACCTTAGCCAAGGTCTGTAATTGTGGATTGGATAGCCCATCTTCAATTGCTCTCACAGCCTGACACTCATTGTCTTTTAACAAAGACCGTAGGAGCACCTTGTCCATTGTATAGGAATGTGTTGCTTCATTTAGCTTGGACAGTGTTGTATTTAATCTCTGCAAAGAGTCTTTTACACTTTCCTCTCTTCTTTGTCTGGAGTTGGTCAATTGGGATTGTAAGGAAGATCTAGAGATTTTTACTTCGAAGGTTTGAGTCAACAGAGGTTTTAATTCAGACCAATCTGATATTTGGTTGTACCTGAATAAATCATATGCTTCGGCGGATAGTTTACTCCTATTAAACTGAGGAGGGAATGCTTTTCGTTCGTCGTCGATGCCGTCGCGTATATATCATCACAACTTGAAATGAATCTGTGAAGATCTTTGGGATTTCCATTAAAGTTGGGAATTAACGATCTAGCTTCTGATAGAAAGATGGTAGATTGGTCTCTAAAGGAGACATTATGATGATGGTCTGTGAAGTTATGTGTATTATTCGATACGTTTTGGATTCGAGAGTCCAATTGCTCTTGAAGGGCAATTATCACGTCTGTGTATGGTGTTTCTACCTCGGCGTAAACATTATTTTTGAAATAGTCATGCTCCAAATCATTAGGGCCGGTATATGAAATTATTTCGTTATGCGTTTCCTCAAAATCATCGCAGTATTTTTGCAATAAGGTGATCTTTTGTGTATGATATGTCTGGGTTGTAGTCGATAATGAATTAAAATTAATCGATTGTATAATTCGTGATATAGACTTTTCCCTGTGATCGTGCAATCTAAACCGTATTGCATTTGACTGATCTTTGTCCGTATTGTCTTGGGTATTAGCTGCAGTGGTTTTCTGCGAAGTCTTGGGGGGTGGAATATAAAAGGGGTTATTTGTGCGTTCTGTGTGAATTGATATGGACTTCAGCCTATCAGACAGAGTTGCCTTTATAAGATTGTACCAGTCCTCTGTTTTGTCATAGCATGACTGTTTGAAGAAGTCATGAGGTTCATCAAAATCTTCATGATCTTGAATCAGTGTTTCCGTTTTTTCAAATGAAGCCCACAGTTCTTCCAAATTTTGGAGTTTTTCAGAAGTAAAATCTGAAGTTCTTTTACTTTTATTTGCTCTGTGATAATCGGCCAGAATTTGTCTAATTTCTGTAATTTTTGGGACTTGTGACAAGCAAAGCTCATCGAAAGATTTGGTTTCTTCAGTCATGTTTAATTGATTTATATTTTGTTTGGGAATTAATTAATTAGTTATGGAAGAAATGTTAAAAAAAAATTTTTTTTTTTAGTTTTCCCAACAACAATAAGCAGGTAGCAAGTTGGTTATACGTAGATAATTATGTTTAATTAAATTTTGTAAGAGTTGAGAAAAACACAGCGGTAGGAATGTGAAGAATTGTGGAATTTTTCAACAAGGGAAAGGACAAAAAGGAAATTGTTTTATTTTTATTTGGTAGAAAAAATCTTATGGTTTTTGGTTCCGTCTGTCACCAGTTGTTGTGTGTAGATATGTACATATGGTTAAGGACGGAAAAGGTATAGACCGCAATGTGTGGAAAATATAGAGCGAGACTAGGAGGAAAATTTGTTGTATTTGACCGTCTTACGAGGTTTTTGATTTATTTTTATTGCTCGGAGATGATGGAGAAAAATTAAAAAAAAAAAAACAAAAACAAAAAAAATAAAAATTACTAGGAATCTCAATGTATATAAAAAATTGATTGTCACTTGTTTGTTGTAAATATCTCTTGTTTAAATTTAAATAAAAAGTAGGAAATTAAATTTTATTAAGAATAAGGAAGGTATAATGATAGGTAGGGGAACTATTGTGGGATTTGTAAGTAGGAAAAATTGTAATTAATATTTTTCTATGCAAACATTTATATGAGAACAAAAGGGAGAAAAAGGTAAGGACAATCCAACTTCCATAAGAACAACCAACTTCAGGAGAAGAAGAAAAAACAATTTTGATATAAAAAATAAATAATGGCGTCCACAATCTTTTTTAAGAAAAAAAAAGCACAGTTCTAATAAAAAATAAAATTTTAAAATATTATTTATATATATAAGATTGTTTTGTTATCGATATCTTTTTTATTGTGGATAGAATGATTAGACGATGATGACTGATTAAAATTAAGAGCGTGCTGATATATAATAGCAATAGCAAAATAGCAAATCACAAGTTAATGGTGGGTTAAGAATTAACTTTTAAATAAAGTTTATCAGTGTTAATTTCTTTGCAATTTTCGGTATTGTTAACTGATCGTACTTTCAATCCATATCTTTCCTCTGACCGATAGGCTTACGAAATCCTACCGCAGGGGATCGATTATAGATTTTTATCGAAGTCCTCTGACCAGCAAATTCACGAAGTTTAACCGCAGAGGTCGCTTCTAGGAAGACCGGTTTTCAGTTTATGTGTGTTGAATTGAATGTTTCTCAAAATTAAACTGGAACTCGCACTTGTATGTAATTATATGTAAATAGTAAGCAAATGTAAATGTGCAAATTTTCAGAAAATATGTAAATACTTTTGTTAAATAAAAGTCTTTATATATATCACTGCTCAGGTAATGCAAACCAGACGAAAAAATGTGTATGTATATATATTAATTTGTATAGTCCAAACAAAAGGTTGATCTATATGTGTTTAGATTAATTAATTGTAAAAGTTAATTTAGAATGCTAGGAAAAAGAAAAACTCTTCACGCTACCTTTTTGTTTAAGCTAGAGTTGCTGGTATTTTTACTTCTTTTTTTCGATGGTGATATGTATAGTTGAATGATGTTTGTTTATGTACTTAAGGTTTTGCTGCTTTTTATGCTTCCTGTTTATTGATGCTGGGCGATTTATCTTTATTGTGTTTCCTGAGTTGAGGATGTTGGTGGAGAAGTGGACATTTAAGCGAAACAGTGTTGTTGTTGTTGCGTAGCGCGTCCTGTTATAGTCTTCCTTCCTTCCTTCTTTACAAAACGTCTTTATTGAGGCAAGGATGAAGCCTCCTTGGGTCCACCGGTGGGGCAATTAGGTGCCAAAATTGTTATTATCCTCTAAGTACTCTTATTTTTAGAGTACCCGGGCTTATTTTTTTTTATTATTTTTTCTTTTCCTTTTTTAATACTCTTGCTTTTTATTTTGGAATATTTATTAATTATTTTTTTATTTTAATTAAATTACATTTTTTTTTTAGGCACTGATTTGCAATTTATTCACTGGTCAAACTTTGGAAAGTACACTGCCACCAAAATGCTGTGGATGGCTGATTTTATCACCAATTAGTTAAACTCAAACTAAATCAATTTTTTTTTTGCTAAGGCACTGATTTATTGGTACGGAATACCGCTGCCACCAGTTGTTGTATTTTACTTGTGTGCCGTGCTCCTGATGGAGAGCACACAACTTCTTTCGAACTAAAGGGAAATCAAAAGATTCCGTGTTTGGGTTTAGTAGATAAAAAAAAAAACACAATCAATAGATTTTTATTTATTCGAGATTGATCTGAGCCTTCCGTTTTTAGAAAAAAAAGGACTAAAATCCTTTTGGATTTTAACAAAGTTCGATTTCTTCTCGATTTCACAAACTTAGATCGTTTCTATTTTTTTTTTCACAGCTTATATCTTTTTATAATTTTCACTACTTAGATGTTTTCATTTTTTTTCACTACTTAGATCTTTTCTATTTTGTCACAACTTAGATCTTTTTTTTTTAATAATTTTTTCTACTGAGATCTTTTCTATTTTTTCACAATTTAGATCTTTTGTTTTTAATAATTTTTACTACTTAGATCTTTTCTATTTTTTCACAACTTAGATCTTTTTTTTTTACAACTTAGATATTTTCTACGTACTGTACTCGGCGGATTCAAAAAAACAACTCCCCGAGGTTTGGGCAAATTGCACCCAGGTACCCATGAAAACTTTTTCTTAAAGCTTTTTTCTTCTTATTAATTACTCACGACGTTTTTAAATTCGTACGTGAGAGAATGCAAATTATTTATGTTGAGATGCATATGAATCATGTAGAAAATGCAACCCGATATGCACTTGTGTGCTTGTCTTAAAATATTACTTTTAAGCGGGCGAGAATAATCGTATGTATGTATGTATTTATGTACATACAATTAGAATTGAGCAATTGAATAATGTACGTATGTGAAGTGTGTATTGCACAATAAAAAAAAATGGAAGTAAAGAAAAAACTGTATGTAGGTAAGTATGCAGTGCATATCGTGGGAGCGGAATGCATGCTAGATAACAAAATGCAATTTATGCTTAAATTGCATTTTATTATAGCATTGAAATGCATTTTAAATGCATTTGAAATATGGAATGAAATTTTGAATTAAAATAATTAAAAGTAGTTTTCAGGGTCAACTTTGCAATGCATCAATATATTACATAGGGCAATATGTTGGTGCATTGACCTTATCGTTGTGATTCGGGGCATAGCGTACCCGAGTCACAACATCGTCTGCAATACTTTGACGACGACGGTAATTTCGCTGACCGACGCATAAACTGTTTATGCTTAATTTTGCGTAACTACATAGCTAATTTCATGGGAACATTCGACGGACGTAATAATTTACATATGGACAATTTATCGTCTCTATAGACTGAAATTCACTGAAAATGATTGCAATATATTTCTATAATGCATTGAAAATGCAGAAAAAATTGAACTTTTCGACCCAACGATTAGGCCTATTATCCAGTTTCTATGGTACGCCATCAGACATAGCCATACTGATGAGACCTCTCTGATCGCTGCGTACAAAAGTTCGGAACAATTTACCTTCCGCTATCATACCATAGGGCTACATTACAACTTCTGTCATAAATATTTGGTACTGTACCGTACAGTTGCGGAGATCGTACTGCTTGACCCTTCAGCTTATTATAACATTTCCGGCTATCATCCTGTAGTGCTGTAGCTTTGTAATCTTCGAGCCTAATATACCCCTCGAGTTACCTTGCCATACAGGTGCAACCTTATACTTCCCTTTTATCTTTAATTATCAATTTACTGCCTGGTTTTCCTCCCTATATACTCAAAGTAGATACTACCAGTCTTCTCCTGTATCGAAAAAGGTGCAGAATAGGCCTAATATAGTAGAAACTGGGAAAACTATGTAGAAAGATTTAAAGTTTTGCAGACATTTTTATATTTCAATTGAAGCTTTTCTTCTAATTAAATAATTCCCGGAAACCACTACAAAACTCCTTAACAAAACAGGTACCTACTAAACTTGTTTAAATTGCAAATAATTTCCCTGGAAAAATATTGCTTCATGAAAAGTTAAACGAAATTTTCTTAAGAATATGCATACATGTTCCAAAACGGAAAAGGATTCTGTGGCGAACATCAACATTGGAGAACTTCTTTGCGGAGTCAGCACCTCTGCAAGAAACAAAAAAAACCACAAAGAATCGAGTTCTTAATTAAAATTTCATAAAAGTTATAATACCTAATAATTATGTTGTCCCACGCAGTAAATATACAAACATTGAATTTGTCAGCTGTCGCACGTCACGCCAATATTTTTATACAGTGAGCCAACTTAGAGAAATGAAACACACTTCAAGACAAAATGGAAGGAAGGTACATAGTGGAACAAAATAGTGCCATCTATATTGCACTAGAGACATCGAATTTAACAAAATTCCATGATTCAATCAAATTTCCCTATTTCTCTGAATCAAGGTCGAGGAAGTAAATATGATTCGCAATCTTATTCGATATACTGTACAAATTAATTTGTTTTCGTTGCAAGTAAGTATATTTAACAAAGCGAAAATCATTTTATACCATATTGATTGAAATTAATATTTAAATTACTTTAAATATATATAGCAAAACAGCTTGATACCAACAATGACTAAAATGGTAACACTGCATAAACACATGATGAGTTGCAGTTGCTATGCTGGGTTATTGTTGCTATGCTAGGTTATTGTTACTATGCCAATTATTGTTGCCATGCGCCTTTGACTACCGTTCTTTGGTGCCGTGTGCAAACCATGGCTATATAAACAGCAATTTAACTTGACTCGATCTCTTTTTCAGTTTGGCAGTGCAGTGAGTAACTTGATCATTTTTTAGTGGTATTTCCTAGTGTTGTGAATTTTTATTAACAGTTTAACACTTTGTTTGGTTGACGATTGAAATAAATTTTTCTTATTCTGGGTTGCGACTAGATTAGGAGATTTATTTGAATAGCGACTAAAGCAAAGATTCTTATTACGGGTAACGACTGTACTAAGAAATTTTACTAATAAAACACTTTATTGTGGGTAACGACTACAATAAAGATTCTTGTTACGGGTAACGACTGTATCAAGAAAATTACTAATAAAACACTTTATTGTGGGTAACGACTACAATAAAGATTCTTGTTACGGGTAACGACTGTATCAAGAAAATTACTAATAAAACACTTTATTGTGGGTAACGACTACAACAAAAGACTTTATTGTGGGTAGCGACTACAATAAGGATTCTTATTACGGGTAACGACTGTAATAAGAAATTTACTAACACTAAACACTTTATTGTGGGTAACGACTACAATAAAGATTCTTATTACGGGTAACGACTGTAATAAGAAATTTACTAACACTAAACACTTTATTGTGGGTAACGACTACAATAAAGATTCTTGTTACAGGTAACGGCTGTAACAAGAAAATTACTAATAAAACACTTTATTGTGGGTAACGACTACAATAAAAACTTTATTGTGGGTAACGACTACAATAAAGATTCTTGTTATGGGTAACGACTGTAACAAGAAAATTACTAACAAACACTTTATTGTAGGGAACGACTGCAATAAAGATTCTCTGTGGGTTTCGACTGCAGTAAGAAGTACTCATCTCACTTTATTCTGGGTATCGACCAGAATAAAGAATATCCCAATCCCAACCTCAGTAAAAATTATTAAAATCAAGTTAATCAATTGCCAAACATAGATCAGGTGAGTACAAGTTATTTGCAACAAAATTACTACATTTATTATATATTTTATATTTCTCATTTATTGAATATTGATAAATTAAACTATTTGTATCTAAGATTTATTGCGTATTAAAGCTCTAGTTTAACGGTGAAGTGTAGAATTTGTAGATAAACGAATACAACCACTAACTTTATACCAGTGGCATCAATTTTTTCACATCTTACATTCTTTGTATGTACGCTCTGACTACGGGCAGTACATTTAATGGTCCTTCGCAGCCAAATTTAAAGTCTAGTGGTATATATTTTAAGTTTTTCAAACATGACTATACTTCAAAAACTTTTCGCTAACCAAACCACTTCTGCAAAGTTATTCGAAAAGTCGTTCAACAACTACAACAAGACTGATGTAGAAAAACGAACGAAAGGCCTCATTTCTGAGCGGTTAAGCGCCCTAAGCGAAATTTGGTCCGATTATAAGAATACACATTATGCAATTGTCCAAGCCACTCAGGCTTTAGAGGACAGCGAGATTCACAAATACGATTATTTCACAAACGATCACTTCTCAAGTGCGGAAAATACATACTACACGTTTCGAGGTATTCTCAGAGATGCATTAGATGCATTCGAAACAAAAGTAGACTCAAAGCCAAGCACGGATAATGAATCTTCTTCGTTTCTGAGATTGCCTAGCATCACAATACCAAAATTCTCAGGGTCATATGAATCATGGAGGTCGTTTCACGATCTATTTCATTCCTTGGTTCATACAAATTCTGCACTATCACCAGTGCAGAAACTTCATTACTTGAAATCAAGTGTTTCTGGAGAAGCAGAACACTTATTGCGTCAACTTCCTATGACTAACTCGAGTTATGACAGCGCATGGAAGATATTGCTTAACAGGTACGACAACAAGCGAGTGTTGATTAATGCTCAGCTAAAAATTCTATTCAATTTACCTAAAGCAACACAAGAGTCAGCCAGGGCTATAAAAACAGTGCTGGACAAATCTTCCGAATGTATATACGAACTTGAAGCATTAGAAGTCCCCACTAAGCACTGGGATACAATCTTGATTTATATGCTAGTGCAGTGTTTGCCAGCAGAAACTCATCGCTTATGGAACAACAGGTAAACAGTGCAGATGGACTGCCTACCCTTGAATCTTTGAAGACGTTTCTAGAAACAGGATTTAGAACTCTCGAAGCAATCTCAGACGCAAAACCAAATTCAACCAATAAGTCAGCTCAAATACCAAGAGCATCAACTCACTTTACATCATCTGGTGACAGATGCATAATGTGTAAAGAGCAGCATCGATTATTCAAATGCCCCAAATTTATTAAATTGGACGTTGATTCAAAATTCAAAATTGTCACGTCAAATCGATTGTGCATTAACTGCCTTTCAAAAAGCCACAATACAAAATATTGCGCTAGCAAGTTTACGTGCTCAGTACGAGGAAGAGTCTTCCCTCGATAAACTTCTGCGGCGGTTCTGGGAAACCGAAGAAGTTACTCCAGGAAGACAACTGTCTAAGGCAGACCGCGATTGCGAAGAGTTTTATCAAAAAACTCATCTTCGAAATGCAACCGGCCGTTACGAAGTTCGCTTGCCTTTCATTATTGAAGCTCCCAGCTTGGGTGACTCTCGTGGCATAGCTCTACGAAGATTTTATTGTCTAGAGCACAAATTGCAACAAAATCCTGAGCTTAGTCAGGAATACAAGGCTTGCATTAACGAATATAAATCATTAGGGCACATGATATTGACCAAGGTTCCAGTCGTCTTTGATGCCTCGGCTAAATCCACTAATGGGAAAAGTTTAAACGAACAGCTGCATACGGGTCCAGTACTGCAATCTAAATACGCTATGTCAGCCGACATAGAGAAAATGTACCGAATGATTAACATTCAACCCCCAGATCAAAATTTTCAACGAATAGTCTGGAGAAATAGTCCCAGCGAAAGCATCAGAGACTATAAGTTAACCACGGTCACATTTGGCACAACGCCAGCTCCATATTTAGCCATCAAGACCCTTCACCAATTAGCAATTGATGAAGCCGCAAAATATCCTATAGCTGCCAAAATTATACCGCGTGATTTTTATGTTGATGATCTGCTCACTGGAGCAGATTCCATCAATGAAGCCTTGGAAATACAAGCGCAGATGATTAACATTCTGTCGTCAGCAGGCTTTAACCTAAGGAAATGGGTAAGCAATTCATCGGATCTCCTATCAAGCATTCCGGAAGAACATAGGGAAGTACAACTTCCATTACTGTTAGCAAGTGATGAATCTGTAAAAACCCTGGGAATACATTGGCACCCAGGAACTGACCATTTCACTTTGCAATATAAACAATTCGCAGATCGCAGCTCTACAAAACGTTCTGTGTTGTCAGAAATTGCTACACTTTTTGACCCACTAGGTTGGATATCTCCGATCATAGTTACAGCCAAAATTCTGATGCAAACCTTATGGCTTTCGGGATGCTCATGGGACGAGCCGATACCTTCACATATCGACATGCACTGGCGACAATTTAAAGAAAAGCTATTTCACATTAGCTCAATCCTCAATACTTATTGCAAAATCCAAAATAGCACCTGTCAAACCTATTACGCTTCCCCGCCTCGAGTTATGTGGCGCAGTACTTTTAGTTCGACTCATTGATCGAATTAAAACTGATCTAAATCTTACTAATATCCCCACATTCGCTTGGACAGATTCCTCTATTGTTCTATCGTGGATTCGCAATCATCCGAACAAGTATAAAACTTTTGTTGCAAACAGGATTGCAGAAATCCAAAATTTAACTGATATACAGTCATGGCATCACGTGCGATCTAATGAGAATCCTGCCGACTGCAACTCCAGAGGAATTGAACCTGCTTCATTAAATTCCCACCAATTGTGGTGGCATGGACCTCAGTGGTTGATGGATCCTAAAGAAAAATGGCCTCAATTACTACCTATTACGGAAAGCAACATAGAATCTGAACAAAAGCGAGTAAGCTGTTTATCCACTACTCAGGCAAACACTCATGAACTTTTTAATAAATTCTCAACGTTTGCTAAACTGCAACGAGTCACTGCTTACTGTCTCAGGTTTATCAACAACTGCCGCAAAATAATTCCCAAAACTCATTACAACAATTCACTCCTCCAACCTGTTGAGATGGTTCAAGCAAAACAATTGCTAATCAAACTAGCTCAAAAGGATATATTTAAAAGCGAAATTAAGCAATTACAAGAAAAGCGTTTATTATTGCCCAAAAGTAAAATTCTCTCTCTTAACCCATTTCTGGATAATCATGGATTATTACGTGTCGGCGGTCGTCTACAAAATGCCAATATATCCTTCAATCAAAAACACCCAATCATATTACCGAGAGAACATAATCTAACATCATTAGTAATCAACCATTTTCATATGAAAACTTTGCATGGAGGTCTACAATTGGTTCTATCAACAATGCGAAATGAATTCTGGGTTCCACAAGGACGAAAAACAGTCAAAGCAGTCTTACACAAATGCATAATTTGCTTCAAACATTCCGCCACAAATAGGAATCAAATCATGGGGAATCTACCTGCCTCACGAGTTAACATATCAAGACCGTTTCAACAAACTGGGGTGGATTATGCTGGCCCCATCAGCTTAAAAATGTCCAAGCATAGAGGAAATCGGTTCTACAGGGGTTATATTTGTATTTTTATTTGCATGGCCACCAAAGCCATCCACATAGAACCCGTATCTGATCTCACCACAGCAGCCTTTATAGCAGCATTTCGACGATTTTCTAGTCGACGAGGACTATGTACGGATATATACTCCGATTGCGGAACAAATTTCGTTGGAGCTGATAGAGTTCTACAAAAGGACATTAAGATTGCCATACAACAAGCAAATCAAGAAATAGCATCAAAGGTAGTACACGACGGAATACGGTGGCATTTTAACCCGCCTTCAGCACCACATTTTGGGGGTCTCTGGGAAGCAGGAGTTAAGTCAATGAAGCACCATCTTAGGCGCATCTTAGGAAATTCAGCGTTAACTTACGAAGAATTCTCAACCGTCTTAGCACAGATTGAAGCCTGCTTAAACTCCAGGCCATTATGTCCCGTATCAGACGACCCAGATGATCTTACCACGTTAACACCAGGACATTTTTTGATAGGCAGTGCATTGATCACTCCTCCAGAACCTATAAAAGAAAGAAACATTTCATCAATAACAAGATGGAATTATGTGCAATCACTACAACAACAGTTTTGGAGCAAATGGTCCCAAGACTATCTAAACTCCTTGCAGAACAGGCCAAAATGGCAAACTCCAGCCTTCAATCCTAAAATAGGAGACCTAGTCGTCATAAAAGAATCCAATATGCCAGCATGTCATTGGATATTGGGACGTATTATCGATATACATCCAGGAGCAGACAAACTAGTAAGGGTCGTAAGTATTAAAACTCAAAACGGAGTTCTTAAAAGACCAGTTACAAAGTTTGCTATACTTCCTCTGGCCTAAAGGACGTTTCAAATGACTTCCCTCTTAACTTATTATTTTGTTCCCGAATATCTACCCTCCACCCATATTAGCGTCTTCATCAAAGTATATACAGCAAGTATTCAATCATAGCATTAAAATTAAAAAAAAAAAAAAAAAAATTAATTTTCATCAACTACATATAATTGCATAAATTTCCTATGCAATAATCAGAATCGGTAAACAATAAAACAATATTCAATAACTTCATATATCTATGTAAAAATAAAACAAAAAAAAAACACGATCACATTCCTCACCAAATGCACAAAATGCATTCTTGCTATGACGTATTACAATGAATTGTTAAAACAATAGCTAATTGTTGTCTGTAAAACAATAGCTAATTGTTGTCTGTAAAACAATTCTTTAACCGTTAATCTGATAAGCAGTTTGTGCCAAAGTTAAATAGGAGGAAACTACAGGTTAGTTAGTCTTTTTTAAAACCTTGTGCGACACAGACTTGTATTTGAGATGATAATGGAATCCTCTGACGGGAACAAAGGTTCTCCTCCAACTCCAGGAAGAAGTATAGAGCAGGAAGTCAAGGAGATTTGGACCCTGGAAAAGACGCTTAAGCAGTTACAGACAGCAGTCCAAGCTAACAAAATCAGTCGACGCATGCAGTATTTACAACTTCATGATCCGGACATAATTGAAATAGAGGATTCACCACCACCGTCTCCAAGGCACCAACAACAAGAACCAGTTCCAGGACCATCCAGTGTGGGAACTTCATCAGGAATTCAAAAACCTAAGATTAAAATCTTAGAAGACCTAACGCTAGTGCCGGCCACAGCACAGAGCAATGATTTGTACCTGTCATTGACCAATCCTACGGGGAGCAGTGTAACCATTACCGTATCTTGGGATGCTCTCCGAAAATCGAAGAAGCGCAAGCAGCGATTCACCACCCAAGATGGCACACGGTACAACGTACGCTTAATGAAGGATGGCACCATTAAAGTGTTAAGTAAATAAAAAAAAAAAAAAATTTCAAATAAGAGATTATAAAATAAAAGTGTTCGTTCTGTTCTCATGAAACATATTTCCTTTTGGTCTGCGTTGTTAATTCATGACTAGGTCATTGTGAGAACATCACGACGTCACGAGATAGCCGGAGTTTTCGACTACTGTAATACGCCACAGAATTAGCATTTGGATTTAAGAGGGTTACATTTTTTATCTAATAAAGAGGTCATTTATTACGAAGGGCAATCATTTACATTGATTCCTCTATCCCTCAAATCTCACATCTGTATGTCTTACGGAAATCATAGCATTCAGCGACAGAATTAAAAAATTTAGAGCTGTTAACACAGAAGTAGTATGATGATCTGTTGATTCTTACTTCAGTCATTTCGCAAAGTCAAAGCGCACTTATTTAATGAACCCTTGCTTAAGGCAGCGTATAACGCTGCGTTCCACAAGATTACAGAATTTGCCAAACAGTTTACAGAAAATGTAGCAAAATAAACAATATATCAACTACATAAGGATAACAGCTCTAACATTTAATACATTTAAATTAAGCATAAATCATTACATAAATAAACCCAGCACATTAATATGGCACCAAGAGTCATATAGATTAAAAAACACGGTGTATATTAAGTTAAAAGAAAAATCAAACATCAAGTTCTCATGACATATTCAATATTTATTTGATATTGGTTGTGTTTCACAAGCATTCACACACAATACTTGAAAGCCATCCAGCCTTTCAAAGGAGGGCAGTATGTTCCAAAACGGAAAAGGATTCTGTGGCGAACATCAACATTGGAGAACTTCTTTGCGGAGTCAGCACCTCTGCAAGAAACAAAAAAAACCACAAAGAATCGAGTTCTTAATTAAAATTTCATAAAAGTTATAATACCTAATAATTATGTTGTCCCACGCAGTAAATATACAAACATTGAATTTGTCAGCTGTCGCACGTCACGCCAATATTTTTATACAGTGAGCCAACTTAGAGAAATGAAACACACTTCAAGACAAAATGGAAGGAAGGTACATAGTGGAACAAAATAGTGCCATCTATATTGCACTAGAGACATCGAATTTAACAAAATTCCATGATTCAATAAAATTTCCCTATTTCTCTGAATCAAGTTCGAGGAAGTAAATATGATTCGCAATCTTATTCGATTCTAGTAGCACATACTGTACAAATTAATTTGTTTTCGTTGCAAGTAAGTATATTTAACAAAGCGAAAATCATTTTATACCATATTGATTGAAATTAACATTTAAATTACTTTAAATATATTTAGCAAAACAGCTTGATACCAGCAATGACTAAAATGGTAACACTGCATAAACACATGATGAGTTGCAGTTGCTATGCTGGGTTATTGTTGCTATGCTAGGTTATTGTTACTATGCCAATTATTGTTGCCATGCGCCTTTGACTACCGTTCTTTGGTGCCGTGTGCAAACCATGGCTATATAAACAGCAATTTAACTTGACTCGATCTCTTTTTCAGTTTGGCAGTGCAGTGAGTAACTTGATAATTTTTTAGTGGTATTTCCTAGTGTTGTGAATTTTTATTAACAGTTTAACACTTTGTTTGGTTGACGATTGAAATAAATTTTTCTTATTCTGGGTTGCGACTAGATTAGGAGATTTATTTGAATAGCGACTAAAGCAAAGATTCTTATTACGGGTAACGACTGTACTAAGAAATTTTACTAATAAAACACTTTATTGTGGGTAACGACTACAATAAAGATTCTTGTTACGGGTAGCGACTGTATCAAGAAAATTACTAATAAAACACTTTATTGTGGGTAACGACTACAATAAAGACTTTATTGTGGGTAGCGACTACAATAAGGATTCTTATTACGGGTAACGACTGTAATAAGAAATTTACTAACACTAAACACTTTATTGTGGGTAACGACTACAATAAAGATTCTTATTACGGGTAACGACTGTAATAAGAAATTTAGTAACACTAAACACTTTATTGTGGGTAACGACTACAATAAAGATTCTTGTTACGGTTAACGACTGTAACAAGAAAATTACTAATAAAACACTTTATTGTGGGTAACGACTACAATAAAGACTTTATTGTGGGTAGCGACTACAATAAGGATTCTTATTACGGGTAACGACTGTAATAAGAAATTTACTAACACTAAACACTTTATTGTGGGTAACGACTACAATAAAGATTCTTATTACGGGTAACGACTGTAATAAGAAATTTACTAACACTAAACACTTTATTGTGGGTAACGACTACAATAAAGATTCTTGTTACGGGTAACGACTGTAACAAGAAAATTACTAATAAAACACTTTATTGTGGGTAACGACTACAATAAAGACTTTATTGTGGGTAACGACTACAATAAAGATTCTTGTTACGGGTAACGACTGTAACAAGAAAATTACTAACCAACACTTTATTGTAGGGAACGACTGCAATAAAGATTCTCTGTGGGTTTCGACTGCAGTAAGAAGTACTCATCTCACTTTATTCTGGGTATCGACCAGAATAAAGAATATCCCAATCCCAACCTCAGTAAAAATTATTAAAATCAAGTTAATCAACTGCCAAACATAGATCAGGTGAGTACAAGTTATTTGCAACAAAATTACTACATTTATTATATATTTTATATTTCTCATTTATTGAATATTGATAAATTAAACTATTTGTATCTAAGATTTATTGCGTATTAAAGCTCTAGTTTAACAGTGAAGTGTAGAATTTGTAGATAAACGAATACAACCACTAACTTTATACCAGTGGCATCAATTTTATCACATCTTACATTCTTTGTATGTACGCTCTGACTACGGGCAGTACATACATCTTCTTTATTTTCTAGCTTACAGTTTGGTGTTTTATGAACTCTTATTAAATTTAATTGCAATAGTCAAATCCTAATACATCCTACAAGGGGTCTGTAGAGCAGAAAATACCTACCGAACGTAGATTTATGTATGGCACGTACATCCCTTTGAGACTCAGGTGAAAAACAAAAAAACAGAACAAAATTCGCAAAAGTAAATTAACTTAGTTTTCCTTTACATATCAATCGATAGGATAATTCCTGTAGACTTCGTTGTAAGCGATCTTTCGAAAATCCTGATAAATTGGGAAAGTCAGGATGCTATCGAAGGATGTGCTATGTATGTCTGTGTCTCGTCTCATACATACAAATATATAAATATGCATGCATCAATTTTAACGATGGTAAACAGGGACGACATATACTGGAGGTGTAAAATACGCAAAGGTATAAAATGAGATTCTCGTAGAACGGAAAAACTTTGAATAGGTAGCTGTGCACCAACAACAAATAGGAAATATTGGAGGACATCAATATTTTTGCACGAAAAGGATAGGCGCAATCACCTCCATCCTCGTATTCTATAAGATACCTTGTTCGGAAGAAACTAAAGATTGGAATCGATGAGAAAATACGACACTTTGTCAGATTTATGTTAACGCGTTAATAAATGCAAGATGGAAGTAATATTGTGCAATGAATTAGTGCTTGTTTCTAGTAGGTTTGTGTTGATTGGTTAAATAGAAAAAAAGTGGTAGTTGTAAAGTGCTGTAAGTGAATGAAATATTATTAAGAAGTTATACGCAGCAAATGAAGAAATTGCAGAAACACTTCTTCAATGTTCTGTACAGCAAATTCAAGCAAGAATATAGAAGGATCTTCTTCACTGATCCTTGTCTTAGTATCCTCTAGGGGATAAATTTACACAATACAGCAATCTTCATAAATAGGCATAACTATCGTCGATATTTTGCCATCACTATTTTTCTATTATAAGCTTTTTCAAGAAGCTACTCATGATTATAGTCATCGTTCTGGGAAATTATGGTTCAGGTAAAGATTATGATACTAGCTACTACTTAGACAGAAGCTTTTATACTTTTTCCTCGTAGATACAATTTTCAGATTTATTTTATCATCAAAATCGGATTTCCTATGTGTCAAAATTATTTACCACGATTCATTTCAAAGAGACTAAAAAATATGGAAATACAAAACTCAAAACAGAAATTAAAGGTGAAGAAGCTAGCTAATAGCCTTTAATAACTGGCTACGGCTTCTGTTTATTAATTTATTTAGAAATATTAAATTTGAAAATTGGAGATAAAAAACAAACCGTTTTTGAAGTAATCTGGAATAATATTTTATCTTCTTTAATAATTCTGAAACTTTCACTAGTTAATTTAATTATAATAAAAGCTACTACCTATAACAACCATTTTTTAGTTCTTTGAATTTTACAATAACTTACCGTTGCTTTTCAAAACTATCACTAAATATTCATTAACTTAATTGAACGTTTCAAATTCAGCAACTGCTACGCGGTTAATATTATCGTGCAGCTCGGTGCAAATACGATGAAATGCTAGCTTATGAAGATGGCTGCATGAATTAACTCCGCACGAAATAACTTCGCACTAAAAAAATGAAATAAGTTCGCATAAATTGCGGTGTTATTTCATAATGAAATAAGTCCGCAAGAGAAGTGGAAATAAAGCCGAATTTTTGAATTTTTCTTAATTTCGCGGACTTATTTCCAAATGTAAAAAAAACGCAAATTTAAAAATGGAAATAAGTCCGCAAATTTACACTAATATAATTGTAATGTCTTTTCGCTTCGCATCACGCTATCCGGTGCCCCTGCGTGGCGCCAGGCTACCGGGGCGCCGCGCCCTTTCCCCGCTTCGCGAACGTAATAAGCAATTTTTAATGGGTGTATCTCTAATTACTTTCGTTTTTCAGATATTTACTCTTATATTTATATAGATGGATAGAAAATCCGAGGCATGTTACAAACACCTATTTGAATATATTAATACTTATAGTTTATTACGAGATCACAATGCCAAAACCTTTTAAAGTTATTCCTTACGAAAACACTTGTATTGCGTCCTCAACAACTACTCTGCAATACGGGCAAAGATAATTATTTTCGTTATCCGCAACTGCTTGAGCTTGGATAGATAATTGACACTGATTATATATTTTAAAATGTCGGCAAGGCAAGAGAACCATATTTGTTGGATTAACGAAGCAAACACTGCACTTATTTTCTATTGCTTGTGATTCGCACAAATTTTCCGTCACAGGCTCATCTTCGGGACCAGTTAAATATGAATCAGATTCAACATCTCTTCACTGTCACTGATATTGAAATCGTCATCAAATTTATCAAAATTCATAAAAATTTTCTTTTCAGCCTATTTAAGAAAAAGTTATTCACTCTCCACAGATTCGCTTACCTATTTAAGAAAACCATTGACGTGATTTTTCCACTTTCCAATAAGTAGTTTGCTTCCTTAATTTTCTCGTTCCTTCCAACGCTATATTTCTTTCTCCAAAAGATCCACCACCTTCCACAAGTGTCTCAAATCTGTTGCTTTTATGAAATTCCTCGTCTCTACTTTTTTGGACAAATTTAAAAAAATTCCCATTTTTCTTTATCATGCGTCCAAGAACACCATTGTAAGCTTCTACACTAGATGTTGTTCGCCTGTCTTCTTTAAAAACAGAAATTTTTTCGGCACCTTCTTAAGGAAAAATAAGCTTTTTTTTATTTTCATGCAGGATATCAAAAAAATTTCTCGATTTTACCCTTTTTAACCATTGCTTTTCAAAATAAGAAATAAATGGTTGGAATGTCTTGTCCTTATCGAACAAGTTGATGTGCAACTTTATTTGGTTAAATGTGTTTGATATATTTTTGGCTGGCAACAAAGGCAACGCCATAATTTTATAATAAACTGATGACGCAATCATTGAGGTTCGAATAAAATCTGATAATTTTTTAAATTTTGTTGTGAGATTGCGTCTTATTGCCTGAGTATAATGAAACCAGCACCCAATTAACCTGGCCATTGGAATAACTTCTCTTAAAGCGGCACGCATTGCAGTTTCATAGTCAGTTATAATTACGTTTGGTTCAACTTTAAAAATATTTTTATTTATGTATGAAAATAAATTGAAATAGGCATCATGTGATTTCTTATCCATTAGAATGAAGAAAATGGGAAAAATCTGAAAATACAATTATATTAGATAATTCTGAAAAAGAGCGAGAGTTGGCTCACTACAGTGGTATAAAATTGTTTTTTCTCAGTTTTTTTGTAAAAGGTCAAATATATGTAGCTTTTACAGAATACTGGAAGAAATAACATTAAAACCGCTGGAAAGAATGTGTGAAATAATTTACCTGTTCAAAATATTCTATGTACACAATTAACAGCTGCTTAAAACAACCTTTCGGAACAACTGCAAATGTTCCATCAATTAAATATCGCCATTGATTTGCGTCTATATTTTCAATTATTAATTTTATCATTTTTTCTGAAGAAAAAACGCAATAACTGAAATCTTCTTCAATTATGGATGCCTTAAAAAAAGCATTATTGGTATCTCCTCGCATTGATTTTCCAAATGAATTCCATATAGATTCCTTTTGGAATGCCTGCAATACTTCCACTGGTCTTGATTTCTAAAAAAATTAAATATACATTTCTTTTCCAATATCATCCAATTTACATTTAATATGTTTTAAACGAAATGTACCTGTTTACATAAACAGATATGTACAAAAATAGAACTTACAATTATAATAAGTTAATGATAAAACTTACTGAACCACTGCATTCTCAAATACATTTCGAATACCGCTCATAGCATTGACGTCACTTAATACACTCGCGGATGCTAGACAATCATTTTTAATATGATTGAGTAGTTTTAGCTCTTCAAAAAGTTGTTCTTGCGAGAGATGATTGTGATTTTTAAAATTTTTAGATTTTTCAAGACGATTGTTAGATAATAAAATCTTCCTAGCATCGCAATTTTTAACGTAACATTTATATTTTATTGTGTCTTTGTAATATTTGTTTTTTATAAATAATTGCTTTTCTGTGAGAATGTAAATTAGCTCACTATTCCTTCTTTTTCCACTAATTTTTATAAATTCATAGCTCATTTTTACTTCACTGAAAAAAAAAAAATACCTTTTAACATCCGAACTATATGAGAACTAAGTTCGTAAATTACTGTAAATTATTTGCACCAGACAACTATTTACTGCTTATGATGTATTTACTGCTTTGATTTACCGTTCCAAAATTCACAAAAAGAAAGAAATAAATCCGCAAAAATGATTTTGCGGATTTATTTCCTATCTGATTTTGCGGACTTATTTCATAATGCACTAAGTCCGCAAAACTAAAAATGCAATAATTCCGCACAAAATGAAATGACTCCGCAAAAGAAAATTTCGCCAAACTTGCGGACTTATTGCATTTTTTGATGAATAAAATAAGTGTATCTGGGTAGCTACTTCCACTCAAGTCTGGGGGAACTGCAAAACAAGGAATCTATATGTATCCTGAGTTTTCTGAGAGAAGCAGGATAGATCTAGGTAAAGAGTTTGGAGATATCTTGAGTTCCCCAAGGGAAGCAAGATTGATCTGGGGCGGCTTGAAAAGGTTATGCCATAGGCCTAGGGGCACAATGGACCCACTAGAGGTCTAAGTGATGCAGGCTGGTTGTATTGCGGCACCCCGCTTACCTAACCTAACCTAACCACAAGTTAGTGCTAATTCTAGTGATTTTGTTATACAGCCATTTTGTAAATAAAGTCACTTGGTAGAGCTCTATATTCAATACATGTACATGGTACTGTGTTTCTACTAAAATTTTCTCTAGTGCGCAGATATATTTTTAGTAAAATTCCGCCAAGTACTCAGACTTCCAATTTTATAATTTTGGTAGAGCTTCGGTAGAGATCAAGAAAAGTAATATGAGAGCTGAAATGTGAACTCCTTCATAATCTAATGTTCGGTGGAGTTATATGCGAAAAATATTAATAAAAGATATGACTGCCTAGCTGCTTATTTATTGTTAAAAAATCCTGTCGAAATTGTTAAAAAAAAAATTAGTCCTAATGGAGGGGCTAAAAAGAAAAACCCACTGCATATAAATACTTTCTGTGAACCATTTGTCATAATCGAACTTTCAGTGAAAATTTACTCCCACGAGATAGAAAACTCAGAGCACTGAAATGTTTTCAACTTAGTATATAATTATATATCTATGTTGTGGTTCCTTCTTTCCTTAATTCACCATTGTACTGTCATATCAAGTTACGGATTTTAGCGGTACCATTATTCGTACTAACATATAATGTTTCGGATATATTTAAAAAGATTTTTACTTTTTTAGTTTAAATTAACCATTCCAAATAAGAATATTAATTTTTCTGGAACCGTCTGCATTTTCTTCCAATAAATTAATTAATTTAACTATTTCCTGATCGGACCACACATTTTGGCTGGATCCGCATCGTCTTTTCTTTATAAGATCAAATTTTGTGAATTAAATTCAAATTTCTTGGCCTTAGACGTAGATGTATCTATGGTTGGTAAACCTGAAATTAACTTCCTGGGCACAATATGGCGTCAATATAAATACTTTGTTTTTTACGTATGCTTGGAAAAGATGTTTTGAATGTACTGAATAGCACTTTAGAATGTAAAACCTATAAAAGTGGCTAAGAAACTTTTACCGTACGATGGCCCATTATAAAGACATACGATAGACTTTAACAATTTAATGTTATATTGACGGTTATTCATAAAATATTACTAAAATTAGTTTCAGTCCAATTATAACTATGTTTCTAATTTTTATACAATAAATGTCATTCCGTATGAAACGCACAGAAATAGTGCGAGTAGAGCAAAATTAATTGGGCATCCATTCATAATATTAATAGTTATTTTATTTTTGTTTCTCCATCTATCTGTCTGTCTGTCCTCACGATAACTCAAGAATGCATGCACCTATAGAGATTTAAGATTTTACACACGGCCATCTAAAAAAAGAGTAAATTTAAGTTCGACAATGGGACAAATCACGTAACTCCTTTGTGCGGTTGCTATACAAAAATTTCGCTTTTCACTGTAATTTAGAGACTGACTGAAAGTGCGTCCACGTGGAGAGCTGAAATTTTGTACCCGACGTTTTCATATCTCCAGGTGAATAAAAATTTAAAAATGGGCTACATCGGGCAATCCCGTCTTGGTGTTGCCATACTAAGATTTGGTGTCTTAGATTATATAGCGAAAAGGATAGGCAAATAGGAAGAAAAACTTAAGCATTTTTCTTCCTGTAGTAGAACCGCATCGATGTATTCGTTGTAGTCATGGAAGTAGTAAAAAGTACGATATTTTCAGAGTGGGCACATAATTTAGTGGTTGAAACTTTATTAAGTATGGAATAAATTCAATAGAAGAGATCCCATTATATCGCAAAATTTTTAAATTAATTTTTAAATTTATAATATTACAAAATTTTTCAAAAATTTCCTAGTGCCCCATTTATTTGCTGATAATATTTCTTTTCGTTTCCTTTGTATGGCTGACATCATATAAATAACTCTAAACCTTCCCTCAATTAACAATGACAATTCAATTGTAAACAAACAAACCGACATTGGAAAATGTTCAATTTTATTGCCACGGCTGTTTATTGTTAAAACTATTTCACTTGTAATTTATTTCAAACACCATAATTTATTATTGAAACAATTGAACTTGCCTGAAAAATGATTTCCTACGGCATTAAGTCCGTTTCTTTCTGCAGCACAGCACAGCGCACTTCTTCACCATAATTCAAGACTCCGGAGTCAAGATTATATAAAAGCTGTTACACAAATACTTCACTACTGTTTCTCACTATTAGTAAGTATATCTAAATCACTTTGTATCACTTCTTTAAGGAAAAATCACTATGAAAACACCGGACTGTTTTTCATATATTCAAAGAACTTCAGAGATGTCAGAAACTTCGAACTGACAACAATTAAATAACCCGGCCCTCTTGTCATTTTCCCCGTGTCTACAAAAAAAAATCTTATTGTAGCGGAAGCTACTGAAAATAAAATAAAATATATTTGTTTGTCGGAGTATTATTTGCGCTGACTGGAAAATGGGCAAATATTTGATTTCATGTTTTAAGGGAAAAACACTTTGAAGAAAAAACTTTGATACCCTCTACTGTATACATTTTGAGAAAATACATATCAAGACTTTTTGGAATGTAATTTAAAAAAATATATATCTTTATATAGTAAATATAATTTTAGACTTAGATTAGATTATTTTGTTTTATCTGATAGGATTTTCAAAAATAGTAAAAACATTTTATATATTATATATTATTTTGCTTTTTCTTTGTAAAGATAATGGTCTACAAAAACACAAAAGGACAAAGTCTGACATTATATAAGAACGAAAAAAAAAATATCTTATCTTTATCGGTTTTTAAAGTTTAGTACTTTTCAGGGTGTTTATCCCATAAAATATAAAACAAAATCATCTAAGTATCGCGAGTGAATGTGTTAATGAGTGAAATTTTCTCTTTCTTAAAATAATTTTATTTTGTCTAAAGTAATTGTCCAGAACTGCCAGAAGATGAAATTAATATCCAACAACAGTGTTGTGTTGTGGCGGCTTCTGTCAAACTACCAACCTTTTGAACACCATGCCCAGAAGTTTGGTTTATACGAGTAGAGGCTGAATTTCGAGATAAAAGCATAAGAACTGATGGAACAAAAAACGGCCATGTAGTGCAAGCCCTTCCGTTGGAGACGGTTATGAATGTTTTGGACATTCTAAAAGCACCTGTGACTGCAGATAAATACGAAAATCTTAAAAAGATTCTCATTCAAATATTCAGCGATTCGGAAGAAAAAAGATTAGAACAACTTCTGTGCGCCTCAGAAATAGGAGATAAAAGACCTTCCGACCTCACATTAAAACCTTTTACAGGTTTATTAAGACCTTTGCGAGCACTTCCACAATACTTGGAGCTGAATTAATTAAAAAAATTATGGATGAGAAAACTTTCTGCAAACGTTGTCATCGCGTTGTTTGCTTCAAGCAAAGAAAATATAGAAGATTGGTTGGAACTTTGTTGATACCACTTTAAGTTCGGAGAAAAAGCTACCAAATGCTTTTTTCCATGCACTTTTGTTAACAAAATTAATCCGAAAAACTAAATATCCCCTCAGCGTCGAAATACCAGCGATTCTTTTAGGTCTTAGAACCACGGTAAAAGAGGATCTTAACTGCTGTCCAGTTGATTTAGTTTATGGGCAACCACTGCACATCCCAGGAGAATTCTGTATAGATTTTACAAAACCAACATTGGATCCAATTAATTTTATTAATAAACTCAGGAAACGCATTCAAAATTTAATGTGAACTAGTGCTAGAATACTAAATAACAAGATATTTGTATCTAAAGGCCAAAGAGATTGTAAATTCGTTTTCCTGAGAATAGATCGTTCAAAACCGTCATTAAGTAACCCATACGAGGGACCATTTAAGGTTATTAAAAAAAATGACAAAACATTTTTGGTTGACTTCGGCGGAAGAAAGACCACCATTTCTATGACCAAGATCCAAGAACAGATTACCATTTTAAAAAGAAAGTTTCGTTCAATTTGTAAATTTATATTTATAAAAACACTTGAGGTTTTTGGTTGGATGCTAACACTGAGGGGGTAGCGGAAGCTACAATATTTTGTTATTGTTGTTGACTTGAATTTTTGAAATTACCTTTTGTTTGTTACTGAAAACTGAAAATAAAATAAAATATTTTTGTTTGTCAGAGTAATATTTGCGCTGACTGTAAAGAAAGGCAAATATTTGATTTCACGTTTTAAGGGAAAAACACTTTGCAGAAAAAACTTTGACCACAGATACACACTACTGTATACATTTTGAGAAAATACACATCAAGACTTTTTGGAATGTAATTTAACAAAAATATATATATTTTGTGTCAAGGATAGAGTCAATCTTATAGTAGACGCCAGAGGGCAAAGAACTCAACTAAAATAAAAAGTTTTAGTATAAAATAAAATATAAATAAAATAAAAATATAAAATAGAAATTTTGTTAATTAAAATAAAATATTCATGTTATTCTTTTTTTTTATCTTCTTTAAAAGTTAGGATGCAAGGAGAATTAAAGAACTACAACATACTATTTGTTGCAAGATCACATATCACACGTACACGAATTTTACACAGTATAGACTATTCTTTTTTCTAAATAATCTAAATTTGGTGTTTGGGTCTCCTAATGGATGGGGCAACCACCGGGATGTATAGTTAAGAGAGTTCCATACTTAACTTCGTAGGTCTCCTCCGCAATACATGTAAATAAGGATACAATAAATTATTCACTCATATTTGATACTCTTTTTGGCATAATTGGTTGTTGGGAAAGTACACAATCACGTTTAAGATATTCTTTGTTTGACATTATTTTAAACTTCAGATTGACAGTTTTCGTGCTCTTTTAATATCAGTAATATATACCTCTTTAAGCATTATATTAAAAATTCAAAAAACAGTAATAATAAAATTTTAAATTTTACTTTATCTTCAAAATAGTAACTCTGAAATCTACAGATTAACTGACTGTTGCGTCATGGATATCACTACTGTCAGACCTACAATGAAAAGATTACACAAAGCATCGTTGATCAAAACTTTATGTCGCATACTTATCTGAGGCACTGTAATTGGCGTCCAGTGGGGCTCATTTCATCATTTGTCATCTAAAAGAATAACGTGTAGACAGGGTTAGAATTATGTACATAACCAAAAATTCAATGTAAACAATCGAAAACATGATACACATAAATAAGTGTTTTCCAACACGACAAGACATAGAATTTATATTAAAATAACATATAATAATAATAAACCTTCGATAACTACCTTTTTAACATTTTCCCTATAGATTTCGATTAAACTGGTTTTGACGGCTATGTCACTTAATTTTGACAGAATTAATCACCATCATTTATATTATATTTTCAAACATAGGTGGCAGGCAATAAAGTTGGAGTTCAATATTTTTATTTTAAATGTAGATAAATAAAAAGTGGAAATGTTACGAGTTTTGGATAAGATATACAGTAAAAGGAAATTATTCGAACATTCTATGTAAGATAACGTGAGCGTGAACTAAATCTCAAATAAAAAGGAATAAAATATTTTTGATACCAAGTGCTTCGTGTATTTTCATTAAAATTGAAACCGGAGAAAAGATTGAAGGTTTAGCACTGCCTTTTTTACACTTTTTGTTTTTCTATTCAAACATTGGCCTACCCAAAATATCTTCGGATATCCTGCAAGATACTTTCACAATTTTATTTTCGAAAAACTATAATTCGCGAAATAAACAGGGCCAAATACGTTTCAAATAACAGTGGCAATACATATAGAACTTCGTCGTACGTCGCGTCATGTTGTCACAGGTTTTTTACTGTATATTTGCACACGTGCTTAGAACGCGTCAACGTGGAGAGCTGACTTTTTCACAGCGTTTTCATAAAACTAATAAATCAAATATGAAAATTAAAATAAATTAACCCTTTCTTGGTGTTGACATACAGAACTTTGGGTTTTCACTTTATTTAACTTTATATTCATTTAGGGTATAATATTTTTGGTAACCTTCTCTTGTGTTTTATTTTTATATTTTTATCGAAAATGCATTGTTAAATCAATGAAACAGGAAAAATTGTTACAATAGCTTTTCTAGTCGGAATTCTAAAACACATCATATCGCTAAATTTGAAATCTGTTACAAATTAATATTTATATAAGATTTTGTTAGTAGTTAATAAACAAAAATCTGGACATCAACTAAATTCGATATAAAAACTAGATTTGAAAAATCCGAAATGTTTCGGAAATATTTCAGATTTTTCCCAGAGATTTCTTGGGAAAGCTTTCAAAATATGATTGTAAATTAAGTAATAATAATAAAAATGATGAAAATATTTTAGAAATACTTATATTTAGTTTTAGTAGCTAATAAATATACAAAATGAAATATGGTTAAGAAATGGTCGTCTAAACGTAATCAGAAAAAATCTGTGATTAAATTTTCATTCTGTTCTTCAGAATGAATGGGAGTCCGCATTCTTTGTCGTCATCAGAAATTCCTAACAAACACTTAAAAAGCGTTTTTTTAGTTTTGTTGCATTCATTTACAAAAAGGTTTTCCTGCAATATCTACACTTTACTATTTTGCTGCCATTCTCTCTTCGATAAAACGACTAAGAGGCGCAAATTCCGAGAATCCATATAAATTGAGATAATTAACAAATACTAGTATTTATATATTTACAAACGGATATTTCAGCATATACCATAAAAACTAACCGGAATGCCTCAAAGACTATATTTTTATAAAGGTTCCACAATCTTAACAAAAACTTCCCGGAAAATTACATTGAAAATGGCAATATTCCCGCAAGTTTTCATCTCACATTAAAACCTATGAAATTTTTCGAGATCTTTTTCAACATCTATACTTCATGGTGGAGAAAAGTTAAGTCAAAAGTTCACTTAAATCGTTTTTTAATAATTTAATCTTTTTTACATTTATACCGAAATTGTATTATTTTGTTTCCATCCAAAAGTATTATCTCAAAGCGCAGAAATAAGATAAATTAATAAAAAAAAATTATTTGCATGACTCTTGAAATTCTTTCGATTCGGGATGGATCCAATGGATTTTCGCAATATTCCCCAAGGTACATGAGTTTAGTAAAAGATATTATGTATATTCCCTTTGTAATACATATTACCCAATTTGGCTGGTTGCGGGCAATTATGTATATATGTATCTATATTGTATATGAGTGGATCTTTGCTATTATGTATGTATGTATGTATGTATGTCTGTACATCGATAAATAATACTTGAATTATTTCGCACAATAGAAAACAACAACAACACAAAAAGCGGGTTGAAAATTTAATCAATATTTCAACAAGTCCTCTTTTATTTATTCAATATACACACATGCTTCCTGGATAGCTTTAGGTGCTCTGTGCTCTCTTCAAGTAAAGTCATAGAAATCAAAGGATGCTGGATCCACTTTCGATATCCGGTAAGTGAAAGGTAATTGAGCTCCATTTTATCCTTTATGCCCCGGTTTCATCTCCTTTTATACTTTAGGAAAAAGGACTTTGAATTCAGTAGTTATTCCGATGTTACCTTTACGGATTAGCAGAGGGTACAGATATACTCTCATGTATGTACTTACGTGTATAGCATATGCTGCCATCCATTGAATGAGGTGAGTAAAATCAATTCATAGAACAAAAGAAAACAACTTCATAAGTGTCTGTAACAAAATAACCTGATTGACATAAAAACTTTTCTATGGAGTTCAACGGGCTTGGATTAGCACAGGAGTCTTAACAGAAGTCAACCACACGGAGGGCTTACATAGACTACTAATACAAGACTAAATTTCGTAACGATTTTTTTTTCTCAATTGGTTGGCATTATACATATGTACAGCACACATATACCTGTCTATTAATAGAGCTAAAGTTTTTGTATTCAATCAATGTTATATAGCTATTCTTGGTATTTTCCAAAAAAAAAAAAACTTCGGTCGGTCAACAACTTTGTTTTAAAGCATGCCAGAAGTATAGCGTTTCTGAAAAGCGAATAAAATGCAACAGGTTCCATTGCAGGGAAACAACAAGAAACATTTCAAAATTGTAAAAACAGAGAAACGTGAGCAATTTTTCATGGGATTACATGAATTCTAGTACCGGGAAGTCATCTATAATTCATGCAGTCTCTGAAGTCTTCTTCCATACGAGACATATATCTCTCAAGAAACAGATCAACATTTTTCTTGCATTTCATACACAAGATTGTGAAAAAGCAATGATAGTTTCGGACCACTTGTTGCATGAGTACAAGACAAGAATCGAGAACGAGAGCAGGATCACAAACGGCAGTTGGAATCTCAATTAAATGCCAGTATTTGTTTTCCGGGAGCTATGTATGTTACTTGCTGTCACTGTTATAGCTTTAGCAAAATCTTGTCAAATCCTTCGTAGCGTACTATAGTAATCCTCCAAGATGTTATGCTGACGTTAGATTAAAGATACCGCTGTGACCGGTTGGTGCAATTAATATTTGGATATTTTTAGTCTGACAAATGACAATGTATTCACGCCTCCCATGGGATTCCGGATGATGGGCATCTTATTAACCCTGTCTTATATGTGTCTTTCGAAACCTGATTAAATATTTAATTATGAACAGTAGGTACACAGATGCTAATTAAAGACGATGAACATGGAACTCATTATCATTGATGAAATATGAGTTTACATAAAACCTTTGAACTAATATTTCTCTCTCATTGCAGGTGGTGGGTATTCAACGTCTTAGGCCATTAAAAAAAATAAATAAAAAAAATAAAAGTGTAAACCATGCCTATCACTCACTAAGGCAAAAAGAGCAATTTACGTTCTGCAGGAAGCTTTTTTTAATTTTTTTCTTTTTCATTTTTATTTTTATTTAGTTTGACGGAATAAATAATAACAATAAATGGGGTCAGAATCAGGTAGTTCACATTATTTGCATATACATATAGCACGCTATGCTAGTGTACATATTTGTTTGTTCTTGTAGCGGTTCGCTTTGAAAGTACATAGATAATTAATGAAGATATTTTATTATTATTAATGGAGTTCGTTATTACTATGAATTTCACTTATTTACTGGAACAACATGCTTAGAGTAATTGGTTTAGCCTGAAGGTATTTTGCATAATACAGTACTAATCATACGTTTCAATATAACTCCCTAAATGAAAAGGAAATCTATTTAATATCAACTTAACTTTATTTATTATTATAAAAGAAAATAAATCTAGCGGTTGATAAGACTGAGTCTGATGTGGATGACGTGCATATGTCCCATGACACACGATGATACACACTCGAGACTAGACACGACGTAAATCCGGTTTTTGTATAAAATGTGTATCAGCCCATGGTACACGTAGTTTATACACGGTTGATACACAGTTGTTACACGTTCTTGATAGAAAATTCACCGCCGTTGTTATTGCCAAATCATTTCCAAAATTGACCTCTGATTAAGCACATCAAACTATTTGTAATGGATCAAATTTCCGATTGTAGCTCCGATTCTGTTTGTTTTAGTACGGACGGGACGAAGATGAAAAAATCGCTTTAATTACATATACTGCAGCTACAGCACTTCTATCAAGCTGCGATCATGAAAATAGTGTACGGAAACGAAGAAAGTGTTGGATTAAAGAATGGAGAAAGGTTCGAGATAAGAAAAGCTCATATACTTTACTTACGAAAGAATTGCTAATTCAAGATTATACGGGATTCAGTACCAGTACTAAGAAATTCACTTTCGAAACTGGAAGGACTTCCCTTATAATATGGGGTAGAATATCCTTCTGGATCATTTTCATCTAGACGTACATACGTAATCGTAGATCAGTTTTTTAAATCTAAAATGCAACAAACACGAAGCAAATCGCAATCCTTACATTACAGCTCACGAGACAATATAAAAATTTTACACCAAATTATCGTCATCCAAAGTGCTTTCTCTTTCCCTTATACTGATGTCTAAAAATTATAGTTGGTTGTAGCACCATAATTTAGGTATATATATATCATCAACACCAGCTCACTCTTCTTTGATTTCTGCTGGGTTGCTTTCTCCGTTATATTGGCACCGAACTCCATGAATTCGGTCTTTAACCTTTTCTATGGTAATACCTTCTATATCTATAGATAAATGCCCGTATTAAATTTCGTATGGTCACCGATCTATTCAAGTATTGATTTTGAAGTTGTTTTTCGCATATATTTCTAGAACAGTTTGTCGCACAGAAAAAATGGTAATAACCAATTTTATAGGATTTCGTATTCTGCAGAAGTTCTTAGTACAATAAAAATGTCTTGGACTGATCGTTTTCAAAGTATACGTAAAAAACCGAAATTTTTATATGGCAACACCAAGAAGGAGTTGCCCAATTTAGTCCATTTTTGACATTTTATTTGCTAATGTAGTAAAACATCATGTACGAAACTTCAGCTCTCTACGTCGATGCGTTCTCAGGCAGTGTCCAAATATATAGCGGAAAACGAAAATTTTATATGGCAACTCCACGAAGTAGTTGCCCGATTTGTCTCATTTCCGAACTTAATTTTACATTTTTTTTTTTAAAGTCCGTGTACAAAATTTCAGCTCTTTAAGTATACGCGTTCTCGAGTTATCGTGCGCACAGACGGACAGACGGACGGACGGACGGACAGACGGACGGACGGACATGCAAAAATCGAAATAACATTTAATATTATGAATGGGTGTCCAATCCATTTTGCTCTACCATCATTATTTCGAGGTGTTACAAACGGAATGACAAACTTAGTATACCCCTATGATTTCATCTAGGGTATAAAAATGGCGTAAAGTCATGCGTATATTGGAAATTTATAGCAATAAGGGAAGTAGCAGAATGATAAATACCAAAGAAAAAGTTAAGAGAAAGGTGTTGGTATATGATGTAATGCAAATGATCCCAGAAAATCGCATTTTTCCAGAATAAATTTATCAAATTCTCTCAAGCATTTCTTTTCCGCCATCTTGAAAACTGCATAATGTCAAATTACTATCCCTCAGCTGCCATGGTTTTTCATCATGCAAGTTCGCTGAAAGCAGTACTGCCAGCATAGCAGTAGAGATTACACGTGCAAGAAGTATGGCAGTGCAGCTTGCATGCAAGCAGTACTTACAGGTGTAACCCCGGGTAACCCTTTGCTCTAAATTGGGTTATACATGAAAATTTTCTAAGATAGTGCTAAAAAAAAACCGGCTTTTGGTACGGTGTATCGCGTGTGTATCATCGTGTGTCATCGGACTATGTAAGATCTATGACCACGGAACCCAATGCAACAACGATTCCCAAGAAATATGTTATCTTGGGCTTCAGAAACTATTCCAGACCTCTCGAAACACCGCAAATTGCGGAATACACAAGTATGTCTAATATAAAAAAAATCACACATAATATACACGTAGGATTAAAACGCACGTGTGATTGCAAATATAATTATAACTAAAAATTCACATTAATAAAAGGAAGATTTATAATTGTAAGATGAGTGTGCTGTTGGATCCATGAATGCAGACAAAACTATTCATTTAAGATAATTATGCATAGCCATTAAGATTCCTTTTAACATGCAATGAAATAAATATATTTAGAATGTAGAAAACTACGCATTAAGCTTATGATCCTTAAAAGGTTTAGAGGTAATTACTACCAGGAAATATAAAGAAAAAGGAAAAGGTGCAATGAGAAGGGAGCAGGTCGGATCTTGTGAATAGTTCTCACAAAAATTTTTGGATGATAAGATCAGGGAAAAACAGATTAAGAAATATGAATCGTCAGTATTGAAAAAGTAGTTTTCAAGGAAGAAGGAACGAATATTGGACTGTTCAAATAAAAAGTGTTTAATTAAGATTGATAAAGAGTTTGATTACAGTTAAGGAATATTGGAGTGTTAAAAAAAGTATTTAACTAAGATTTATAAAGAGTATGATTACACAATTACTTAGTTGACATTTTCTTATTACACGATATTAGGTTGAATGATGAAAACTATTTAATGGCAACTCTACGACTGTGCCTTCAGAACTGAAATGACTGCCTCAATACTTGACAAGAACTACTTGACTACGTAGACTGTGTATAACAGTGGATCCGTTACTGTGTTGAGCTTGGAACTGAATGCTACATACATACTAATAAATAATCAAAAATAAATCAACATTTTAACACAAACATACAGGACAACCAAAATCTTTATTACGGACAAAATATTTATTATTTATTCAGACTTCATGAAGTACCTACACTAAATCATTATAAGAAAAAAAAAATTTCATGCAAAATTGCAAAAAAAAAAAGGTAATAACAAGGAAGCAGATATCTTAACTACGATCAATTTTGAGATAATTTTTCAATTGCAGTCTAGAACAATTCAAATTGATGTGGTCGAAATGCTTTAAAGACATGGGACATTGCAGTTAATCGCTCATTCGCTCCATAGTTGGTTTAAGCAATAGAGATATTACGTCTAGTTTCCAACGTTTGCAAGGATATCGAATTCAAACGGTCCACATAGGTAGTCAAAATTAAGGGATTACTCCAAGGAGGCAACAGAGTGCAATTCGGAGTAATCTGCGTTGAAAATCTTCGATGCGATTAATCTGAACATGGTAGTAAGGAGACCAGACAAGGCAGCTATCTTCCAGTATTAACTAAACAAAGGCGCAGTAAAGAGATTTTTTAATATATGGGCCATCAAATTCTTTAGATCATCTTTTCACAAAACCCAAAATCGTGCTACTAATTATGTAATCGTTATGATCGTCAAAAGAAAGGCGATAATTGGCGAGCCTAGAAAATGAACTTCCTTCCAAAACATAAATGCAGTGAACTGGGGATTTTCTGCGGACGAAAGTCATAATTGTGCATTTATTAAAATTTAGAGGAAGACAATTATTGGGAGCAACACTTATGAAAAGTGGCTACTTCATTTTGCGATTATGCACAGCCAGCTTGAAAACTAACAACACAAAATATTTTGGCATTGTCCGCATAAAAATGTGTTCCGGAATTTTATAAAAGCAAGGATTATTCATGTACAGAATAAATAGCAGCAGGCCAAGAATACTGCCTTGAGGCACACTTGAGGTATTGCTATCTCAGTAGAAAATGCTCCGCGGAATAGAACTCGCTACATGGGGGTAGACGGATAAAAATATAAGAATTCAACAAGGTAGGAGGAAACACAAGAATGGAGAGCTTGTGGATTAAAATTCTATCATCAATTTTATCAAAGACCTTACTAAAATTATTGAAGACACAGTCAACCTGCTTACTGGACTCAATGGCTGGTATACAGTAGTGAACAAACTCAATTTGATTAGTCGTAGTTGATTTGTGATATAAGAAACCATGTTGAAAATATCCCAAAATTGATTCAAATTTAAAGTGGAGAACATCAATAACGAAGGCTTCAAAAATCTTCGCAACATGACACAAATTAACATTAGCAATAGGTCTATAGTTTGAATCATCAGAGTTATTGCCTTTTTCATGTAGAGGATTAATCACAAGGTACCCACAGGACAAGGAAAAGTTAAATAGGTACATAGGACATGACACAGTTACGAGCCGCATTTCTTAAGAAAGAAAGCGTTAACACCATCAGGACCAATTGTAAAAATATTAGGTCAATTAGAAATGTGTTCAGTAACAGCTACGCCGTCAAACACAAATTATTTTGCTTTAAAATAAATTGGCGGGTGCCTTGTCTCATGAGAAAAGTCAACACTACTAATATCACAGTTGGAGTGACAAAAAGCGGTAGTAATGAATTCAGAGAAAAAATTTGCGCCCACAGAGGGGTCGCGACTTTCGGTACAATCATTATTCTAAGATGGGTACGTATCATAATTACACTTTAAATTTTTAAGCTTGAAGAACTCTTTAGGGAAATTCCCATGAGTTAGTTTAATACTAGTAATATGAAATATTAGAGTGCAAAGTGAACTGATTCCACACATTGTAGTAATAAGAGTAATCTGCATCACATTTTGTGCCACAAAACCTCCTCCACGCTTTATTTTTCAGATTTTTGAAATGCTATAAGAAGCTGCTAAGCCAAGGCTGAGATGACTGGAATTTTTAGAGAGTGTTATAAAAGCATCAACAGGCCTGTCAATATCCCGGTCATTAAGAGCAGTCGAGCAGCCACAATTCTAAATGCTCGAACCAAATCGATTCGAATATACTTTGTTAACAGACAACTTCTGAAAAGAAAATATCCTGAAAACATAGCATCAAAATTTTTAGTAACATTAAATCTAATCTGATTACTATTAACCAAAAAAAGGAACACAACCCAACAAAGCCATGTATTTGTCATCTACATAACACATTGCACAAATACAATAGCCTTATCGAGCAGATCAATTTAAAATCATTATCATCATTACAAGTAGAAGTTAAGATAAAACTTTAAGCTGGGTCTCGATTGACTTAAAAAATATTATCTCGGGTCTAGACTGATATATAATTATTTACTAACAAATATTTTATTTCTGGTCGCGACGGAAATACAAAATCTTACTTCGGGTCTCGCCTGGAGTTAAGATAACACTTTAAGCCGGGTCTCGACTGACTTAAAAAATATTATCTCAAATCTGGACTGTGATAATATTACTAACATTAACACTTTATTTCTAGTCCCGAGGGGAATAAAGAATTATTCTAACCAATGATTAGAACAAAGGGCCTTAACATTACCTTAAAGCCAATTCCTCAAGTACCAAATATTAGATCGGTGAGTACCAGCCACTTGTAACATTTTATTATTTATTCATATATCGATTTTATTATACATTTCGTGTGCATATCTATCAAATATCATAACTTAACTTTATTCCATGTTTAGTTTACATATATATATTGATATTACGGTCTTGACGATCTTATATTGCAATTTTCTCTCAATAAGTGTGTTTTTTCAGAGTGATACAAATATCTCTGACCCAAACCATATATAGAGTTTTATCCCAATACAACTATTCTTGAAAGTGGTATTTTCTAAATCTGCGTCAATAGGTGTCTTTTCAAGTGTGTGTAAATCTCTGACTTATTAACTTATATACATATAATATACGTAATTCAAAATTTAAACAAGCCTAATTTTAAAACGTTTTTAATATTTTATTCTTACACATTTTATAAGGTTACATAAAGATATTTCTCGTTGCGTAACTTGTCCTTCCCGACGGCCGTCATCCATGGGCGCTAATCTGCAATCAGATTCAGAATAAAAGGGAGAGCATGAGTATTTAATATACTCAGTGAGCTTAAGGCTTCGGCTAATAATCACTACCACGACTAATAATACTAGTGGGGTGGACATACACACAGGGTCAATTTACCGTGCACACGTGACACCCACTTTCCGACACACGGCTAGTAATTTGCCTATACTCGCGATGACACACATCTTAACAATACAGACGCTCTCTTCAATGCAAAGCTCCCAAGCACTATGCATGTATTATTCTACATATTCTTCCTAGCTTCCACAATCCTCACGCAACTCTAGTTGTACCTTACACACACACTTTAATTACGCTACTTATGATATAGAGCTTGTTGCGTTCTTCGCAAACGATAGCAGAATTAAAAATGAGAATGGGCAACGATATTCAAAAATTCGTTACAAGAGAAGGCGCAGATATATATGTATATACAACGAAGAGTATTACAACGCATCAACTTTGACAAAATTAAAAACTCTAAAAGCAAAGAGTTTAAAGTAAGCTGGAGGTCACACCAATTGCCCATATAAATACTTTTTATAAAAAGAATGCGTGAATTATATTATATATCAAAATAAACACAAAAAACAGTGTCGCAAACTAAGTAAACAAAGTACGCAAACAATTAAAAGACTAATAAAAAACATACGCAAAGTAAAATAGCATTAAAAAAATGTAATTTATAATATTTCGACAGGTCATTAGAAAGTAAATAAGTAATTTCCACCTGCAATGACAGGCAATTGATTACTCACCTTTGTTGTGGAACTATCCAAGGAAAGGGTAGTCCAGCGATGATACTTCTTCATTTACCTGCAAAGAAACACTGCTGTTCCTTTTCTGGCTTAGCTTTATCCGAAATTGGTGGCTGTGTTGTCTTCTTGGGCAGTCCAGTAAGGCAGTCGAGCTCTGGTTCTATCAATAACCGTAACATCGGGCTGCTGGGTGGGAAGAAGTGGATATCCTCGTCCGGAAGCAAAACGTCTTCTTCAAATTGCATTTTTGTCTGCAATAAGATAGGCTAATTACATAATTTATATTATAAACATATAACATGCACAACAAGTAGAAGAAACGACACAAAGCCATACGGTCAATGAACGACTTTACTGCTATTCATGAGTGTTCGTTGATGACATTGGTAGGCGACATAGTTTTGACAACAGGTCGCCGAAAACTGATGGTGCACGTTCGCATCTGTACAACTCTAACCAAACCATCAGCACCTGAGTAAACTTCGTTGATTCTGCCTAAGGGTCGACATGGTGGGGTGTTATCATTCTTCAGCATGACTATTTCTCCGACCCTTATGTTTGGTTGAGCTTCACACTATTTAGCCCGTTGTTGCAACCGATGCAAATAATCCTTGGGCCATTTATCCCAAAATTGCTCTGTCATGTATTGGCAATATTTCCATCGTTTTGTTCGGATAACTTATTTTCAGTCATTTTCGTTTCAGGAACAGCATTGAGTGCTTATCCAATGATAAAATGTGCTGGAGTTAGTACTTCGATATTGTTCCCAATAGGACACAGAGGTGTGGCTGATTCGATGATATACCCAAATGGGGCCATTGTTCCTCTTCTTTTATGAGCCACTCAGGACCATGCCACCACGTGTTGAAACATCCCAATTGCATGTCTTGAATTGTGGCTTTAATCAATCGAGCTAGAATTAGTGCCCCATTCAATTCTAATCTAACTTTGTTTTTGATGTTAGCATGTGAGATAGCACTGTTCCATCTGTATGCTTTACAGGATGCATCGCAAAATCCATGTATCTGAATACTTGGGGATTATTTTGGCGTGCCAACCCATCTTGGTATTTTCAGTCTCACCAGATCTTGCAAGGTATCCTTTAATTTTGGCCGCCGCATGGCAATATTATCATCAAGTGGATTGTCCGATGAGCATCCATCTATCCATAGAGTTTGAATTAATAATTTGGCGATGATTAGGGTCGTACAGCATTGCTGCTTTGGACAGAATTGTTCTTTTTGTCATTGTCTTACGTGCTTGATGTCTAGGTGAAATTGTCAGGAACACCGATGCGCAATATATAGCCTCTCAAGTGTTCAAGGACATCTCACCTCCTCGTGGTACCGTTGGAAGGCTTAGGATACGCTTAAGCACCGACGAGGCTTTTTCCGCCAAAATTAACCACATCAGGGTAACGTCCTAGTGACAATCCTTGTGGTGTCAATACAAAATAACACCTCTCTGTATTGCGATCAGGTCTGATCCACCCAGAGAATACTTCTCTTCTCTGGGGTGCTGAGCACGGCAGCAGTCTAGTTACTAGGCGGAATCAGACCTAACAAATGCTGCCACGAGAAGGAACCCGTCTGTTGGGTTAGCTGCCCGCTGATGGTAATAGATTGCTACAAATCGAAGAAACCTAAGACTCGGATCAAGGGAAAGTCACGATTCAGACTTTCCCCGGGAATAATGAGGGAATCACTGATGATGGACTGGCTATGTCTATGGATCATGAAAGAATACGGAGAAATATAATAGGAAGCGGTGTGGTCCCAGCCGCTTCCCAGAATAATTTACCAAAATATATAATTGTAATGCCATTCATAGAAGGCAGAAACTGCCCACTGTGTTCACAGTTAAATGCTGGTAACTTTATATTTATCAATATAAAGAACGAACTAGACCATGTAAATGAGTACCATGGTGGATATACGATCACATATAAATGTGGTCAATGTGATAAAGGATTTATTAAAAAACATGGACTCTCCTGCCACATTCCATGGTGTAAAGGTCCGCCCGCGGACAACACAATGGCTCATACGTGTGCAATATGTGGCAAAGGGTTTGGTAAGCGCGTTGGACTCTCTCAGCATGAGCGGCATGCACACCCTGGGGTGCGCAATGTGGCTCGTGCCGAAGAGGCTAGCAACAACCAAAATAGAGCAGAAAGGCCTTCAACATTCGGTGAAGACTTAATTAACTACATGCTAAAACTTGAACTGCAATTTGTGGGTGATCCCAGAATATCTAAAAAAATGACTGAACTAATCCCCAGCAAAACAAACACACAACTGAGGGACAAGAGGGCGGAAAAAGTATATAAGGAAAAGTGAACGCGATTCCTTGCAGAACATACTAACTCGGTAGAAACCGAACATGAGAATGTGATCATAGAGGGTGAGAAGGTGGCGGTCTCAACCCCAATACCTGACCGTATATGGATGGTAGAGAGTTGGAGGGAGCAATTGGCCAGAGATAGTGCGAATAATATCCCAGACATACTAAATGGTAGACGTGCTGAGGCGGCGGTGTCGTTAATCCAAACAATGAACGATACTATTATAGCTGCAATTAGCTCAGAACAAGATATTCAAACGTTGGACAATATCCACCAAAGGGTACTAGAATTTCTAAATGCTAATCAAAACACTCAAAGTAGAAGAAGGCGGCCTAATAACCCGAGGAATCAAGAAGATCGAGAAACCAGTTCTTATATGCCCGAAAACACAAAAACTATATAATAACGATAGGGATACACTGGATAAATACATCCGCGAGGGTATCGACCTTAGTACCTTATCGGGAAATGGTCGGCCCACGCCGGAAAGTATTAGGGACTACTACGGTAGTCTGTGGAATAATGCTCCCCTAACACTATAATTGGCAGGGAGCAAATGACACAATTGATGCTGAAATCTTATTGAAACCAATCAGCACTGAGAAAGTTAAGGAAACATTGAACCGTATAAGGAAAAATGTTGCGGCCGGAACTGATGGCATAAAAAAGTGCTGCCTTAATGGGACAGCAACAATAATGATACTAAAATATCTGTTCAATCTCTGCCAGCCAACTAGGTGGAGAGAGAACAGAACTACGCTTGTGCCCAAAGAGGGTAAAGATGCCGCCCGTGCGGAGAATAGTAGGCCGATTACCATCGGGTCACTCCTCAGCAGATTATACTGGGGGGTGATTGATGATCGGCTTCGCGCAAATATATTAATAACATCTAGACAAAAGGGCTTTGTAAGAGAGTCTGGATGCATCAATATCATAATCTTGGATGAAATTATATAGCTGGCCAAGATTAAAAAGGGAGCCGTAATAACACAGATTGATATTGCCAAGGTATTCGACAGGGTACCGCACGATGCAATCAGATGGGCTCTCATAAAGAAATAGTCAGAATTATCACTGACTCGTACGTCGGTATTAAAACTACGATAACCGTAGGCAATGAAATCCTGGGAATTAACCAGTACCGGAGAATCTTTTTCAACGTGGTATTTGAACCACTTTTGTTAGAACTTGAGGAAATGAAGGGATTTAAAATAAATGATGAACATACAGTGTCTTCCCTAGCATTTGCGGACGAAATTGTATTAATTGCTGATAACAGTGAGATGATGACGCGGATGATTAGGCATATCGAGAAATTTCTCAGTGATAATGGTATATCAATGAGTGCAAGTAAAAGTGCAAGCTGTGAAATTAAAAGAACTCATGATTCATGCTTCATTGTAGACCCTAATATGCACATGACCAATGGGGATAAGATCCCATTTATTAGTGAGGAATCTTGTTTTAAACACCTAGGCGTCAAGATCTCACCCTGGGGCGGTATAGATCTAGCTGGCATGAAGAATGCCCTATACACATCCTGCCAGCATGTAAAAAAGGCATCTCTTAAGCCGCACCAAAAGTTGGATCTTCTATCAATTTACATAGTAACACATTTTATGCACGGACTTATACTTGCCATGCGTTCTCTCAACTCTATTAGAGAGATGGACATGGAACTACGCGGGGCATACTACACCTACCGAGCTCAACTGCAAACGGACTTTTATATTGCGCTAAAAAGAATGGGGAATGCCCTCAAAGCAGGCCTAAAATTTATTAACCTAGATGATCCTGTTGCAAGAGCCATATCTGCAGCGGGAACAATCAAAGAAAGGTTAAAAAAGATAGTAAACAGCGCCAGAATTAACTGGCAAACTATCAATGTAAGTGAAGTTCAAAAATTCAAAGACAAAGCACAATTAGAAGAAGGTGGCAAGCGCGTTCATCCCAAGGCAAAGGAGTGGAAGGGCCACAAATGACAAAATTGGGAACTCATGGCTATATAAGCCGAAATTATTAAAGCCATGTAGATTTCTCACGGCCCTTAAACTACGAGCTAATTTAACTCCCACGAGTGTAACATTGGCAAGGGCGACTGCAGTGGAGGACCAACTATGTAGAAGGTGTCACTGTGTACCTGAAACACTGGCACATATTGTTGGTCAATGTATCCACACAAAGCAGCTAAGAATGAAAAGACACAATGATATACGGGATTTTGTTTTAAGTGAAACCATTAGAAGAGACCCAAACATAGCTGCAAGCAAGGAACCAACAGTCCGACTTACCTGACCTGGTATTTACAAACCGGGGAGGGGTCCTCGTGGTCGATGTAACAGTCCGCCGCGAGGACGGGGACTACCTCGAAAGAGGGCGGCTGGACAAAGTTGGTAAATATGAACCCCTGCTTCCAGTATTAGGTGCAGATACTGGAACAAACGGAGTTCTACCAATTGTGGTAGGAACTAGGGGAGCAATGCAAGCCCACACCATAAAGGCGCTAGAGAAATTAAAAATATGTGAAAAGAAAACGCTACTAACAACATCACTCATGGCGCTAAGAAGCACCATAGAAATCTTCCATATATTTATGGACTACAACCACCATCGGTAGTTGCTAGTGCCACCACCTATGAGGATTTAAGGGCTCTATACACCCTAACACTATCTTCTTTTTAACTATATTTTATATTTGGACAAACAATGTGCAATATCTATATGCTGATGTGATATACCATAGATATAAGAATCTATGATATTTTACTATACTACCAAAGGCGCGCTGATGCGGCAGCCACCCTCTGGTCAGTCGGACCTATTTTAAACGAGCTGTGATACTCGCATAAGAAACCCCATATAGTACATAAATTATGTACAGTGGATAGTTTCTGAAATCTGTGATATTTATAATTACTGTGGACGTGCTGATTGCGGCAGCCGCCTACTAGTAAATAGGACCTTATAAATAAAACTCTGTGATACCCGCAGTGATATATCTGTGATATTTAGAACTAGTGTATCCCACTAGATCCATATAGACTATATATATCTGTGATATTTAGAACTAGTGTATCCCACTAGATCAATATAGACTATATATGCACGTAAATTGCATGTGCATGTAAATGTTAATTGTATAACTCAGGTGGTGGCCTGAATATTACTAACACACAAACCGCTCGGCAAGTATAACACGGAACTTGCAAAGCTTTTTTTTAAGAAACTTCGAATCATCTGATTCTAGGCAAGTTCCCTGAAGGCGGTTTCAATGATATAGATAGGCAGGAGTCTAATAGTAGAAGTAGGGAATTTAGGGAAATTGGCGAATACGACTGGGGGTACAAGTCTCTGGTCAATCAATAGCCGTTTCTCTCTTTAATATGGATCTAGTATCTTTGGCGTGACCACGCTCCAAACGGAGGTGGTAAGTACGTAGGGAAGAACTACGCAATAAATAGCCTTGGATGATAATGGCCAACTATTCCTTTCATCGATTGCCAGCTGTTGCAATGTACGTATAGCTATTTGCCTTTATAGCTCTTTTCTGACGCATCAAACACAACTCTGAGCTTTGTAGTTGTGCTTTCTTTAAATACCGCATGATGAGTAATATAATAAGCATCGATGTTTGTGCTCATTGCCGCATCTATTCTATTCGTCTAGACATTCAGTGTATGTATTCCCTCTCCAAATCTTTATCGACACTAAATTTGTTTCTCAAATGTTGAAATCATTTCAGGGCTAACTGTTTTGCGGGACCAAAGCTAGGCTTGGTTCCATTTACGAATGGAAATTCTACGTGATACTTACCATAATTCAGTCGATGATGCGTTGTTTGGAAAATCCTTTCACATTCTTCATCCTCTGGTTTAAGAATCGGCTTAGTAATAACCTCTTCGACTTCCCAGAACCTCTTGAGTTGAGTATTTAACTTCTCCATCGATTGGTTAATCACCGCGAA
>OZ002744.1:70646088-70784118 GCA_963924295.1 Dioctria rufipes | reverse complement strand
AGGCCCTAGATACGGGCATCTCTAAATTTGGTATCATAATCATAAAATATATTTTGAACAATAATTATCAACAACATGTGATAGACCAAAAAACATGCGCTACACATGACATTTTAACCTAACAATAAATAAAATATTTGGACAACGACAAGTCTACGCTACTTTTAATTTACAGGTGGGTTTTTTTAAGCTCAATCACTAAATATTTGTAGCATAATTAAGAAGATATTGAATTGGAGGTATATGGCGTTTTCTGTTTGAACAAACATATTTCACCAAATTTGGTAAACTATAAGTAATTTTCTAATATTAGAATATGGCGTACCACAAGATACCTTGCTGTAACCAGTGTTATTGAACAATTTTCTTATTACTTCAAATTTAAACATGAATCTAGCCTGTTTATATATCTATTTACATATATAGTATGTCTTTCCACACTTTCCAGCCGCCTTCAGATGACAAGTAGGCAAACTAGTATGAAGTACTGCATTTAAACCACCACCATGATAAAATTCAAAGAAAGAAGATGAAACTATGCCAGAGACCATTTTGACTGGTGTTTTTAAAAATGGAGAGTTGTTTTATTTAAAATATTTTAACGGAATGAGAGATGCACTACAACTAAATGGACAAAGATGTAATTTTAAGTACATTCGCACCAACAATCATGGTAAAGTTTTGACTCCATTTATCGAGTGGATGGTATTATGGATCGTTTCGTATACTTTGATATTTTGCAAACCATAGTTCTGCCAAACGTTGAAGAGAAGAAATTTCAACAGGACAACTATACCAAGAATACCACTAAGCTGAGCAAGATTTGGCTGCAACCAAACCAGATAGAAGTTTTGGATTGGATTTGTGCAATCACACGATGTTAACCCTTAATGGTCACAAGGGGTATATTTCACCCCAGCCTTTTTTGACCGGCAATACCGTCCACAAAATTCGAGAAAGTGGGACCTACGACGCCACCTACAGGTAGTTACAACCTTGTAGTATAGAGCCAGTTAGCTTTTATTTAAACAGGCCTGTCAGTATTATTGTGACAGGCATTGGAGTCGGAGCGCGTAAAAACCTGGGGTGAATTTTACCCCGTGTGTGTTTTGAAAAAAAAAAAGTTTTGAAGTAAAGTTTTTTTTTGGTTTATTTGTGAATATTCATAAAAAGTAAGTATAACAAAAAATTATTGTGTAGTTTTAAATTAAAAAAAGAACGTTTACGTAATTTAAATCGCTATTTAAGATGGCTTATAATCTTCGCGGGCGGACCATTCGGGAACAACTGATCGAGGAAGTCGACGAAGAAATAGAAATCGGAGGTGAAGATTCTGGGGAAGAAGACAACATTTCCGAGCAATCTGGATCTTCATACGGTGAGGAACAAAGCGAGCTCGACTCTGAATTGGAAAATTGTCCGTTATATACGAGGCTAACCGAGTCTCGAGCACGCGGACGCCCGAGAACGATTTTGAGAGGCGTTAACGGTTTCCGATGGGCAACGCAGCGTCCCCAACGAACCTCAGGTAAATAACCCTAGTATCTGTGTGTGTGTGTGTGTATGTATGTGTCTGCGGGTGTGTGTGCGGGTGGCAGTTGATCCTTCCGTTATTGTGGACGCTTTTGCTTCTTCGACTTACTACGTTTGAAAATATACATAAAATAAATACAATTTTGTGACGGGGTTTCTATATCAGTAATAAATATCTATATCAGTAATAAATAATTGCAATCTCACCCAGGACGGGTCAACAACGATGTGCCAATTTTCATTCCTGGGCCAATTAACACCACGGCCTCAACGTTCGTGGAATTTTGGAATTTGCTAATCAATGATGAAATGATTCATATAATTGTTGAGCATACGAATCGGAAAATCGAAGACGTCTGCGCTCACATGATGGTTACGGACCAAGACACGCAGACGTACCACCACCATACCGATGTTGCGGAGATAAGAGCTTACATAGGACTGCTGTATTATAGTGGGCTATGGAAACTATCGTCTGTTAACTACAAATGGCTTTGGGACAAACGCTTCGGTACGTCTGTGTACAGATGCGTTATGAGTCTCGCAAGATTCATGTTTCTTTCGACATGTCTGCGTTTCGATGATAAGACAGTCAGAAACAGTGCAGACAGACTTGCTCCAATTCGAGAATTATGGGAGATATTCATAAAAAATTGCCAACAGTATTACAAGCCTCACAATAACTGCACCGTTGACGAACAGCTCCTTGGGTTTCGAGGCAGATGCGCATTCCGGATGTATATCAAGTCGAAACCCGATAGATATGGCTTAAAAATAGTCAGCTTGAATGACGCATCTACATCATATATGGTAATTCATTTTATTTGGAATTATAATTTGTTTTCTCGCTTTTTATAATATTATGATTTTTTCATTCTATTTTCTCTTTTGTTTGTAGTACAATGCCATGCCTTATTTGGGAAAAACGTCGACGCCGGATAATGAGTCCGTTTCGGAGTATTTTCTGAGGGAAGTTACTAAACCGATTCACGGAACCAAGCGCAACGTAACCTGTGATAACTGGTTCACCTCCGTTCCGATGGTAAAAAAAATGCTTGAGGAACCAATACAATTGAGCGTCACCGGGGCAATCCGAAAGAACAAACGCGAAATCCCGCATGATATGAAAATAGCACAAAAACCGATTCCAGGCACAAAATACTGTTACACGAAAGATTTAACGCTATTATCATATACGCCAAAAAAAAAACAAGGTCGTTTTATTATTGACGTCGTTTTTGCACGGTGAATCTCGGGTTATTGATGGGAAGCCGGAAATAATACAGCATTACAATAAAAATAAAGGGGGCACTGACTGCTTCGATCAAATGTGCCATTCGTACACGGTTAGTCGACGAACACATCGGTGGCCGATGCGGTTTTTTTTCGGAATGCTCGACCAAGCAGCCGTCAATGCTAGAGTTTTGTTGAAATGCCGTATGAATAATAATAATATCGAAGAAATCGTGACGATGGAGAGCTGCCTCCGATCACTCTATGAGCATTTAATCAAACAGCAATTGGAAGAGCGATATACAATTCCAACGATTCGCAAAGACATAAAAATTGGAATTTCGAATATTTTAGGATTGCGAGATTTGCCCGCCGATTTCGAAGAGGAACGGCCGAAGTTCGATAGGTTCACGCGATGCGATATGTGTACCCGAAAAAATGATAAGAAGACGAATATGCAGTGCCCGACCTGTAAAATGCCAATGTGCGATAAGCATCGCACTTACATGTGCGTACGATGCACTTTTGGTTTCGAATGATGTTAATTTCCAGTAATAATGTTTGCTTTGCAAGAAAACAATTTTTGTTTATTTTTTTAATCCATTTTTGTTAATGAAATAGCACTTATTTCCGAAAAACTTGCGTTTCATTTTTTCGGAAAATCCCTCACTTCATATGTCTAAATAAATATACTTTTTGGAACGGCCGCTAAATTCACCATTCCTACCTGAAAGCATGCTACTTCAGGCTTATGAAATATATTTTTTATTTTTTTTTAAATTGAACATTAACAATTTTGCAATAATTTTTGTAAAAAAAGTCATTTTTGAGACGAATTTTTTTGAAACTTTTTTTTCGCTTATTTCAAATTAAGCTTTTTGAAAATTATTAGTATGGTTGCATGGAGGAGAGTCGAAAGTACATTATGGTATTTTTTTTCTTTTTTTCTTTCAATTTTTGTATTATTTATTGCACTGCAAAGTGGCTGGGGTAAATATCACCCCGGATGACCATTACGTCATTATTTCGAAGTGTGACCAGCAAGGGTTAAGCCGATTATGAGGGAGGTTGTCAGCAGGAGGATAAATGGGAAAAACTATAAAATACAAAAATTGTCGACGCTATTAAAACAGCGTTCGTAAATATTTCTGAAGGGTTAACTGACAATTCAATATTACGCATATCGACAAGAGTGTTATTAAAAAGAAAGGACTTGCAACGAAATACTGAAATTATCCCACATTTGGAATAGGTACGTATTAATTCTGATATGACAAGTTATTGACAAGTCGCCAATGAGCTTGGAGGCTGTCTTCTGGACAACATATAAAGAAGCTAAGGCTGTACGACTAGCCCATATATGGGAATTGTATTCAATTCTATATCTAATGTGGGGCTTGTGTTTGACGGTCTGAAATGTTGCTTACACCTCTTAAGAAATCTCAGACATTTCGATGCTTCTGAGGGAACAAAGAAGATGTGATCTGTCCACTTTAACATACTGGAAATAATTCCAAGAAAGCTTAGTGACGGTGTAGCAGACATTAATGTCACATCAAAAGAAAAAGCTTTGGACCTTAGATACATTAAATTCGACGAGATTCGCTTTGCTTCACCTGGGAATCTTGTCGTTATTCAGTGATCTAATCAGTCAATCGCGTTTAACATTTTATCATATGCCGCATTCCCCCTGGAGTTCGCAAGAGTATCAAAGGAGTAAGCGAAATCAAGGATACTGTCATCAGCAAAACTATAAATGGGATTGAAAGTAAGGAAAAGCAGATCATTAATGACAATTAAAAGGAGATGCAAACAGAAAACAGAATCCTGGGGCACACCGGTATTTGTTGGATGAGGTTCAGATGTAATGCCTTCTAATACAACACGTATTAGGCGACTAAATAGGAGACTTTCAATCCATAATAGGAGAGGTGGGGAAAGGCCAAAAGTGGTTCAAGTGTGGTTAAAAGGACTGGATGCCAGACTCTATCAAAGGCCTTAGAAATATCTGGACGACGAATTTGGGATCACCAAAATTGTGAAGACTACAGTTCGACGTTTAGTAAGAAAACTCATCAAGTGTCCAAATGAGCGTCCAGATCGGAGGCCATATTGGCGATAGTTGATGAGTTCATTAGTTTCCAGATACTTCATTAATTTGGAGTTAATGATAGATTTAAAACCGTTAAAAGAAACGAAGTGATTGCATGGGGTCGATAACTTGAGGGATCGCTACCCTCTCCAGTCTTGGGAATAAGCTGAAATTGAGCTAGTCTCCAAGTAGTTGGAAATGTTTCTGTCGAATAAGACAAGTAGAATAGTTTGCGCAGAGGTTTAGTCAAGGATGAGGCATAGCTTTCAATTAACAGGGGTGAGAAACCATCAGGACCTGTGTTGATCATATCAAGGGCTTTGAATCCATCTCCCATAAGAATCTGTATTAGCCCTTAACTACATCCAAATCGAGATGCAAAACAGGTGTTTGGAAAGTGGGTGGAAGACGAGAATTTGAAGCGAACCTAACAGGCAAAATATAGTATTACTTTTATCCAGAGAATCAACAGCCAATTCACCACTATAAAGTAGTGAAGGTATAGCGGCGCCCGATGACGTTGTTCCTGATGATTTTGAACAGCGACAAGGAACCTTTGCTACCTTTGCGGTTTTTTGTCTAATATTCTGGTCAAAAAATAATTGGATAATGGAGTGTTCCATGTAGTCTTGTAGACCTGTTTTTGTTTTTTTTTTTTTAACTACACATATATATGCTTGCAACAAGAAAACATGACTCTAACTGTTTGCGGTCAAGCTATTAATAATTAATAAAGAATTCACTGGGCGTAAAGGCTGAACATTAGTACACAAGAGAAAGTAGTGCGGCGGAAGACTCTAAATTTGTTAGATTTTTTCAACTTAAATTAACACCATGCCTTCAAGCTACCTACATCCCGCGTCTAGTTGTGATAACCATATCCCATACTCGAGTCCTCCTTTCGTCAAGCGAGCTGCCACAAAGCCGAAGTCCGATCAGCTCACCAGTACCATATCGGGTTCACAATCAACTGCACCACTTCCAGAACTTTTCGTCAAAGCCGGGGAGAATATATGAAAATGCATCCCTAGCATCTATACTCACCGAAAGATTGCAGCTTACACGCATAGCACGAACCGGGACTAACTTCAAGTGTCAAGGAGGAAGGAGGCGAGGAGAAATATGTGTGTGACATTTCCTAATACTTACTTACTTGCTTTTGAAGAGGACGAACAGAAACATCTTCCCGAATCTTCATAATTACAGTCTGTTCTGCCCGTAGTTAGAGCGAACACGCAAATAATGTAGAAATGTGATGAAAGTTATAACCCTGGTTCAAAGTCAATAATTTCGTAGCTTAATTCTTCGGTTCACCACGTTTACAACACTGTAACTCGCACTCCAACTAGATTTTTTTTAAATTCAATAAATGCTATAATTTGTAATTAATATATAATATATATGCCTGATAATATTAATTCAAAACCACAATTATAATTTAAATTTATCTGTAAAGCTAAATTCAATATTGAATAAATGTGAAAGAATAAGTAAGATTAAATTAAATTTATGTTTAGAAAATTTTATTGTATCTGACAATGTACTCACCAGCTCAGTATTAGGCACTCGATCAAATTGGTTTTCTAATTTATTGAGGTTTGGAATTGGACTATTCTTTATTCTAGTGGATATCTAGAATAAAGTGAGGTTATTAATTCTGACTGCAGTCGATAATCACAAAAAGAATCTTTATTCGGTCGAGACCCGTAATAAAGTGATTTATGTTAGTAAATTTCTTATTCGGTCGATACCCGCAATAAGAATCTTTATTCGGTCGAGACCCGTAATAAAGGGATTTATGTTAGTAAATTTCTGATTCGGTCGATAACAGCAATAAGAATCTTTAATTTAATTGCTATTCAAAATAAAATCTTTAATCTAGTCGATACCCAGAATAAAAATAATTATTTGAACTGTCAATTAAATAAAGTATTGAAACTGTTAGTAAAATTCACAGCACTTGGGAATAACACTGGGAAATGTTAATAAAATTTAGAGCACTTGGAAATAACACTAGGAACTAGAATACCAACGTGATCACTGCCAAACTGCAAAAGAGAACGAGTCAAGTCAAATTCCGATTTATATAGCCATGGGTTGCTCATGGCACCAAAGAACGGCATTCAAAGGCGCATGGCAAATTGGCATAGCAGCTGCAATTCGTTTTCTAATGTTTAAAATGCAACAAAAGAAAAAAAAATATTTTCAACTTACCAAGTTCAAATCCTTTGGACTACCAATGTATACAGTTGTTTCTGGCTGGCTCACTTCACTGCAGCCTTGATAATTTGAACTTCTGATGATAATCGACAGAAAAAATTACCATGCGTGAATGCAATGTACTGCCCGTGGACAGTTATCTGGCTCATCTCTTTGCGAAATTATTACAATTGAGACCTAAAATATTTATTTCTTTAGGTCGGTATATACATGCGTCGACATGTAAATTTGCTGGTTTTAATGATATCAGAAATGTGATGAATTCTGAACACAGTCCATTAGTGTATAGTTTGTGGAAAAAATAAAGCTTACTCTATTGTAAAGTTCTTTCGGATCTTTAATTAAAATAAAAAATACAAAAATTAAAATTTTTCCATCTTTAAATCAATATCGCAAACAATCACCTGCCAGTAAATGATTAATATTGTTGCATATATGACAAATACGTATACCATAACATCATCAGACATCCCTTTTTGTTGAGAAAAATGATGCGCAAAGCTTAACCAGAGACGTGCTACTCATTAATATGAGTATCAGAAGCGACCTTGGTTTCATTTAGCGTCGGAGTTTTTGAGTTAAGTTGGTAGTAAACCGAAAAATGATCTGCTGTTTTTCCACCACTATTTCAGAAATCTGAAACGACCCAGAAAACTATTTGGCAAGGTTTTACCAAAAGTAAGGAATGAGAAATAGTTGTGAAACTGGGAAGAATTATGCCAATAAAGTGTGTATCTATCTCTTTCAACTATTGCCTATTTCTCATTTTTAGCAACCCTCGTGAAAATCTATTCAAGATATGGAAACAACGAAGAAAACATAAGCTTTATGCAAGTTTTTGTTTTTTTGTCTGATTGTTTATTTTACAGCTATGAAAGTGCAGTCCAAAAACGCAATCGTAATTAAAAAAAGAAAAATTATAATAAAATATTGTGGAATTATATAAAAACAATTACCAGTACGTTTATGAATTACAAAATGATAAGCCAAACACATTAAAAATTAGTTGAAATTTGTAAATTAAAAGTAATTTACTCAACCCTCGCAGTTGGCAAGCATATAAAATATATATTCTTGCCTTTGGTAAGGAAAAGGCGTATTATTTATAAATTACATTTTTTAGCTTCCATTTAGTCCGCCGCCTAAATTAGAAACGATCGTTTGGCAATATCGATTTCGAGGGTTATGCTTGCCCATGGCAAATTCCTTTCGAATTATTTTCGATTCATTTTGTTTGCTGGGGAAATTCTGCATGCTCAAAAGCAAAAAAACGACACAATAGGGAACCTACCCGCTGCTTGTCTTATAGAGTTATACAAAAATTTCCACAAATTCATATACACCTTAGTACCGTAGATAAAGCATAAAATAGAAAATTGTTGTTTATGACTAATAATAACTACCTTGATTTGTGTTAATTACACCGTAAAAGTTTCAAAGCATAGGTACTAGGTATATATTGCAACAAATTTAAAATCCGTCTTTAATGAAAGATTCCATCTCCATAGAACTAACAAATCAAATCAGATCGTAATCGAGTGCACAACGAAAAAAATTGCAAGAAAATTCAACGATATCTGCAATTCCAAGATTTTTGAAATTATATTTCGTGGAATTTTGCACTTGTTTTTTTTCGTTAATAGATTCGTAGTTGGTTAAGACGCTCGGTGTACCTGTTCTCTGCTTTCTAACGGTTTATCATTTTGTTAACTAACCAATTTTTGTGTCGGATGAATCTAGTGATAACCAAAGTTCCAGAGTTTTCAACTGTTACTGTACTCTGCTATTGTTGCAGCCTGTAACAGCCGTGCAAATTTTATGTAGAAATCAACTACGTTAATTGTCGATTCTAAAACAAATACGAAAAAACGGAAAATAGACAATTCAAAATTAATTCAAATAAATACTTGTTCCTTGTCTTCATGCGAAGCCACTCGCACCAGGAACCGAATACAAGTTGAATAAAAAATAACAAAAATAGATTAAAAGTCAAAAACAAACTCCAGACTCTAAACTAAAATGACAAATTGTCAATAGATGTTCAGTGATTGTCAACCAAAAGGAGAACGACAGCAGTACGGCTGTGACGACAGTGAAATGGAAAGTTGAAAAGTTACAAAGGATACCTGTCAACAAGAAGACAAGAGACGACATCAAATCGAAGACAATGAAGAGAACATTAAGGAAAACTATGGTAACCGTTGTTGACCTCCTGATTCTCAGAGGCACATATGCCCTGATTAGGGTTGCCCCGTAGTTCAGTGGAGAAGGGGTGAGTATTTGTGCTACAAGAATTGGTTGGGCACCACCTCAATTTGAAGCTGATTGAGGAACTCGAGATATGCGGCAATTACAGAAGGACGTCTAGTAAAGCGAAACACTCTTTTACGGCACTGAACGCTCAAAATTAATTTGTGTTTTTTACACTATTCTTCATGAGAATCAATAAGACAAGAAAATTATTGCTTCCAACATATTCTACCAAATTAAAAGCTCGTCTCAGTATGGAAAATCTTATAATATGTATTGAATATATTCCACCAAGACTTATTGTACATAATAAATATTTAGAGTTTCTTCGTAGAATATAATTTACATAGATCTAGTTTACAAAAAAAAAAAACGAAATTATCTTTAGTATCTAATCAAGGAACTTCCCTGTCATTAACGTGCCAAAGGGGCGTGAAGCGTAACTCTTACAGTACCTACGAATTCAATATTTAATACTACAAATGCAATTAATTACAATTGGGCTATGCACCGGCACTTCACAGACCACGAAATTATTCTGCCCAAGATACTTATTACAACCCTATACAAATTCAATCGCACAAAACGGATCTCTATTCAAAAAAACAAATATCAACGGGATACTTATCTTCTAACAGTCCACTCTCGATTTGTTTCCGCTTCACGAGAAGTATAATTGTGAAGTATAATCCCGGCTCATCGGGGCAATCTTCAATTTTCCTGGGATTCTATTTTAGTAGCCACAGCTGGAACACGATACTCTTCCTTATTTTTTCCTTAGTTAGTCCTTTTCGATTACTTTTTTAAAAAAACGCAAAACTCCCGATGCTTTTCAGCGTACATCCAACAAAATGACCACTTGCTTCTTCGAAACGAAAAACCAAAAGAGACGAACAAAACATCTGACACCCGCTGCACAACCAGAGATGATCAAAACGGTACCAAACTCGTTTTGAGGGTTGGACTAGATTTGTGTCAAGCTAGATTATAGCTCGCTTGTTTGGGCGTACTAGTACTCGACCATTTCCTTTCTGATTTCTTTTCTTGGTTAATTTTTTTTTCTTTTTTTATTTCTTTTGTGGTTGGTATTCTCTGCGGCATTGGCGTGTTCTTTATTTATTTATTTAAGCTTCTACGTTTGTGGGCGAGTCGAATTCAGGCCGTCATCTTAACGTTATTTTTGATTCCCTTCAGCTGTTTCACCAAGAAAGAAGGCCAGGAAAACCAAGTGGACCCATTTAGGGCTTACCCAGGCTTATGTCCGTATACTGTAGAAGATAAGTGCTACCCTGAATATTACCTTTAAGGCCTGTGCTAACCTATTTTTCACATTTCAAATTACCACTCCTGTTAGGTTCATACATCGATTTTTTTTTCTTCTCTCTACAATTCTAACCTTAATTTAAGTTCGTATTCTTTCTTCCAAATCTCTAGTTAATTCTACTTTAATACTCTGAGTTCCCTATGTAGGTCTTACTCCAAAACTTTGACTTAAACTTAGGCTTAATCTACTATCCTACATGTCCCGAGATCGATGCAAGTCTCTTTCTTCTTCCAGGCCTAATTCTAGCCTCCTAAGCTCGTTTCAACTTCTCCTTCCAGCTCTTTACATTATTTCGGGCTCCTTCTAGTTCTTCCCAAGCGGCTGAGAATAAGTAGCGTGATCTGAAATTGAATATAACTGATATTTTTTTTTTCCATAACATTTAACATTCACACTCATTTTGCAAATAATTTTCCTTTTCTCTTTTGACAAATCCGGCAATTCAACCGTAACACCGTAAAAGGAAAACCGTGCAAAAACACTTGACTTGACTTGAAAATAGTCAGACATATAAATATAAGTAGCTTTTTGTTGTGCTTTTGATCGGGGGTTCATAAAAACACACATCACTTAAAAAATGATCAAACTAATAAGGTTAACAAGTTCATTTCTCACTGCTACAAAAAAACTACACAGTACCTTAAATACAATCCAAATTTATACATTGTCAATTCGGATAAAGGCAATAAAACTGTGATCATGAATAAAGAAGCTTATCGAAATAAAATCACTGAAATGCTAAATGATCCCAATACATACACACTCATGGAAACTGACCCAACACTTCTACTGCAAAGAAAAAACAACAGACTAGTACAAAAATTATTTGACCACAAACACATCAACAAGTTCCAAAAAAACTGTCTACGCAACGACACAGCCACAAGCCATAGATTTTACGGGCTTCCTAAAATACACAAAACAGATATACCAGTGCAACCAGTTTCTTCCATGATAAATAACCCCAGCTACGCTCTATCCAAATATATGACAATAATCTTATAACTTATACACACTGATCACTGATCATTAATATAAAAAACTCCCACTCGTTAAAAGCGTATCTCGAAAACATTCAATTAAACGACAACGACATCCTCGTCTCATTGGATGTGCAGTCTCTATACACAAATGTTGACGCACAGATGGCTCTTCAAATTATTGAAAATAAATGGCAGCTCATCGAAAAGCATACACCGATTAATAAGAATCTGTTCAAAGACATCATTGATTTCTGTGTCATAGACTGCAACTATTTCTCTTATGACAATAAGGCATACAAACAAAAATTCGGTTTGGTCATGGGAAACCCTTTGTCTGGAATTCTCGCAAATTTCACACTTGACCACATAATTGACGAAGCGTTAAAACATACCACATACAAACCTTCCTTTATCAAAAAATACGTGGATGATATCATCTGTGCAATATCACGAGAACATATTAATGATTATTATATGTCTTTAACAGTATCAACGCCAAACTCTAATTTACGCTCGAGGTGGAAAATAATAACACCTTACCTTTTCTTGATATGCTCCTCATTCGGACTGAAAATCAAAGTATTATCACCGTCTGGTACTGCAAACCTTGCAGTTCCAATCGCATGATTAACTAACATTCTAATCATCCAACATCAATGAAAACCAATACTGCTGAGGATTTTGCATATAGAGTTCTAAGTTTAAGCAACAAAAGATTTTATCCAAAAACAAAAAAGCACATAATTAAAACAATCCTCAATAATAATAACTACTCATCGCATGTAGTAAATAAGGTTATAAAAAGCGCAATAAGAGAAAATAAACCTATGTCTTCCACCAGCAACACTACACAAACAGCCAATGTAGATCTTGAAAATACCCATAATAAAATGTTCAACTCAATTTCTTATATCCAATAACATATGACATAAGACGACACGTTCGTAGAGCAGACAACAACTTAAATATAACATTTAAACCCATTCACAGACTCAACAATATTTACACCAGAACAAAAGACAAAATAAAAACTCCTGAAAAAGGAGAGCAGTTTAAAAAGTTAATTGTGACAATTGCCCAACAGCATATATTGGCCAAACATCTAAAACTTAAAACCCACCTATCGCAACATACAAAATACATAGAGAAAAAACCCCACACTCAGCATTGGCAAAGCTTTCCCTTGAAACAGGACATGTAATTAAGTTTGATGGTGCCACGATCATTGCCACTGAAGACAACAGATTGAGAAGAGAAATCAAGGAAGCCTGCCACATATACACAAAGAAACACAACCTGGTCAACATTAAACTAGACTGGCAGACGACATCCACAAAGAATATTACCAAATATTAAAGTACATAAACACACAGAATACCCACATTAACACCACATATACCCATTTGTCATCACATCATAACGACACACATACACAGAAATCACTAATAAAACACCCACAACACAAGATCATTTTCTACTCTAGTCAATAGCTTAAGCACGTAGTGTAATTCGTTAGCCAGTCATATGCTACATTTTTTACACATAGTTAAGTTTGTTCCTGTAAAACATTTTATTTTTAGTGCAATATTACATGTTTTTGTTGTTTTTAAATACCTGTTATTTGTAATCTAATTTACTATAACCTTATGGTAATTTTGTTCGTATTTTCCAAAATTGGTCTACAGCCCCAAGAAGAGGACTCCAAAACTGAGAGTCGAAACGTTGGGAGAGAAAAAAAATTTTTTTTTTAAAGAATATTAATAAAATATGTCCTAAACAACTCTTTCATATTTTAATTCTACCAAGATCGGAGATTTTCCTAAAAAATTCACATAAAAATCTGTCAGACATTTAAGTTTCTGGGCTATTACCGGCACTATCAAATAATTACGGCGATAGTATAATTAACTAAAAATTCAAGGATTGTCGGGATACTTTTCGAAAATTTCTTCATATATTTATTGTCTGCGAAGAATTCTGTTCCAACCGCTTCTGGGACTGCTTCTCTTGGACCCGCGTACATACTCCTCCACCCAGTCTCCTATTTGAATTGTATCATTTTTTCGTGAAGATTATTCGGGGAAAAATATTTTCCTTAAAAATATGCAGACTTGAAGATTTGTTTATTATCAATACAAAAATATTTTTCTGCAAGATCTCTGAACATTCCAGACTTAAAAGACTTTCATGAGTTGAGATTATGACCAAGGTTGAAATGTTTTCCTAAATATTTGGATAACTAACGATTTTCATGCTGACAGCCAGAGATATGGATTTGAATTACTCAAAAATTCTATTGCTCTAAAAATTTGAATGACTTTAAAATTTAAATTGGATTTGAATAATTTTTATGAATTTTAGAGAATTTGAACGGAGATCATTTTGAAAATTTTCAATTATGAATATTAGTATTTTTTTGTTTTGAACATTATTCAATATTTATATTCCTCATCGCAGTCCAGAACCGCTGTAATTTTTATACTAGATGAAGATAAATTTAAAATTAGAAACTGGAAGTAACTAAAAAAAATTCATATATGACAAACAAACAAATTGGACTGGAATTAAGAAAGGAAATCTTATAATTTACCGGTGAGCTACATAGGTTCATATGTAAGTTTTTCTATGATTTTGAATAATCTACCAGACTCAACTAAAGTTTGCCCCGAAAATGTCTGTAAAGCTGTATGACCAGCAATAGTAGTTAGTCGCTTCGTAAGATATAGCCAACATACCACCGTCAAATTCTCAATCCCACCCATATACAGAATATTCAATGATTCAGAAAAAATTATGCTTAGAAAAGATTTCCTGTATCTTCCCAAATTGTGTATTTCGTTGAGAAATTCGATGGTTGTAAAAATGCAAATCAGCTTTATAAATAAATGCTCTAACGATTCTCTAGTACAAATTACAGTTCTGCTTCCACTAAAGAACTATCGGAGATCGTTATTACTCGGCATAAAGTATTTTGGATGGGTCAATATATATTTAAGTGCCGCAGTTTAACTCGGCATTATTAAGTCGTGACTATTGCATTAATATTTATGAAAATTAAGTTTTTCTCAGTTTCCTTTAACATCATAAGGCAGACGTAAAAATTCACTGCTTTTTGTTATGAAGTCAGTGTTCGAACCAAATCGCTTCGAATATATTTTTCTTAACAGATACCTTTTGAAAAGAAAAAATCCTGAAAACAAAGCATGAACATTTTTATAAAACTAAATCAAATCTAATCACTCTCAGTCAAAACACAGATACACAACCAAACAAAGCTATGTATTTGTCATATACATAACATATTGCACAAATACAATACAAATATAGCCTCATCGAGCAAATCATTATCATATATTTTAACCGTTAGATTCATGCTAAAAACAATTCCTGTAAAGGGAACATTAAAAATACCATGCTAAAATTGAATTCTAAAACGACAATAAATTCAATCTAATTACACTTTTCCTAAAAATAGGTAAAACATCTAACAAAAGCATGTGTTGTCATGTAGGATACAATGCATGGCACAAATATAATCAGTCAAGCCGATCAATTTGCATCATTATCATTATCATCTTTATAAGTATCATCGAACGGGAATTTCTCTTTTTGCAAATATAATTTAATTTAACACAGCAGCACGTGAAGCTCTAATTTGTGCCTCTGCTACTCCATCAGTGGTGTCGTGTGCAAGCAAGGGATATATAAACGACAAGCTGACTGATCACGATCTCTTTTGTACTTGGCATCGCTTGAGGTAAGTTGGCTAGTTAGGGACTAACATTTATATCGGGTATGGACTGATATATAATTTTTTAACAATTAACAAAAGACTTTATTTCTGGTCTCGACGGAAATAAAGAATCTTGCTTCGGGTCTCGACTGAAGTTAAGATATTTACTAACACTCGCTTTAAGTCGGGTCTCGACTGACTTAAAGAATATTATCTCGGGTCTGAACTGAGATAATCTTTTACTAACCAAACACTTTATTTCTGGTCTCGACGGAAGTAAGGAATCTTGCTTCGGGTCTCGACTGAAGTTAAGATAATTACTAACATTCACTTTAAGTCGGGTCTCGACTGGCTTAAAGAATATTATCTCGGGTCTCGGCTGAGATAATCTTTTACTAACAAACCACTTTATTCCTGGTCTCGACGGAAATAAAGAATCTTGCTTCGGGTCTAGACTGAAGTTAAGATAATCTTACTAACATTAACACTTTATTTCTGGTCTCGACGGAAATAAAGAATTGTTCTAACAAAATATTAGAACAAAGGGTCTTAACATTAGCTTAAAACCAATTTCCTCAAGTGCCAAGGTGGAGATCGGTGAGTACCAGTCACTTGTAACATTTTAATACTTATTCATTTATCTATTTGAATATATTTTAACTTATATATATCCATATTATACATCTCGTGTGCACATCTACATTACATTTTTTACGATCTTATATTACAACTTGGTGCTAATAAGTGTTTTCAGTGTGATACAAAAATCTCAGACCCAAACTTATGTACAGACTTTTGTCTCAACATATCTATTTCTGAAAATCGTATATCATTAATCGGTGTCAATTAGTGTGTTTTCTAGTGTGTGTTGATCTCTGACCCAACAGTTTATATAATCTTGTCTTAATACGATTGCCCAAGTTATTTAAGCTATGTAAGTGTGCCGGTGTTTTGAAGTTAAGTTATTTTAACTTTTCTCTATATTAACACTATATTGAATATCTATTTATATATTTATTATAAACAATCCTGTAAGTGTGTTTCCCTAAACGTTTGCATCGTTGACCTGAAAACTTGATATATAATCTGATCTTAATATAATTAGTGGGCAGTCTTAAAAAATAAGTGCAGTATTTAGTTGAAAGTTAAAATAAAGTGAATAGTGTTGATTCGTTGTTAAGAAATAGACCACTGATCTTGATCCAAATTTACCAGTGCATTCATTTCAGTCACTTAATCAAATTTGCGTGTACGTTCTATCAGCGGACAGTACAGTCAGTTTGGCTGACATTTTACATTTCAATAATACCCTAGCTAGGCAGACGGACAAAATCAATGATCATTCATTCGTAACTTGTTTTTTCAAAAATCAAGTTACCCAAGATTTTGCGAATTAAAACGAAAATCCTGTCAATTTTTATATGTAATTGACAGCACATTTTTAATAATTTAAATTTAAATTCAAAGGAACACCTATTTTTGAAAAATTGAATTACGAACGAATGATTATTGATTTTGCTCGTCTGCTGAGGGTATTAGTCTGTGGTAGTCCAGATATAACAAAGATATCTGGACTACTACAGATTTTTATTCGTGACTTATTTCATACTGAACTCGGGTGATATATAAGGACCATATTGACAAAATCCCAACGTTTCAGATAGCAGCGTTCTGGTTGGACACTTGTACGTATGAGCAAGATGGACACTTGTGATGAGAAATCATTACAACATCATTGTGGTTGCCCCCAGGACAGAAAGACAGAAGAGATGACTACGATGTTTGTTTATTATTCCATAAGTATTTACACGATTCATCTGAGTCTTGGGAACTTATGAACTGAAAGGGTCTTTTCCTTCACCGGTAAAGCAAAATATCTCATCAAAATTTGTTTGCTTTGATTTGCCTCACTTCAGCTCGACGTAGAAGGGTATCTCAAAAAGACAGCTGAGTCCTATATTGCCTTAGGTTCTAAGGATGAAATATGAGAAAAGACTATATACTCTCCCATATCACAGTTACCGTCTAGACGTTATTTATCCCAAGACGAAAGCTGAGAATTTATTGTAATTACCTTATACGATCCTTTGAACGTGAACAGGTACCATACTAGTTTAGGATTGGTATCTCTTGGGAAAATATAGTTTGGCATACCATTAGTTAAGAATATAAGTGAGAAAACATTTAGTCAAAAGCACATAAATATGTTGTGCATTCCAGTTTCTCCAAAACCCTCCCTATATCACACCCTGGAAAAATAAATTCCGAGCCCGGCAAATGTAAACAGATGCAGTTTCCTCTAAAAGCATTTTCCTTCTAAAATAAACTACCAGCGGGACACTTTACTAGTGTTGTCACCAGAATGGAAAAATTTCATTCCACGCTAGGAGGAGGCAATGACACGGTTAAGACTGATGTCATGTCGATGCAGCTTCTTACATCGGATCAATTGGTCGTGTAATACGGCTCTGAGGGAAACTCTACATACACAAAACCCTGTAATGCATTCACCATTCCATACAAGCTATAGAAGCAACTTTAGCTATCGCGATGTAGTTCATTGCGAAAACTGTTGGAATCTGTTCTGCGTTGCTTGTATTGATATGCATGCATGCTCTCTACATGGGATATAGTCAGCATCCAAATAATTGTAGAGCTGTAGGCTTACTCATTTCAACCCTAAGCTTGTGCGATGTATACTATGTATTCAGGTAGCTGCTGAGCTCGGTTTGGTAAAACCATGCAGCATCTATCGAATGTGGGAAAACTAATTTGTGATCAAGACCTCATATCTGAGAATTTGATATGCTAATTGTCGATGAGTAAGTAGTTTGAATTAATTGCATGTCTTTTTGGACACCAAAATAGTTTCTCCAACTGGGATTGGAATTATTTTATTCAAAAATTTGTGGAGGCAAAATGCTAAGTTAACTGCGATAAGAACTATACACCTCCTCCTCCCACCAATTCCCATTAAATACCTGAGTTATGATTAGGATGGTAGGAGAAGCTTATTAGTTTTTTTAGCTAACAAATTATATAATTAAATGCTCAAATCTGTCGAACGACATATGGTGGAAATAGTAGCAATCGTTCGGAGTTTGTATAATTACTTCAGTCGCTCATGGTTTTAATTTCCAACGAATTTTTTCAGCTCATAACTGAGGGACCTCTGGCAATATTTTATTATCGAATTGCATGATATAGCCTACTTTTTTTTATCATGGAGGTTTTGCTTCGGACTAACTCTCCAAGTTAAATCGCTTGAAAATTAATTTCGGAAATCTATTCGAGAAACAGAAAAACTACAAAAGGTAAGATGTGATTTGCTGGACTTATGCGACGCGATTAATGGATATTTTTCATGAGAAAATTGTCTGAGGAGCGATACAACGAATAAGCATGATGATCGATTCACATGCAGTTATCTGAAGAGACCTGTAGTGCCCTGTATGATATTTTAATTTAATGTTCTAGTATACTAAAAATCCATGGATTATTCAGCCTTATCAAAAGCTAGGACCACCACTACTGAAAATAGTATATTTTATCACAATAGTCTACACCACATAATATTTTAGGGCTAAATTAGGGCTAATGTAATTCCACTTCCTCGAATTTAATGTCCTAGCATTTGTTAAAAAAATCCATAGATATTTATATATGTAAATTATATTATATTATTTTTTTTTTGTTAAATACTTGAGCAATAAATTCCGGGAAGGGCCATTAAATTAACTCTGATGGAGCTCTTAATTTTGATGTAATCAAAACTTTTCCACCATGAAATAGCAATCCTAGCTTAATTGACGTTAATAATAGGTACTTACGAAAAAATAAATTATTAAATACAGTTTAATTAATTCTAATGTATAAAATTTAAGAAAAAAAAATTAAAAGGTTTGTGATGGGAAATTACTGCATTTTCTCCGCCTCCTCACCATTTCGAACCCGTACTACACCTAGTGTAGTATCCAAAAACTCTTAGCGAACAATATTTTACAGTTACTACTTGCGATGAAATGGATCCGTTATAAGCGAGAGGTTTTATCGTCAATTTTTGCTTTTCAGACCCAAAATACGTTCACGGCTTCAGGCCACGGGCCACAAGCCACTTGAGGCTTGTGGCCAACCGCTGAAGCCAAGTATGTTACATTCACGGCCACTGGCCACAAGACGCCTATCTTCTGATTATGCATAAATGTATGTATTTTCATTTGATTAATAATTTTTTCTTCCATTTTATTTTTTTGCAGAATTATTACAATACAATATGAATTAATTCATACAGGTAAACAACTTTTCTAACTGATAAATAAAATTCCCATTAATTACAAATCCCCCACCATATTGAATAACCTACCATTTTTATACTTGTAACTTTGACAATACATTTATATTGGTTTAGAGACGTGCATCCAGTGTCCTGTGACTTGTGGCCGTGAATGTATTTTGGGCCTCACCCAGAAGCCAATATAGTAAGCAACGTTCAGAAGAAAAACAAAACAATCCTGTTGCTGTCAAGTATGCGTTTCTAACAACTTGTAAATTACAATGCTGCATAAAGCTCAGAAATAATACGCTTCTATAACGAAACGAATTCAGAGGTAGACACAATGCATGAGTTGCTAAGAAAATACAAAATCACACGTAGAACCAATAGATGGATGTTATAAAAGTTGCGAAATATGCAACATCTAGGTATTGTGTTGATGTTGCATATTTCCCAACTTTTATCGTATATATTTGACAAATTTTCCCACCTTGCTGCAATGAACAGAACACTGCCGCTTGTTCAGTTTTGAACAGGTCAAAAATTCAAAAAGTAGTCTCTCATTATTACGTATGAACTACGATAGAAACAGCCCTGGAAAAGAGAATTACACTAACCCTAGCACAGGCACAGGCACCACAGAATCCACCTTTGGACACATCAGATACGACTATGTATACCAGTGTACTTCATGGAGGCTTTGCGGACGACAGAAGATGTCGCAAGCCTAGGAAATACTGCAGTAGTAAAAAAAAACAATACGCAGTAAGCATCAAAATCGCCCCAATTATGTTGACTGTATGGCAATGCTGCCACATTGGACAGTCCAATCAATTAAATTTCATCTTATTAGATATTATTTAAATAAATAAGTAGTTATTAATAATTCATTGTGTTTAATTTCATACGGAAAATACCGGGTACCTTATTTGGGTGATAGTATAGTTTTCAGAAATGAAAAAATCCACATTTCCAAAACTCGACTTGTATCGAAGTTATTCAAAAATTCTTTAGAAGTATAGTAAGTATAGTTTAGGAGCCCTCAGGAATACACAGGGTTCTAGGAGTGATGTGAAAAGTAATATATCATTTTAAAACCGAAAAAGTACCGGGAACCCTATTTGGTTACATAAGGGTTAAAGCAAAAATTGTATATTACAAAGGCAGATATTGCAGACATATGGTGTAGTTAGGCCTCAGTGAAAAATAATGTGGAATATCCGAGATTCCACCTCTGTTAAGAAATTATTAAAATTTAGCATTGTACACGGCCTCCACTAATAATAAGCACCACAGCCTGGACCTGATATAGGGAAGCCCTCAATTTTTTCTTAGAAATTTACTGGATACTTTTTCTTCAGAGTTTGTATGCATTTGTTCAACAACGGGTGCTTGGCGGGTGGCTAATAAATTTTATGAGCGTAGACACCACTGACATATAGTATATATGTCAGTGGTAGACGCTAATTAAGAAACAAGCATTCATTTATTCTTAGAAATTTACTGAAAATGTTTCGGCAGACTTTTTATTAATTAAAGTGGCAACACTTTCATGTGTGCCGTTGTCGGCTGCCAAAAATGCATACAAATTCTAATAAAAAAATACCCAGTATATTTCTAAGAAAAAATTGAGGGCTTCAATAACATTTGTTGAGTGTGAAGCATGGTAGAGTTTCAGATATTCAATTCTATTTTAGAAAATTGAGTTCTACAGACAGGCTATATGTAATGCTTGCAACATCTTTATATTAAGCCTCGTTTCCACTAATACAAATTCTGCCAACTTGTTCGGTAACATGTTGTGTACTTGTTGGGAGCCGACATGTTAGCTTAAACTTACAAGTGTTTCCATTTAAATAAATTCTCGCCAACTCTACTCCATTGTCGTCCACTAGTTTAATCAACACAACAAATGAGCGTTTCCACTGAAATGAAAAACTCCCCAGAAAATTCTGCGAGTTTTTACAGCCGACATCGAATAAGTTGCCAATATGTGTTAGAATTTTTATTAGCGTTTCCACTTATATAAAATGTTACCAATTTGTTTCAAAACTTGTCGGGTAGGAATATTTGTATTAGTGGAAACGAGGCTTTATAGAGGCTTAGTTAAATTCTTGTAAAACTTTAATGCCTTCAATATCACAATGGACCGCAAATTGTCTAAGTGGGCTAGTGGCAGATGCGATGGCCACCACACCAACCTAACCAAACCTAATGCCTTGATTTGATACATATGGATATGCCACAACATCTTTTACCTCTTCTCGACAGATGGCCTTACATGTACCATCTGTTTCGTAAAGTGACAGTTCCTGGATAGAACTACCAAAGTGATGGTTTACGCAAAGGGTATAGTCCTTGGATAACTATTAATATGTTTACGTACTGAATGCGATGCGAGATTGAATCACAATGCTGTAATGTAAACGTAAATTCTTGATTGAATTAAACCTTGTGCGTAACAACATAAATATTACACCATATGCTTGCATAATAAGCTGATGTAAATTTTCTTGATATTGTTGATGCTATATCCTGCTGCACGTGTGTAACGGAGTAGTTTGATATAGCCGTTATATACCAATTACTGTTCTTGGTGGGAATGTTAGTGTAGCGGTATGTTAAAATCAGAACAATGAAAATAGATTCACATTCGATTTAATTTTAATTCTATTCGAAGTTACTTAATCACTCTAATATACATAGCTAAGCATTTAAATATTATTATTCTAAAAATTTCGTATTTATAGAACTAAACTACTAGTGATATTCTACACTTCTTCAACACTGAAATATTAATACAATTATGAGTTATGCAAACAAAGAACAATTCGCATGTGTATTCCAGCTTAACGCAAAAATGAGCAGTGTAGGAACAACTATCTTGAATTTGTTCTGTACAAGATAGATTAAATTTACTATTATATTATTATCACTAAATTGTAGTTAATTCTAATAAAAAATTCAAATTATTTAATTTCGCACTAAATTTCACAACAAGAATTCAATTAAAAAACTATCACAACCTTGTATGTTAAATACAGATAAGTTATAAATTGCTCACAATTCCTCCACCAAAATTGCATGTGAGCTTACTCTTACCATTAGTAGTTTATAAGCCAATTTGCACAATTTTTTACACTTTGAAAATTTCACTAAAATCACTTGTTAAGATCTTTACTTGTTGAACTCGAATGACATAAGAGAGCGATTCATATAAATGCTCGGCCTTATATAGGGTCTGAATCGCCATTTTGGTGTGTGGAACCCGCAACCATAATGAAGATTACTCAAGATGTTTAATTTTTCATCAGTTGAAATTAATGCCATTCGATTCGGAATATTAACCTCTACATTTTTCCATTTAAAAACTCCCATCATTTATTAAATTCTTTGCATGAAAATTAAAAATAGAAATTATGCCATAACATGGCGTAATGCACTTCCTGTCATCCATAATGAGAAAATTTTAATGTGGAACGCAAATTTTGTCTATCTCTCTTCCACTTGCTATCTCTTTTCTTCTCATTGCTTATATGAGAAATCTTAAAATATCAAATATCATTTAACGAAGATATTTTTGTACCTTTTTAACGCCGCCATCGTATTCCTCGTTAAAAATAGTCCGAATTGATGTGCCATATGTTGGCAATATATAAAGTTGACAGATTTCGCGATGTTTATAAGTGGCGTTTGACGGTTTCGCGAGCGCGAGTTTTTCCGTGTGTTTTTCCGCTGTGTTGTGCTTCTACACCAAAGGTAAGTTATGCACATTGTGTTCTGTTTATTGTGTAGTGTTTGTGTGTGATTAATTTATAAGAAAATCCATTTGTGTTAAAATTTTCGATCTTAACCTGTTTTGAGGTAAGATTTTCTTTTGTATTTTCTTCACGGAAAACCATCGCGGGAAGTTGATTTTTCGTCAGAAAGCAATTTAGTGATGTGTAAATGTTGTATTTATATCGTAAATACACTGCGAAATGTTTTAAAAACTTATTAGTTGAGTAATTCATTTTCCCTTTGGACAACTGTCAAAAGGTGAAAATTTGTTAGTTTTTCCCTTAAATTGTTTGCGGGAAAGTTTTTTTTTACAGTAAATGTGTTCTGTGACATCTTTTCTATAATTGGTTTAAATTGCAGTTGAGTGAAATTGAAATTAAACTAATTATAACAAAATTTCAATTTCCCATAGTGTTGTTGTTGTTTGTATATGTACTTACATTGAATTTGCATGGGGAAATTGGTTTTTTTTTTTTGTGAATTCATTTGTGTTTCTCATTCTAAGTGATGTAACATATAATTCATTAATTAATTCATTATTTCTTTTATTTTCAGATACAGCCGTAGATACACATGTATGTATATATTGCTCTTCGTGGGAGGATGGGAAAATGTATGCCAGTCGACTTCCCTGGCTACTTATTAAGTTAAGTATTGCAAATTATATTGATTTTTATTAAATCTTTTTCTTTCTTTCTTTTCAGTTCTCTTCGTCGCTGAACACCATCTATTAGAAAAAAATGTAAAATATGAGGATATTATGTTATCTTCGATAACATAGGTTTTTTCTTCTTCCCTATCTAACAATGTATAGGAATGTGGAAAAAATTTAATAAATGAATTCAAAGGAATTTCAGATTTTTTCTCAATAAATTTGCTTTTTATGAGAAATTTTTTTGCTCTTATGCTCTAGAAAACAAAATATCCATGATGTACAGGAGACTGCCATAAGAGGCAAAAATTAGCAGTAAATAAAATGGTGACATTTTCTACTGAAAAATTCTAGAATTGGCTGTTGTTGATTACATTACACTAGCAGTTCCAACTGTAGATCGAGCACCCCTTGACTTCAGCAGAATCTTAGGTGTGATTCTAGTTAAACAAATGAAGTTTATCGAATCGGAACTGAGGCAGGAATAATCAAGGGTTGGTTTTCTCGATCGGAGATACAGAAATCAGGAGCCAGTATGATTGCTCTTCTAGATGTTTGAATAGATCATTTTCTCACTCTTAGAGAAGCATCGGCGGCGCAATCAAACTGCGTAGGCATTTAATAAAATCTGGCATTTAATTAAAAGCCTAGTCATCTAATTAAATGCCGTCATTCAATGAAAATCGCATTGATATCTCTTTTTTACCATTATCTGCCTAGGCATTTACTTAAATTCCGGCATCTAATTAACTGCTGGCTGGCTCTCTAGGCAAATAATAAAATAAGCAAATGTATATCAACGCACGATCCGCCCGTGTTTACCGCGCGTGTTCACCTAGCTTCAGTTTCAAAACAAATATTTATGCCCAATTAATTCAGATAGAAACAGTCGGTCAGTAACCGTTATTGAGTATACAATACACATTAGCCGATTTATAAGTCTTCGGAAACTCTTGACAATGGAGAGAACTGGTGTTTGTGAAGAAACATTTTTGCAAAAAATCAAGCATATCATGGATTCGAATAATGGAAAAAGAGTGATGTGGGATTGTGAGCAGTTTGAAAAAGTGAAAACGATTTTGAGCAGAACGGAAGCGAAAGCAGATATGTCTCACTACTACTACTACAAGAAATATGAATTATTGCAAATCGGGTCTGTGAGTACTATCGTCTAGAAACGAAGTAGCGAGAGTGCCGATTTAGTCTACATGGTTCCAGTAGAAGGTTATTTCGAGAAATGGTCAGAAGCTCATAATCAAACTGGACATGGAGAAGAACGGTTCGTCGAACAGTAAATATGACTATAACCAACTTTACAGGATTTCATATTCTGAAGAATTTTCCAGTACATTAAAACCGTATAGGACAGGATACGTAAAATACCAAAATTTTTATATGGCAGCACCACGAAGGTGTTGCCCGATTTGGTACATTTTGAAATTATATTTACTATTTTTATAGAAACATTATGTACAAAATTTTAACGCTCTACGTTAACGCGTTCTTAGGCAATGTCCAAATATTTAGTGAAAAATGAAATTTTGGTATGGCAACTCTACGAAGGAGTTATCGGATTTGCCCCATTTACAAACCTAATTTTTCTTTTTTTTAAAAAAGCCCTTGTGCAAAATTTCAGCTCACTAAGTATACGCGTCCTGGAGTTATCGTGAGAACGGAACGACGGACGTGCAAAAATCAAAATAACTTTTAATTTTATACATGGGTTCAATCCATTTTGTTCTAGCATCATTTTTTTTATGTGCTACAAATGGAATGACAATCTTAGTATACCCTTTAGAATTCATCTAGTGCATAAAAAAAATAATGTTTATTACGCTCATAAGATATTGCTTTCTGTATACCACGGTCCGAATCCAAAAATTCTAAGAAATCTCATCAAGCGAAACAAATTGCTTGGAGGAAAATATTTCAAACTATTCACGAAAACTCAATGTACCAGTCACCAGATGTGAAAAGGCAAATCGCAGAAATTCTATCGAAAATCCGACCGAAAAATTTCTTGGAAGCCCGCAGTGCCTAGATAAGAGTTTTGCCTGTTCTGTAATTTTCTGGTGCGAAAACGAAGTATGAAATTTTTTCACATAAACCACGTATCATACGCATTTGCCAAATCCTTCAAATCATTTTGATACTAATCAAGATATGCCTTTAAATTTCTTTATTATTGATTTTTTCGACATTTCTACACATCATTAGATAAAGCCGGAAGACGGAAAAAACAAAATTAGATTAGATTGTTTGCTGTGATATGGCGCTATTTATTATCGAAGACAACTTATTATCCTCATATTCGCCAAGTTTTGCTAACAGATGGCAGACAGTTTTGTGAGCAGATAATAAACTACTACAGTAGGGACACAATGAGAAGAAGTGACAACATCTTGTTCGCGGCGGTGGCATATCTATATGTATAAAATCAATGACTACTGTCTTCAAAGATTTGATACCTTTTATCTGTCCGAAATAAAATTTTCTTGTTTTGGAATTGTATACAACCCAAAGCATCTTAATCTGCGACTTAAATTTTTGACCGTGTAACTTATTTTGGAACTATAGTTCGTTTACTAGGACGACAGTTTAATGATTTTTATCTTTATTAGTTCTGTTATCTGCTTCGGTACAAGTTCTGTTTCATATATTGCCTAACCTCTGAGAACGAAGTTGCTATAAGCATCACTTCTCAAGCCGTACCCATATCACTACAGATATATACAACTGGTTGAATTGTTGATAAAAATAATTTTAATATAAATCGCGTTCTGGATTGAACGGAAGGAATTTATTCAAGAAAATAGTTCTCCAACCACCAAATAATAACCAATTTCACACTAGTGACAGGAGGCATATCGATTGCTCCTTTCTCAAATATTGTCATACATATTTCGTCGTTCATTCGCATGAGTGATGGCCGAAATCAAAGCTCGATAAGGTGTCAATAACTTCAACTTGGTCAATGTCCGTAAAGGAAAAGTGTCCCTATCAATCTACAATTAAAATGATAGGCCAATATTAACTTAAACTGGAAATGCCTGGGAGTACGTTCAGGCGTCCATTAGCAATATTGGAATATCATAAGTCAATCCTCGGCTGAATTGGCAGATATCAATGAGCCGGAGAGGAAAATAACAAAAAGAAGACGGTAGGAAAAATTCGGAAACCAATGCCGATGGTAATTAATTATTCTCTGCATCGCAAACTAACGACATCTGAACAACCTCTTCAAAAGTAAAGTGAAACGATTGGTTCGCCTGCTTGGTTGGCTGGTTCTTAGGAGAACTGTCCAATTGTTCGAAGTTGGGAATGTATTAATCAATAAGATGGATAGGAACGGGATTCTCTGCTCTGAAACGTCTAATTATATAATGTACCTACACATACATATACATACTAGTCTTTTATATACTTGTACTTAGATATTCCACAATTACTGAACTGTGAGAGGTTTCAAGAACTTTAATTGAAATTTGTATTTACGTGAAACTCATTAAAATGACAGAAAGTTGGTGTTGGGGTGGGTTTTCCAAAAGGTGTGGTGGGGTGGATGGTATATTCAAGTACTCCAAATGGAAACAGCCCAGAACTATGGACGGTACCTTCTGAAATGGAATACATAGTTATGGGTAAATATTTTGACAACAAATAATTGTGGGTGTCGGTGTGCTCATGTATCACGGATTCTGATTCTTCCCCTATTCCGTCGGGTCACAATAATAATTATTCATGACACCTGTATTGATAAAACGGTAGTCGTATAACTTATTCGTAATGTACTTAAGTAAGTATGTCTCAAACTAGGTAATGTAATTGAAGAATAACCTCTAGTTAAAGGGTTAAAGGGGCAGGAAAAGGATAGATATCCGCATGTTTGAATACCGTACGGTTGTAAGGGGAATTGATTAATTAAACCCAAGAATGGTCATAGAAGCACTTCTAAAATGAAAAGGAAAATGAATCCGGTCTGTGTGTCCTCTTCAATTGATCCAGCGTGTTTTGTTTTTTATACTCAAAACATTTACATTTATTTGGGGATGACTATCATTTCACGTTTCGGAATTCTTGACAAATTGTGACTGGGAAAATTTAGGTAATTGTTTTGCCTTCATGAAATGATTGATCTTTATGGGCACCAATAACTCCCTTTTGGCGCGCACGTTTTAACTCAATCTGAATATAATATTTCTGTAATGGCTCCACATATATTCAGCTAGAAAGCCATTTGCTATATAAGCGGAATAAGAAGTAACTATCATCAGCTATAAGTAGTATCATCTGGTCACCAGCTTATCATGTAGCATATATATAAAAGCATGTCCTAAAATAACTATAATATTATCCTTGCACAATTCTCCTTTATGATGGTTTATAGCTACGATTGCTATCCTCCTTCAGAGTGTATCTATTTCGTGATATCTCCCCCCTATTCTCTCAGTCTATCTCTCCCTCTGACTCTTTTCAGTTATTGCCCAGCGCTGCTTCGTATGCCCTTATCAAGTGGTTTATTTATTTTTATCGCTCACGAAGAAGATTTTTTTATATTTTTGGTGAAGGAAGTTGAACATAACAACTTACTTGAGTAGTCGTTTAGCCTTGATAATGTTCTGATCGAACGAAACGCGTCGGCTTTACTTTTTTGTTTTTTGTTTTTTTTTTAATAAAATGACAAATACATTTATAAAGTGGAACATAAATTGCCAAGTGTTTTTTTTTTAATTATTTAAATTTGCTTAAAATTTATAACACCTTACATCATGTGTAACATGTTTCACTAAGTGCCCACACAAAGTAGAATCAATATGATTAAACATAACAACTTAAGTAATTTTTTTTTTTTTTTGCGGCGGTGGAGGGGTGGGAAACACGAAGGATGTTATGCTTCTATTTGAAAACTTTGTGATGTAAACTGGAATTGCTAACAAAAGATATTATTTCAGCAATTATTTAAACGATCTTTTTTCTTATATATATAGGTACAATTACAGCTGATAAATTTTAAGAATATTTTCAGAGTTCCGATGAAATGTTAATGTTATTTAGTATACTATTATCACAGGTTGGTTAATGCGTCACTTTTATTAGGAGGTAAATACACGCAGATATGGTTATACGTGTCCACACTATTTAAAAATTGATTATCTTTACTTTGAAAATAATATTAAGAAAAGTTTTAATAGTCTTGTGTAAAAATATAGGAAATTGTTCACTTGACACCTAATGATTTCTTATTCTTAGATGGAATGGAAAAGATACTTTTTGGAAACGGACGATCGGCAAATGTCATTCAATTTCGGTAATAGTATTCCATTAGATTTGAATAGAATATATTTTTAAAATGCATTTTGGAAAGTCGAATTTTCGTTCCTGTTTCGGTACAGCAGCCGTTTCATTAGGTTATGTATTTTTTATATGATTTATTTTTATGGAATTACTTTTCATTTACTGAATAAATTTTTCTTTTATTTAAATTAAATAAAGTATACGAATTTCACTTTTTATGCTTTTCCTGTGTTCCTGTGTTCCTGTGGATACTCATCTATATCAATTATATATCCATTAGAATAAGGTCCTTCGAATAAGTACTACTACTACGGATCATCACACGATTATTTTTGCCCGCCGTCCGAAGATTTCGCTCGGTTGGGCGGACATGAGTCTTATGAAATGCATATGGAAAGAATATGTATTTTGATATCAATTCATGTACTCACAGAACATGTTCTCATACCTGTGGAGCATATCGAGAAGATGGTCAGAACCTGTTTTGTGTTATCTGGGTTTTTGTGTTTGGCGTATATTATGGAAACAGCTTTCGTCTGAAACAAAGGACTCTCTTCCAGCCACCAACCGTTCAAATTGTTCGAGCCTTGCACCGTTGAAGCCGTGCCTTTGCTTGTCTCTTCGTAAAGTGCAGTATCTTTGTCGTAAATCTTTTTTCATGTCCTTCTTGAACAAAATGTGTCCCACGCGTTTCTTAGAAACTAGAGGGAAATATTGGATTTGGCGATGGTGTTTTCATGGCGGGATTTTTGATAATTTGAAGCAAAGTATTCTTGATCTCATCATTTTACGCAAGTTTAAAATTAGAGATTTACCATTTTCTATATTTGTTCCAGCTGATGCCCTAAAAAATAAAATAACAATAATTAGAATATCATAAGCAATGATAAAAATAGAATTTACCGTCGCTGAGGTGCGATGTAACAAAATAATCCCACGAAGCAGGCGCAGCTTGTATGTATTAAACTCGCAGTTATCTATAAAAGAAAGAAGGAAATTTATAGCATCTACATCACATCAAAAGCATGGTAACTTTGAATATAAAACTTTTTACAACCAAAAACAAGTTACAGGAAATCAAAAATAAACACAAAAAACCGTGTCGCAAACTAAGTAAACAAAGTACGCAAACAATTAAAAGACTAATGAAAAACATACGCAAAGTAAAATAGCATTAAAAAAATGTAATTTATAATATTTCGACAGGTCATTAGAAAGTAAATAAGTAATTTCCACCTGCAATGACAGGCAATTGATCACTCACCTTTGTTGTAAATTTTCCAACGAATTCCACTGAAATACAATATCTGGGGTGGAATTATCCAAGGAAAGGGTAGTCCAGCGATGATACCTCTTCATTTACCAAAACACCAAAAACACTCGAAAATCACAGGTGAAAGTCACCTGTCACGCACTTGAGTTAAACCGTGATTTCTACTGTCACTTTTGATTTCTGTCTCGCGGGGATCAGTTTGACGTAATTCAACGCGGCGCGTTTAACGAAAGCAAGGTTAAGTCGATTAATTAAGCGACTAAGAAAATAATCGCGAATTTCTTTTTGGTAATAACAACCCGTGAGTGGGAGAGAGATGAAAAGTGGAATCTAGATGGACAGAAATTGGTGAAAATTAATGGCGAATTTAGATCCCACACTAAATTAGTAGTGCCACAATAGCGTAAAATAAGCGAATTATAGTATAAATAAAAACGTTAGTTAAACGAGTAAGAAATAATGAAATTTGTTGGAAATTTAAAATAACAAACCAAGGACAAATAATAAAAGCAAAATTAACATGAAAGCCGCGTTTCCACGGGCAAAAATTGAATAAAAAGGGATTATGGATACGGAATCCACATTTTCCTGATCACCTTGTCTGCCGAAATTAGAAACCCTTTTGCGAAATTCCCTCTACAAAGGTCTATAAAAAGGCGAAACAAAGGTCAATCGCTCTCATAATCGTTGCAATTTTTCAAAGGGTCAAGTGAACATTCGGATTATTTGTGGAATTACTTCTGGAATTTGTCATAAACGGTACAGCAATAGTGCTGGGAAATTTCGGTAAACTGCACATGACATGTGGCAAATTTTACCGCTGTTCCAACACTTCGTCGGCAGCAATAATTATGTAAATAATTCTTTATTTTCAGAAATGACGGAGTGTTTTTTTGTGTTATTTGTTTTTGTTTTAGTTTTTAAATTATATTTTTTTCTTTTTTAATTTAAATTTCTTTTTCTTTGCTTTTATTTTTTTTTGTTAAATCAAATTGTTTGTTTCCTTTTTCTTTACTTCCTTGTAATTCTCACATAAAAAAGGGTTTCATTTGTTTAAAGTTCTTAAGTGTCAATTTTACTAGTTAAACGTGAATAAGAATTGCCAAATATAATTAAAATTTAGATTAAATGCTTTGCCGTAATAAAGCGCTGGAATTTAGAATTAAATTTAAATTAATTGAACTAAATTGATTGACAGGAGTTGAATAAACCACAAGTTCTCCGATAATTTTTTTGTTGTTATCATTTACAAAAAAAATCCAGCACCCTCTCATACATTTAATGGTCCTTTGCATCCGGATATGTGAAACCCGGTTTATGTTTAGTATACACTAAGCTCATTTGAGTTTTTCAACCAATTTAAGTCTTCATAAAATATTTGGCAATTATTGTGCGTTTCAAATAATCCCTTCCAATCAAATTCAAAAAATTTCCGCAGAACAAAGGGCGAGCGTCTTCTATTTAACAAACATATATGAACTTAGCTACCCGGTATATACCGAAAAACATAAAATGGAGGAACTATGCATCAAGCAAGCAGTTCTAGCAACTAAACTTGAGGATTCAAAAAAGAATGGAAGGAGGACAAGGATAGAAAAAAGAACACTAATTTTCTATCAAAACCAAGTAGCGAATTTAACAAAAGTGTGGAGCGAATTCGATGCTAGTGATACAAGGCTCAGAGAAATAATTTTAGCATCAAAGAAAGGTTGTTCACACGAATTTATATTAAAGGAGAAATATGGTGAACTTGAAGTCAAGTACATAGAATACCTAGGGAAGTAACAGATGGAGTGATTGAAAAATCTTCAGGGGAAGTTCCACCCAATCAAGGAGCAGTATCTATAATCACACACACAAACAATAACTCATGTCAATTACCTCGAATCAATCTACCCAAGTTTAATGGAGAATATTCACCTTGGAAATCATTCCGCGATTTATATGAATCGATAGTACAAAAGCTCCACCATCTGAAAGGATGTCTAACAGGGGAAGCAGAGCGATTATTGAAGCATGTTTCTATTACTACACAAGATTATGAGCCAGCTTTGGAAAAGCTCAAGTTACGGTATGAGAATAAGAGAGTTATACGACCCAACCAAAGCTAACTACAGAGAACAGCAAAAGTATGAAGTCACTTATATGGATACTACAGAAGAAAGTCTACAACAGTTAAAAACTATGGAAGTAGACGTATCAAAATGGGATACTTTCATGCTTTGGGAAGAAGAATTAGGTGATACTCTAACTCTGCATACATTAGAACAATTTCAGAGGTTCTTATTAACCAGATTCACAGTTCTCGAATCAATGTCACAGTCTGTGAATGTCAAGCCATCAGTGCAGATAAGGAAGACATATGTCCCGCGTGTAATGAGAAACATTACGTTGGAACTTTTAAACTGTTCATAAAGATTAACGCATCAAGCCGTAAGAAATGCATTGAGGATTCGAAAAAACACACTGCTAGCCAGTGTACCAGTAATTGGAGATGCAAGAAATGCAATGGATTGCATCACACTATGTTGCACATATCTACGATTCCTACAAATATTCAGAGGGAAGTAGCAGGAAAAAGCAAGGTGAAGGATAAGCATAATAATTTTAACCACGAGTTCTATCAAGCCAAGAGCACAACAGGTTACAAGCCTACATCCAGCTGCAACACTGAAGAAAAGGAAGAAACAAAAAGTTTTTTGTCAACAGAAATACATAATGCATTATTAGCAACTGCATTAGTAAAATCAACAAAGGATCGAAGCGGCCAGTCTATAGTGCTACGTTGCTTAGTCGACCCAGGCTCACAGACTTCATTTATCACGGGAAGTACTTGCAAACGATTAGGTCTAAAAGAAAAACCTAACCGAATAGAGATAACAGGCTTAAACAAAAGTAAGACAGCATTGTCCAACCAAGAAGTAAGAGCAAATCTGACTTCTTGTAAGGATAAAAGCAAAGGTGTGAAGGTGGACATGCTACTCAATAATAGGATTACGAATCTACTGCCAACTGTTGCAGTTCAAATGATCATTTTAAGAAAATTGAATTGACTCTAAATACTAGGAGCTTGGGGCTCAAGTATACGCCAATATTCTGTTGGAAGGATTGAGAAAAGGACCCAAAAGAGCACCAGTTGCTATAAATACTATTTTCAGATGTATCATCTTAGGAAATACGCAATCACTAATACAGAAGATCGAAGCCTTCACGGTGATTAACCAATCGATGGAGAAGTTAAATACTCAACTCAAGAGGTTCTGGGAAGTCGAAGAGGTTATTACTAAGCCGATTCTTAAACCAGAGGATGAAGAATGTGAAAGGATTTTCCAAACAACGCATCGTCGACTGAATAATGGCAAGTATCAGGTAGAATTTCCATTCGGAGAGAGAATACACTGAATGTCTTGACGAATAGAATAGATCCGGCAATGATCACAAACACCGATGCTTATTATATTGCTCATCATGCGGTATTTAAAGAAAGCACAACTACAAAGCTCAGAGTTGTGTTTGATGCGTCGGAAAAGAGCTGTAAAGGCAAATAGCTATACGTACATTGCAACTGCTGGCAATCGATGAAAGGAATATTTGGCCATTAGCATCCAAGGCTATTTATTGCGTAGTTCTTCACTACGTACTTACCACCTCCGTTTGGAGCGTGGTCACTCCAAAGATACAAGATCCTTATTAAAGAGAGAAACGGCTATTGATTGACCAGAGACTTGTACCCCCAATCGTATTCGCCAATTTCCCTAAATTCCCTACTTCTACTATTAGACTCCTGCCCTTCTATATCTCTGAAACCGCCTTCAGGTAACTTGCCTAGAATCAGATGATTCGAAGTTTCTTTACAAAAAAGCTTTGCAAGTTCCGTGTTATAATTGCCGAACGGTTAGTGTGTTAGTAATATTCAGGCCACCACCTGAGTTATACAATTAACATTTACGTGCATATATAGTCTATATTGATCTAGTGGGATACACTAGTTCTAAATATCACAGATATATTACTGTGGGTATCACAGAGTTTTATTTATAAGGTCCTATTTACTAGTAGGCGGCTGCCGCAATCAGCAGATCCACAGTAATTATAAATATCACAGATTTCAGAAACTATCCACTGTACATAATTTATGTACTATATGGGGTTTCTTATGCGAGTATCACAGCTCGTTTATAATAGGTCCGACTGACCAGAGAGTGCCTGCCGCATAAGCGCACCTTTGGTAGTATAGTAAAATATCATAGATTCTTATATCTATGGTATATCACATCAGCATATAAATATTGCACATTGTTTGTCCAAATATAAAATATAGTTAAAAAGAAGATAGTGTTAGGGTGTATAGAGCCCTCAAATCCTCATAGGTGGTGGCACTAGCAACTACCGAAGGTGGTTGTAGTCCATTAATATATGGAAGATTTCTATGGTGCTTCTTAGCGCCATGAGTGATATTGTTAGTAGCGTTTTCTTTTCACATATTTTTAATTGCTCTAGCACCTTTATGGTGTGGGCTGGCATTGCTCCCCTAGTTCCTACCACAATTGGTAGAACTTCGTTTGTTCCAGTATCTGCACCTAATACTGGAAGCAGGGATTCATATTTACCAACTTTGTCCAGCCGCCCACTTTCGAGGTAGTCCCCGTCCTCGTGGGGGACTGTAACATCGACCACGAGGACCCCTCCCCGGTTTGTAAATACCAGGTCAGGTTTGAGGACCTCTCCAGAGTTAAGTCGGACTGTTGGTTCCTTGCTTGCAGCTATGTTTGGGTCTCTTCTAATGGTTTCACTTAAAGCAAAATCCCGTATATCATTGTGCCTTTTTATTCTTAGCTGCTTTGTGTGGATACATTGACCAACAATATGTGCCAGTGTTTTAGGTACACAGTGACACCTTCTACATAGTTGGTCCTCCACTGCAGCCGCCCTTGCCAATGTTACTCTCGTGGGAGCTACATTAGCTCGTAGTTTAAGGGCCGTGAGAAATCTACATGGCTTTAATAATTTCGTCTTATATAGCCATGAGTTCCCAATTTTGTCATTTGTGGCCGCTTCCACTCCTTTGCCTGCTTAGTTCTTCTAATTTTGCTTTGTCTTTAAATTTTTGAACTTCACTTATATTGATAGTTTGCCAATTAATTCTGGCGCTGTTTGCTATCTTTTTTAACCTTTCTTTGATTGTTCCCGCTGCATATATGGCTCTTGCAACAGGCTCATCTAGGTTAATAAATTTTAGGCCTGCTTTGAGGGCACAGCTTGAGATCACGATTTCCCATTTAAGAAATCCTAGTCCCCCATTCTTTTTAGCGCAATATAAAAGTCCGTTTGCAGTTGAGCTCGGTAGGTGTAGTATGGATTTTACTGCCCCGCTTAGTTCCATGTCCATCTCTCTAATAGAGTTGAAAGAAGGCATGGCAAGTATAAGTCCGTACATAAAATGTGTTACTATGTAAGTTGATAGAAGATCCAACTTTTTGTGCGGCTTAAGAGATGGCTTTTTTGCATGCTGGCAGGATGTGTATAGGGCATTCTTCATGCCAGCTAGATCCATACCGCCCCAGGGTGAGATCTTGACGCCTAGGTGTTCAAAACTAGATTCCTCACTAATATATGGGATCTTATCCCCATTGGTCATGTGCATATTAGGGTTTACAATGAATCATGAGTTCTTTTCATTTCACAGCTTGCACTTTTTCTTGCACTCATTGACATACCATTTCCACTGAGAAATTTCTCGATATGCCTAATAATCCCCGTCATCATCTCACTGTTATCAGCGATTAATACAATGGGTAAAGCAGACCTGATCGCAATACAAAGAGGTGTTATTTTGCATTGACAGCACAAGGATTGCCACTAGGACCTTACCCTGAAGTTGTTAATTTTGGCGGACATAGCCTCGTCGGTGCTTAAGCGTAGCCCAAGCCTTCCAGCGGTACCACGAGGAGGTGAGATGTCCTTGAACACTTGAGAGGCTATATATTGCGCATCAGTGTTCCTGACAACTGGCATCCGCATGGATGTACACCTCACCACTCAGGTGAGGTACATAGTTCAGCAGTGTAACAACTGCCTTACCCATCGTCGCACCCGGGCTGATATCGGGGAGGTATAACTAGGAGAGGATTAAAGGGTGTAATTTAAACACATGGAGGACGAACACAAATAAGGAACGATTCTAACTCGGGCGGCTTCGATGGTCCAGCAATATGGTATCTGCCAAACCATCTACAACACCCAGCCCTACAAGGGAGATGTGGCATGACATGCTTATTCCAGCTCCCTAAGCAACTTTGACACACTGATTACTATGTAGATGATTTATTGACCGGAGCTGATACGGTCGACGAAGCTGAAGAGCTTCAGGGTCAATGCATCAACATGCTGAAAGCAGGGGGGTTTCAACTTACGGAAGTGGGCCAGCAATCATAAAGAGCTTCTAGAACAAATACCTATTGAGCATAGAGAATCGCAAAGCACACTCCAGTTCGATGAACATGAAGCTATACAAACTCTAGGAATTCAATGGCATCCCAACTATGACTATTTTACCTTCACAATTTCATCTAGACATCAAGCACGTAAGACAATGACAAAAAGAACAATTCTGTCCGAAGTAGCAATGCTGTACGACCCTTTGGGTTGGATCTCATCTGTAATAATCATCGCCAAATTATTAATTCAAACTCTATGGATGGATGGATGCTCATCGGACACTCCACTTGATGATAATATTGCCATGCGGCGGCCAAAATTAAAGGATACCTTGCAAGATCTGGTGAGACTGGAAATACCAACATGGGTTGGCACGCTAAAATAATCCAGAAGTATTCAGATACAGGGATTCATCCTGTAAGGCATACGCTGCCGTAGTCTACCTACGGGTACAGCATACAGATTGAACAATGCTATCTCACATGCTAACATTAAAAACAAAGGTAGATTAGGATAGAATGGGGCACTAATTCTAGCTCGATTGATTATAGCCACAATTCAAGACATGCAATGGAGGATGTTTCAACACGTGGTGGTATGGTCCTGAGTGGCTCATAAAAGAAGAGGAGCAATGGCCTCATTTGGGTATATCATCGAATCAGCCACACCTCTGTGTCCTATTGGGAATAATATCGAAGATCTTGCATTACTAACTCCAGGACATTTTATCATTGGACAAGCACTCAATGCTGTTCCTGAACCGAACATGACTTAAAAGCAAGTTATCCGAACAAAACGATGGAAATATTGCCAATACATGACAGAGCAATTTTTGGATAAATGGTCCAAGGATTATTTGCATCGGTTGCAACAACGGCCTAAATGGTGTGAAGCTCAACCAAACATAAGGGTCGGAGAAATAGTCATGCTGAAGAATGAAGACACCCCACCAACATGTTGACCCTTAGGCAGAATCGACGCAGTTTACCGAGGTGCTGATGGTTTGGTTAGAGTTATACCGATGCGAACGTGCCCCAACAGTTTCCGGCGACCTATTAGCAAAACTATGTCGCCTACCAATGTCATCAACGAACACTCATGAAGAGCAATAAAGTCGTTCACTGACTGTATGTCTTTGTGTCGTTTCTTCTACTTGTTGTCCATGTTATATGTTTATAAGATAAATTATGTAATTAGCCTATCTTATTGCAGACAACAATGCAATTTGAAGAAGACGTTTTGCTTCCCGACGAGGATATCCACTTCTTCCCACCCAGCAGCCCGATGTTACGATTATTAATAGAACCAGAATTCGACTGCCTTACTGAGCTGCCCAAGAAGACAACACAGCCACCAACTTCGGATAAAGCTAAGCCAGAAAAAGAACAGCAGCCTATGAAGCATCCAGATTCCAGAAGAAAGAAGAAGCCACAAGCAGACGAGTATCCAGTTAATATCAATGGATCGTATGAAACGAAGTGGAGCTTTTTGCGTTCTTCGAAAACCATAGCAGATATAAAAATGAGAATGGGCACCGATATTCAAAGGTTCCTTACAAGAGAAGGCGAAGATATATATATACAACGAAGAGTATTACAACGCATCAACTTTGACAAAATTAAAACCTCTAAAAGCAAAGACTTTAAAGTAAATCTACCGGTTCGGTATGAAGTGAAGGTTCACGTTTATAGTGATGTTAAAGTGCATTTTCACCATCATCAGAAAAGAAAATGCATTTAACAAGGGTTATATATATATATATAATTTTTGTATTAATTATCTTTCATTGGATATAACCAACTAAGACTTTATAAGTTGAATAGTTGTTAAGAATCTAAATAAATTAATTATAAACAAAACAATATGAGCAACTAATACATACAAGTTGAATAGTTGATAAGAAGCTGAAATAAACAAGTTAATTGGAAAATGAATTAAATTAATCAACTAAGACTTTATAAATTGAATAGTTGTTAAGAATCAAACAAGACCGAATTACTTAAATTAAAAGAATTAATTAAATAAACAAGATTGAATTACTTAAATAACCAAGTTTCTTTCCCGATAAATCTGTTCGTGTATATACAAAAACAAAAACTTCTTAACTACTAAAATTTTGTTGAATGCAGAAATTCAACGGGCGGGAGAATTTTCCAGCTGGTGCCCTTGCGTACTGCCTAAAAAATAAAACAACAATAATTAGGATATCATAAGCAAAAATAATAATAGAATTTACCGTCGCTGAGGTGCGATGCAACTAAATAATCCCACGAAGCAGGCGCTGCTTGTATGTATTAAACTCGCAGTTATGTACAAAAGAAAGAAGGAAATTTATAACATCTACATCACATCAAAAGCATGGTAACTTCGAATATAAAACTTTGTACAACCAAAAACAAGTTACAGGAAATCAAAATACATGAAGGAGATTTCTCGTCCAACAGACTGAAATTTATTGAAATAATTTCAATAAATTTACAAAATGCATTTTAAGTGCAAAAAAATTATTGAACTTTTCGACCTAGCGATCACAGAGGTCTCATCGGTATGGTTATCTCTGATCGCCTACCATAGAAGTTCAATGTTGGAGGTCACACCAATTGCCCATATAAATACTTTTTATAAAAAGTATGTGTGAATTATATTATTTATTATATATCAAAATAAACACAAAAAAACAGTGTCGCAAACTAAGTAAACAAAGTACGCAAACAATTAAAAGACTAATAAAAAACATACGCAAAGTAAAATAGCATTAAAAAAATGTAATTTATAATATTTCGACAGGTCATTAGAAAGTAAATAAGTAATTTCCACCTGCAATGACAGGCAATTGATCACTCACCTTTGTTGAAAATTTTCCAACGAAAATCACTGAAATCCAATATCTGGGGTGGAATTATCTAAGGAAAGTGTAGTCCAGCGATGATACTTCTTCATTTACCTGCAAAGAAACACCAAAAACACTCAGTACCGCATAAAGCTCTAACTGTTCTGGGAATAATTTTGCTTGAATAGAAATACGCAAGCGATATATCAAACTTCTGTAGGTCTCTGTTCTTACCGTAAATCTAAGTACTACCAGTAATCTATTAATAAAATATTACCTAAAAAGATTTCTCAAAATTTCAAAAAGTCTAACGTAGTGCGAGGAGTACTAATACAGTTCTGGCTTTTAAATCTATTATAGTCAGTTATAGTAATAATAATGAAGTTTATTGTGATTTCAAAAATGAATTTATTTCTACAATTACATATGAAAGAGGGATTAGAGTGAGCATAATTGAAAAACTTTATTTTAAATAAAAATTAATAGTTTTATTACTAAAATAAACTGATTAAGTAACCTATTTAAGATCGTATACTGACAATATCGTTGATCGTGTGGGAAAGACTGTGTTTAGTTTTTTCAATAACAAAAATAACTTTTCCTATAGAAATTACGAAGTCCAGATCGATATCAGTAAAAATGATTCGGCATACTATCTTCTCCACAGTCATTTGCTTGTATGCAATTTGCATACATTTTTTAGGCCACAAGAAGCTATAATTAATACAGATACAATACAAAAATAACATCACGGGAATTCATTTTTTGAAATTCGTACGAATTTGCGTAAAAATATAGAGCCATATGCAAACACGTAGTTAAATCCGGTTTAAAACTTTTTCAATAGAAAATTCTTAAGTATTTTTCCGGCCGTACAGAAACACTGCTTCATGCTTTTTTATCCTGAACAATGCGAAATCGAACAATCTACCATTTTCTGTTTTTCCTCCGACTTACAATCTGCGAAAGTTTAAGAAAGACATACAAAAGCATCTTTGCTACTCTCCTAAAAACCCGAATCGTTCCTCTACATATTTCTTGCCATACTGATATGCCCTTAGATTAGTAGTATACCTATAAAAAAATGGAGGTAAAAATATTATTGTAATTGGATACTCTTGATTTTATAACAAATAATTTCATTTGACTCTAAATTGCTAATAATATTGTATGAGGGCGTGCTGGATTTTGTTTGTAAATGATAACAACAACAAAATTATGTGAGAACTTGTGCTTTATTCAACTTCTTTCAATCAATTTAGTTCATATAAATTAATTTAAATTTAATTCTAAATTCGAGCGCTTTATTACGGAAAAACCTTTAATTTAAAATTTAATTTATATTTGGCAATTCCTATTCACGTTTAACTATGAAGATTGACACTTAGGAACTTTCAACAAAGGAAACCCTTTTATATGTAAGAAAAATTGATATAAATTACAAGGAAGTAAAGAAAAAGGAAACAAACAATTTGATTTAACAAAAAAAAAGGAAAGAAAAAAAAATTTTAAATTAAAAAAGAAAAAAAAGAAAATTTAAAAACTGAAAAAAAACAACACCTCTGAAAATAAAGAATTATTTAATTAGTGCTGCCGACGAAGTGTTGTAACAGCGGTAAAATTTGCCACATGTCATGTGCAGTTTACCGAAATATCCCAGCACTATTGCCGTACCGTTTATGACAAATTCCAGAAGAAATTCCAAAAATAATCCGAATGTTCACTTGACCCTTTGAAAAATTGCAACGATTATGAGAGCGATTGACCTTTGTTTCGCCTTTTTATAGGGGAAATTTCGCAAAATGGTTTCTAATTTCGGCAGACAAGGTGATCAGGAAAATGTGGATTCCATATCCATAATCTCTTTTTATTCAATTTTTGAAATTTTTACCCGTGGAAACGCGGTTTTCATGTTAATTTTGCTTTTATTATTTGTCCTTGGTTTGTTATTTTAAATTTCCAAAAAATTTAATTATTTCTTACGCGTTTAACTAACGTTTTAATTTATAATATAATTCGCTTATTTTACGCTATTGTGGCACTACTAATTTGGTGTGGGATCTAAATTCGCCATTAATTTTCTCCAATTTCTCTCTATCTCGTTTCCACCTTTTATCTCTCTCCCACTCAGAAATCAAAAGTGACAGTAGAAATCGCGGTTTAACTCAAGTGCGTGACAGGTGATTTGCACCTGTGATTTTCGAGTGTTTTTGGTGTTTCTTGGCAGGTAAATGAAGAAGTATTATCGCTGGACTACCCTTTCCTTGGATAATTCCACCCCAGATATTCGAGTTCAGTGAAATTCGTTGGAAAATTTACAACAAAGGTGAGTGATCAATTGCCTGTCATTGCAGGTGGAAATTACTTATTTACTTTCTAATGACCTGTCGAAATATTATAAATTACATTTTTTTAATGCTATTTTACTTTGCGTATGTTTTTTATTAGTCTTTTAATTGTTTGCGTACTTTGTTTAAGTTTGCGACACTGTTTTTTTGTGTTTATTTTGATATATAATAAATAATATAATTCACACATACTTTTTATAAAAAGTATTTATATGGGCAATTGGTGTGACCTCCAACATTGAACTTCTATGGTAGGCGATCAGAGATAACCATACCGATGAGACCTCTGTGATCGCTAGGTCGAAAAGTTCAATAATTTTTTTGCACTTAAAATGCATTTTGTAAATTTATTGAAATTATTTCAATAAATTTCAGTCTGTTGGACGAGAAATCTCCTTCATGTATTTTGATTTCCTGTAACTTGTTTTTGGTTGTACAAAGTTTTATATTCGAAGTTACCATGCTTTTGATGTGATGTAGATGTTATAAATTTCCTTCTTTCTTTTGTACATAACTGCGAGTTTAATACATACAAGCAGCGCCTGCTTCGTGGGATTATTTAGTTGCATCGCACCTCAGCGACGGTAAATTCTATTATTATTTTTGCTTATGATATCCTAATTATTGTTGTTTTATTTTTTAGGCAGTACGCAAGGGCACCAGCTGGAAAATTCTCCCGCCCGTTGAATTTCTGCATTCAACAAAATTTTAGTAGTTAAGAAGTTTTTGTTTTTGTATATACACGAACAGATTTATCGGGAAAGAAACTTGGTTATTTAAGTAATTCAATCTTGTTTATTTAATTAATTCTTTTAATTTAAGTAATTCGGTCTTGTTTGATTCTAAACAACTATTCAATTTATAAAGTCTTAGTTGATTAATTTAATTCATTTTCCAATTAACTTGTTTATTTCAGCTTCTTATCAACTATTCAACTTGTATGTATTAGTTGCTCATATTGTTTTGTTTATAATTAATTTATTTAGATTCTTAACAACTATTCAACTTATAAAGTCTTAGTTGGTTATATCCAATGAAAAATAATTAATACAAAAATTATATATATATAACCCCTGTTAAGTTCGTTTTCTTTTCTGATGACGGTGAAAACGCATTCTACCATCACTATAAACGTGAACCTTCACTTCATACCGATCCGGTAGATTTACTTTAAACTATTTGTTTTTAGAGTTTTTAATTTCGTCAAAGTTGATGCGTTGTAATACCCTTCGTTGTATATATATATCTTCGCCTTCTCTTGGAACGAACTTTTGAATATTGTTGGCCATTCTCATTTTTATTTCTGCTATCGTTTGCGAAGAACGCAACAAGCTCTATATCATACTAAATGTATGTAAGTAGCGTAATTAAAGTGTGTGTATAAGGTACAACTAGAGTTGCGGGAGGATTGTGTAAGGTAGGAAGAATATGCAGAATAATACATGCATAGTGCTAGGGAGCTTTGCATTGAAGAGTGCGTCTGTATTGTTAAGATGTGTGTCATCGCGAGTATAGGCAAATTACTAGCCGTGTGTCGGAAAGTGTGTGTCACGTGTGCACGGTAAATTGACGCTGTGTGTGTGTCCACCTCAATAGTATTATTAGTCATGGTAGTGATTATTAGCCGTAGCCTTAAGCTCACTGAGTATATTAAATGCTCTCCCTTTTATTCTGAATCTGATTGCAAATTAGCTCCATGGATGACGGCCGCCGGGAAGGACAAGTTACGCAACGAGAAATATCTTTATGTAACCTTATAAAATGTGTAAGAATAAAATATTAAAAACGCTTTAAAATTACGCTTGTTTAAATTTTGAATTACGTATATTATATGTATATAAGTTAACAAGTCAGAGATTTACACACACTTGAAAAGACACCTATTGACGCAGATTTAGAAAATACCAGTTTCAAGAATAATTGTATTGGGATAAAACTCTATATATGGTTTGGGTCAGAGATATTTGTATCACACTGAAAAGACACACTTATTGAGAGAAAATTGCAATATAAGATCGTCAAGATCGTAATATCTATATATATATGTAAACTAAATATAGAATAAAGTTAAGTTATGATATTTGATAGAAATACACACGAAATGTATAATAAAATCGATATATGAATAAATAATAAAATGTTGCAAGTGGCTGGTACTCACCGATCTAATACTTGGTACTTGAGGAATTGGCTTTAAGCTAATGTTAAGGCCCTTTGTTCTAATCATTGGTTAGAATAATTCTTTGTTCCCCTCGGGACTAGAAATAAAGTGTTAATATTAGTAATATTATCACAGTCGAGACCCGAAGTAAGATTTTGTATTTCCGTCGCGACCAGAAATAAAATATTTGTTAGTAAATAATTATATCAGTCTAGACCCGAGATAATATTCTTTAAGTCAATCGAGACCCAGCTTAAAGTTTTATCTTAACTTCTACTTGTAATGATGATAATGATTTTAAATTGATCTGCTCGATAAGGCTATTGTATTTGTGCAATGTGTTATGTAGATGACAAATACATGGCTTTGTTGGGTTGTTTTCCTCTGTTTTGGTTAATAGTAATAAGATTAGATTTAATGTAACTAAAAATTTTGATGCTTTGTTTTCAAGATATTTTCTTTTCAGAAGTTGTCTGTTAACAAAGTATATTCGAATCGATTTGGTTCGAGCATTTAGAATTGTGGCTGCTCGACTGCTCTTAACGACCGGGATATTGACAGGCCTGTTGATGCTTTTATAACACTCTCTAAAAATTCCAGTCATCTCAGCCTTGGCTTAGCAGCTCCTTACAGCATTTCAAAAATCTGAAAAATAAAGCGTGGAGGAGGTTTTGTGGCACAAAATGTGATGCAGATTACTCTTATTACTGCAATGTGTGGAATCAGTTCACTTTGCATTCTCATATTTCATATTACTAATATTAAACTAACTCATCGGAATTACCCTAAAGAGTTCTTCAAGCTTAAAAATTTAAAGTGTAATTGTGATACGTACCCATCTTAGAATAATGATTGTACCGAAAGTCGTGACTCCTCTGTGGGCGCAAATTTTTTCTCTGAATTCATTAGTACCGCTTTTTGTGACTCCAACTGTGATATTAGTAGTATTGACTTTTCTCATGTGACAAGGCACCCGCCAATTTATTTGAAAGCAAAATAATTTGTGTTTGACGACGTAGCTGTCACTGAACACATTTCTAATTGACCTAATATTTTTACAATTGGTCCTGATGGTGTTCCCGCTTTCTCTCTGAAGAAATACGGCTCGTAACTGTGTCATGTCCTATGTTACCTATTTAATTTTTCCTTGTCCTGTGGGTACCCTGTGATTAATCCTCTACATGAAAAAGGCAATAACTCTGATATTTCAAACTATAGACCTATTGCTAATGTTAACTTGTGTCATGTTGCGAAGATTTTTGAAGCCTTCGTTATTGATGTTCTCCACTTTAAATTTGAATCAATTTTGGGATATTTTCAACATGGTTTCTTTTATCACAAATCAACTACGACTAATCAAATTGAGTTTGTTCACTACTGTATACCAGCCATTGAGTCCGGTAAGCAGGTTGACTGCGTCATCATAATTTTAGCAAGGTCTTTGATAAAATGTATGATAGAATTTTAATCCACAAGCTCTCCATTCTTGTGTTTCCTCCCACCTTGTTGATTGGTTATCTTTTTATCCGTCTACCCGCATGTAGCGTGTTCTATTCGGCGGAGCATTTTCTACTGAGATAGCAATACCTCAAGTGTGCCTCAAGGCAGTATTCTTGGCCTGCTGCTATTTATTCTGTACATGAATAATCCTTGCTTTTATAAAATTCCAGAATACATTTTTATGCGGACAATGCCAAAATATTTTGTGTTGTTAGTTTTCAACCTGGCTGTGCAAAATCGCAAAATGAAACGATAATGTAGGCACTTTTCACAAGTGTTGCTCCCAATAATTGTCTTCATCTAAATTTTAATAAATGCACAATTATGACTTTCGCTTGCTGAAAATCCCCAGTTCACTGCATTTATGTTTTGGAAGGAAGTTCATTTTCTAGGCTCGAAAATTATCGCCTTTCTTTTGACGGTCATAACGATTACATAATTAGTAGCGCGTTTTTGGGTTTTGTTAAAAGATGGTCTAAAGAATTTGACGACCCATATATTACAAAATATCTTTACTGCACCTTTATTCAGTTAATACTGGAAGATGGCAGCCCTGTCTGGTCTCCTTACTACCATGTTTAGATTAATCGCATCGAAGATTTTCAACGCAGATTACTCCGAATTGCACTCTGTTGCCTCCTTGGAGTAATCCCTTAATTTTGACTACCTATGTGGACCGGTTGAATTCGATCTCCTTGCAAACGTTGGAAACTAGACGTAATATCTCTATTGTTTAAATTTTCTATATTTTAAAGGGAACAATAAATTTCCCACTTTTGCTATGCTCAATAGGTGCTGGATAAAGAAGAATTTTAAGAACTTTTATTTTTAACGATTCTAAATCAAATTAATAAATACCAGAAGAAAAAAACAACCGCCTCGCCCGGGGTTTGAAACCGGGACCTTCCGCTTGCCGGGCGACTGCTCTTACCACTGAGCTAACGAGACAGATGATTCTCCCTCTTGCATTTATCAATTTGTTAGTAGCCTACTAAGCCACGATTTGCTTTCAGCTGGCATTAACTAGTAACGCTGAAAGCGCACAAATAAATTGTAAATTCAATTTTTATTTATTTTTTCCCGGACGAGAATCGAACCTACATTTGTTAGAATCAATCAATGATGGATAAAGAAGAATAAAAGTTCTTAAAATTCTTCTTTATCCATCATTGACTGATTCTAACAAGTGTAGGTTCGATTCCCGTCCGGGAAAAAAAATCAATAGGTGCGTCAATCCTCACTCAGAAGCTATAACTTCCTCCATATTCCCTACCAACGAACCAACTATGGAGCGAATGAGCGATTAACTGCAATGTCCCATCTCTTTAAAGCATTTCGAACACATCAATTTGAATTGTTCTAGACTGCAATTGAAAAATTATCTCAAAATTGATCGTAGTTAAGATATCTGCTTCCTTGTTACTACCTTTTTTTTGCATTTTTGCATGAAATGTTTTTTTCTTATAATGATTTAGTGTAGGTACTTCATGAAGTCTGAATAAATAATAAATGTTTTGTCCGTAATAAAGATTTTGGTTGTCCTGCATGTTTGTGTTAAAATGTTGATTTATTTTTGATTATTTATTAGTATGTATGTAGAATTCAGTTCCAAGACACAGTAACGGATCCACTATTATACACAGTCTACGTAGTCAAGTAGTTCTTGTCAAGTATTGACTTTCAGTTCTGAAGGCACAGTCGTACAGTTGCCATTAAATAGTTTTCATCATATAACCTAATATCGTGTAATAAGAAAATGTCAACTAACTAATTGTGTAATCAAACTCTTTATCAATCTTAATTAAACACTTTTTATTTGAACACTCCAATATTCGTTCCTTCTTCCTTGAAAACTATTTTTTCAATACTGATGATTCATATTTCTTAATCTGCTTTTCCCTGATCTTATCATCCAAAAATTTTTCTGAGAACTCTTCACAGGATCCGACCTGCTCCCTTCTCATTGCACCTTTTCCTTTTTCTTTATATTTCCTGGTAGTAATTACCTCTAAACCTTTTAAGGATCATAAACTTAATGCGTAGTTTTCTACATTCTAACTATATATATTTCATTGCATGTTAAATCTCCATGGCTATGCTTAATTATTTTAAATGAAAAGTTTTGTCTGCATTCATGGATCCAATAGCACACTCATCTTACAATTATAAATCTTCCTTTTATTAATGTGAATTTTTAGTTATAATTATATTTGCAATCACACGTGCGTTTTAATCCTACGTGCATATTATGTATAATTTTTTTTTTTTTTATATTACACATACTTGTGTATCCCGCAATTTGCGGTGTTTCGAGAGGTCTGGAATAGTTTCTGAAACCCAAGATAACATATTTCTTGGGAATCGTTGTTGAATTGGGCTCCGTGGTCATAGATCTTACATAGTCCGATGACACACGATGATACACACGCGATACACCGTACCAAAAGCCGGTTTTTTTAGCACTATCTTAGAAAATTTTCGTGTATAACCCAATTTAGAGCAAAGGGTTACCCGGGGTTACACCTGTAAGTACTGCTTGCATGCAATCTGCACTGCCATACTTCTTGCACGTGTAATCTCTACTGCTATGCTGGCAGTACTGCTTGCATGATGAAAAACCATGGCAGCTGAGGGATAGTAATTTGACATTATGCAGTTTTCAAGATGGCGGAAAAGAAATGCTTGAGAGAATTTGATAAATTTATTCTGGAAAAATGAGATTTTCTGGGATCATTTGCATTACATCATATACCAACACCTTTCTCTTAACTTTTTCTTTGGTATTTATCATTCTGCTACTTCTCTTATTGCTATAAATTTCCAATATACGCATGACTTTACGCCTCAATGCCATTTTTTAAATGAACTTGCATTCAAGATGATAAGACATCAACCGAACTGCAAGCTGTACTATTTCGTGTAATCCCTGGGTTAGACTCGGATGATACACGAGTGTTTTATTACATATGTATGCGTGTACTCAGGTATTTTTCGCGGGGTCCGGAAAATTTTAAAGGAAAAAGGGCAGTCATTGTCATTTTATGCGTTGAGCTGATTACAGAATATATATGATGAGAGATAGCAGGTACTGAGGTACAGTGAAAATGTGAAAGTGATTTGCACGTGGAAAAATGACAAAAGAAAAGAAAAGCAAGTGGACAAATGAACAAACCGAAATACTTATAGAACTTTTTGAACAATATCCGAATTTGTATGCTGTGAAAAGTGCGGAGTTTTGCAATAGAGTAAAAAGAGAGCTCGTTGCGTGAAATAACTGAAATATTAAAGGACCATATAGAAGGTATTACCATAGAAAAGGTTAAAAACCGAATTCATGGAGTTCGGTGCCAATATAACGGAGAAAGCAACCCAGCAGAAATCAAAGAAGAGTGCTAGTGTTGATGATATATAAAGGGTTTTCCAATAAGAGGTGTTATTTTAATTAGCCCGCTATTTCGGTAGATGTCACTTCTGGAGCTGTCATTTTTTGACAATTGACAAGTAGAAACTACGCCATTAATAAAAATGACAACGATACACGATTCAACAACGCATTGAAATTATTAAAATTCACTATAAAAATGGTGAAAATGTGGCAGAGACGGTTCGTAAAACTTGAACATTTTTAGGTCGTGGTGAAGCACCTTGTCCGACCGCAATACAGTTGAGTTGGATGGCTTCTAGTGAGTAGACGTAGTTGGTATTGCTCCCGATTTGACTCGTTTCTCCGCTGTTTTTTAACCGGACCGTTTGCTAATTTCAAGTCAAAAGTGTGTAGTCTTTAGTCTAACAAAGCTTTATCAATTTTAACGTTGTTTTCCGTGCTAATTTCTTTTGCTAATTTCGATTTATAAATTAATTTTATTTTATTTGCGGTGTTTTCCCTGAACCATGTCTGGGTCTGATAAGGTTACGACTAGAGGACAGAAAGAGAAAGGTAGACTGAATTCCGCAAGCACAATGCTTACGCTTCTCTCCTTTGGAAATAGCAACCTGAATTCCGCTAGTCGTATGGATGATGCAACTATTATAAGTAAATCAACATCTAACTGTTCTCTCGACTCATATTGGATACGTACGCTTGACTCCATGCTGGCTAGCGTTGAAAGTCGTATTCAGTCAGCTATCTCGGGTGTGGAATCACGTCTCTTGGATAAAATTGACAGTGTGGTTCAGGGTTTAAATCAACGTGTGGAATCTTTAAATAATGATGTAGTGGACATCAAGAAGAAGTGCTCGACGCAGGACAAAGAAAATGATGATCTTCGTCGTATACTTCGCCTGAACGATGTTATCGTTAGGGGGATACCTATGATGCCAGCTGAAAATCCTCGTGACATCATTGTGGATTTATCAAATGTTATCCAACATAAACTTTCTCCTTATATCGAAGCTTTTCGCCTGAAAGGAAGAACGCAGCTTAGCCATAGCAATATCAACAATAGTAATCATGTGATGCCACTCTTAATTCGTTTCTCTTGTTCCAATGAGAGAAGAGCATTCCTCTCGGCGCTAAAAGCTCATAAGCAGCTAAAATTAAATGACCTGAAGGGCTTTACGGCAGATAGTCGAATTTTTATTAATGAGAGCCTCACACCACTAAACAGCAGCTTGTTGCGTGAAGCCCGCAAGTTGTTCAGGCAGCGGAGAGTTAGTTCAGTCTACTCTAATAATGGATTCGTTTATGTACAATTTGTGAAAAATGATCGCCCTACTAAAGTACGTGACTTAGAGCAATTACATGCGCTTGCATCTACGGCGTCTACCGCTTCCGTAAACAGTCAATGCGGGGATGCATAAATCATGAAGCTTGAACTTATCATCGATTCTGTTTCTCAATTTTTTATTATTATTCTTTTTTCTCAATGTTTTTTTTTTTATAGATTTTTTTTGATTTTGAACTCTGTTTCTCTAATGAACTCTTCTTTAATTTTAATGATACTCTTATGTTTAGTTTTCACTTTTTGCATTTATTGTGATATTCTAGGTACCTGTGGGTGTGCATTATTCAGTTTCATTATTAACTTTACAGTCTCATTTTTGCCGCGGTGGATCGTGATTGCTTGTCTGACTGGTGTTCGCCATTTGTTGTACGCTATGTATAACTCTAATGGATGATTTTCGGGATCCGTGCGTCAAGGTAAGAACTATGGCTAATATTCTTAATAGTGGTCAACCTGGTTTAAATGTCTTTTACTTAAATGCTCGGAGCATAAAACATAAAATAGGCGAGTTAATGGAGATGTTTGTTCGCACGAATGTGCATGTATTAGTTATTAGTGAATCGTGGTTAAATATAAATGTCCCTACGCTTTTGGTTTCATTACCGGGTTTTAAACTTCTACGCAATGACAGAGTGCACAGGATTGGTGGCGGCGTGGCCTTATATGTGCGGGACAATTTTAGGTCCAAGATCTTATATCACTCATCCTCTTCTACATTGGAGTTCCTGTGTGTGGAGATAAATACGGGGCTTGATAAATGCGTCTTAGTATCGGCCTATTGCCCGCCCAGACAATTTAACGTGGAAATGGCTGTTGAATTTGAGCAATGCATCTTCAATTTATCACATAAATATGCGCATTTGATTGTCGCTGGCGATTTTAATGTTAATATTCTTGATAATAGCATATTAACTGGCAATTTCCTTTCACTACTTCAATCCGTTCATCTTAATTTACTAAATCATGGTCCAACTCATTTTTCGGTCACCTCCGCCTCTCAGTTGGACCTTATACTTGTAACTGACCCTAAGTCTGTATTGCGTCACGGCCAGCTTACTCCTCCATCAATTTTTGATCATGATTTTTTATATTTAAAGTATGACATTCCCATCGTTAGACCTACATCTCTCAACAATAACATTAGCTTTCGTGATTATAAAGGGATAAACCTCGAACTTTTGTATGAGGAGTGTAGGAGTATTGACTGGAACATCAGTCTTGAGCGTGATACGGGTACCGCACAGAACAGTAATCAGTCCTCCTCGCTTTCTCCGCTGGATCTGCAAGTCAATGTCCTCAACGCAAAAATTCTGTATCTGCTTGACAAGTATGTTCCTCTTCAGTCGAGAAGACTTGCTACAAATCGTTGCCCATGGTTTTCCTCCGCGATAAGAAATTTAATTATAGAGCACGATTTCCTGCATCACTGGTACAAAATGACTAAAACACAGAGCAGCTTACTGGCATTCAAACGGATTCGAAATCTAGTTAATAGGAAAGTTCGAGATGCAAAGCCAGCGTTCTATGCTGACAAATTGGACACTACTATCCCTCCGCAGAATCTCTGGCATACACTTCGTAGTCTTGGAGTAACCAGCAATAAAAATTTGGACTGCTAAATCCTGATGACCTTAATAAATACTTTGTATCACATAACGTTAATATCATATCTTCGTGCGCGGATATGGTGCGCCCTTTGACACGCACCGCTGACTCTGGATTCAGCTTCCGTTGTATTGATGCGAATGAAGCATTCGACACCATTAACTCTATTCGTTCAGAGGCAATAGGTCCGGATAACTTACCACCCCGCTTTGTTAAGCTGCTGTTACCCTTCATAATTACACCTACACTACACATTTTGAATTCCTGTCTAACTTACAGTGTATTTCCCTCACATTGGAAGGAAGCTGTAGTGGTTCCCATTGCTAAAAACTCCTCTGCAAAAGAGCCAGGTGACTTCAGACCAATTAGCATATTATGTTTCCTTGCTAAGGTGTTGGAAAAAATCATGTCTAAACAAATACAACAGTATCTATCCCAACATAACCTTCTCAGTCAATGGCAGTCTGGCTTCCGCGCTGGTCATAGCTGTGAGACAGCTCTACTGAAAATCACGACTGATATTAGAACAGCCCTTGACAATGATCATCTCGTGTTCTTAGTTCTTTTAGATTTCTCCAAAGCATTCGACACCGTGGACCATTCTAAGCTTCTTGCTAAACTTCTTGCACTTTTTGATTTTAGTTCTCCTGCTGCCAAACTTATTGATAGCTTCTTAACTAACCGTGGCCAGCGGGTGAACTTTGCTAATCACGTCTCCTCGAGAATTAGTGTGACATGTGGCGTTCCTCAGGGATCTATTTCGGGTCCGCTCGTGTTTAGTATGTTCATCAACGATTTACTAACTGTTGTTTTACACAGCAAGGTTCATGTGTATGCTGATGATGTCCAACTATATCTGAGTCGCCCCATTGGTTTAGTTGAAGATTGCGTTAGCAGGGTGATTGAGGATTTGGAACGAATTCACGAGTGGTCTGTCGTCAATGGCCTCTCATTGAACCCCACCAAGTCGGTGGCCTTACCCTTGTACAGACACACTATCGACCCCTCACACCTACCCCATATTTTTCTGGAAGGCTCTCAAATTTCCTTTGTTTGTCGGGCAAAAAATTTAGGTTTATTCTTAAATTCTAAAATGACTTGTTGTGACCATGTAAAAGCCATAATTAGCAAAGTGTACGGAGCCCTTAGACGGCTGTGGTTATACGCCAATATTCTCTCAACTACTACACGCATAAATCTGGTGAAGCTTTTGTTATTACCACATTTTCATTTGGATCTTTGATATTCCCTAGACTAGATGCTGCGTGCAAGAGGAAACTGGAAGTAGCTTTCAATGATTGCACTAGATTTGCATTTGGTTTGCGGCGATTTGACCACATTACGCCATTTAGGAATAAAATCATTGATTGCTCTCTGGATATTTATTTACTGCGTAAAGCATTACTATCACTCCATAAAATTCTGTACAGTGGCGTACCTTCATACTTGTTCGGCTTTATTAATTTTATGCATAGTGAAAGACATTTAAATCTGGTTTTACCTCGCTTTAAACACTTGGTTCTTGATGGTTCTTACTTTGTCCACATAACTCGCGTTTGGAATACACTTCCACCTGAGATTCAGCGTACAAGATCGGTAGCATCGCGTTTGATCAGTGATTTTCTGCGTCCACCTTAATGATTCTGCATACTCACGGACTTGGGATATTTTTCTTTTCTTTTGTTTAGCTTTAGTTTTTGATTAAATAGATTAATTTTGAACTTTCTTTTTATTAATCTCTGATTATCTTTTTTTTTTCTTATTATTTTTCTTATTTCATTGAAATTTTTTTTTTTTTTTTTATTTTTCCTTCTTTATAGTAATTTTATGTTTTTCATATTGGTTCTCTCTAGTGCCCAACTCTCCATTTATAAAATTATAGCTTGTCTTGTTTAATGTACTTAAGTAAAGACTTTTGTCTTATTGTACTGATTTTGAAATAAATAATTGTAATTGTAATTGTAATTATTATGTAAATTAAAGTGAAAGGACGCAATGAATTAAACAATGAATTAAAAACAATACAGAAATTGGTAGAAAAATTCGAGCTGTCGGGACAAGTTAGTGATGTGAAGAATAAAACCCGTGCACGTCGCTCAAGAACAGCCGAGAATATTGCTGCTGTAGCCGAAAGTGTTGAAGAAAACCCAGGTTTGTCCATTCCTCGTCGTTCTTTGGAATTAGGCATTCCACAAACGTCATTACACCGTATTTTGCATAAAGATTTGGGTCTTAAGGCTTATAAAGTTCAACGTCGAGTCTTTGCTGATTGGGTCCTTAAAATGCATGAAAATGATCCGGAATTCCATCGAAAACTCATCTTGAGTGATGAGGCCCATTTCCACCTCGATGGCTTTGTCAACAAGCAAACTTGTCGCACCTGACAGATGATTAATGATTTTTTATGGCCGGAATTGGATGGTATTGATCTGGACAACTTTTACTTTCAACAAGACCGCGCTACGTGCCATACAAGCAACGAACCCATTAATCTTTTACGGGAAAAGTTTCCGGACCGTGTTATCTCTCGAAGAGGTGATTACAATTGGCCACCGAGATCTTGTGACTTAACACCTTGCGACTTCTTCTTTTGGGGCCACGTGAAAGAGAAGGTCTACGCCAACAGCCCAGCGTCGATTCAAGACCTCAAAGATGGAATTCGTGAGGCTAACGAGGACATAGGGCAGCCACTTTGCGATTTGGTTATGGAAAATTACATGAAAAGGATATGGTCCTGTAGGCGTGGTCGTGGTGGTCATTTGGCTGATGTTATTTTCCATTATTAACAGCATACCTTCCTCTTTATAATGAAATAAAGATCCGATTATTTATCTCAAACAATGGCATTTTTCTTTGAATATCAAAATAACACCTTTTATTGGAAAATCTTTTATATTATGAGAGATAGAAGGTACTGAGGTACAGTGAAAATGTGAAAGTGATTTGTACGTGTAAAAATGGCAACAGAAAAGAAAAGCAAGTGGACAAATGAACAAACCGAAATAGTTATAGAACTTTTTGAACAATATCCGAATTTGTATGACGTGAAAAGTGGGCAGTTTTGCAATAGAGTAAAAAGAGAGCTCGTTGCATGAAATAACTGAAATATTAAAGGACCATATAGAAGGTATTACCATAGAAAAGGTTGAAGACCGAATTAATGGAGTTCGGTGCCAGTATAACGGAGAAAGCAACCCAGCAGAAATCAAAGAAGTGTGTGCTGGTGTTGATGATTTATATATATCTAAATTATGGAGCTACAACCAACTATAATTTTAAGACATCAGTATAAGGGAAAGAGAAAGTGCTAGCAGTTTGGATGACGATAATTTGGTGTAAAATTTTTATATTGTCTCGTGAGCTGTAATGTAAGGATTGCGATTTGCTTCGTGATTGTTGCATTTTAGATTTAAAAAACTGATCTACGATTACGTACGTCTAGGTGAAAATGATCCAGAAGGATATTCTACCCCATATTATAAGGAAAGTCCTTCCAGTTTCGAAAGTGAATTTCGTATTACTGGTACTGAGTCCAGCATAATCGTGTTTTCTTTTTTAATGTCACTTTCGATTAAAGTTTGTAAAACACCAAATAAATTAACGTCCATTCGTAAATAGTTTTTAAAAGCAGCTCTATCTTGAATTAGCAATTCTTTCGTAAGTAAGGTATACGAGCTTTTCTCATCTCGAACCTTGCTCCATTCTTTAATCCAACACTTTCTTCGTTTGCGTACACTATTTTCATGATCGCATCTTGATAGAAGTGCTGTAGCTGCAGTATATGTAATTAAAGCGATTTTTTCATCTTCGTCCCGTCCGTACTAAAACAAACAGAATCGGAGCTACAATCGGAAATTTGATCCATTACAAATAGTTTGATGTGCTTAATCAGATATCAATTTTGGAAATGATTTGGCAATAACAACGGCGGTGAATTGTCTATCAAGAACGTGTAATAACTGTGTATCAACCTTGTATAAACTACGTCTATCATGGGCTGATACACATTTTATACAAAAACCGGTTTTACGTCGTGTCTAGTCTCGAGTGTGTATCATCGTGTGTCATGGGACATATGCACGTCATCCACATCAGACTCAATCTTATCAACCGCTAGATTTATTTTCTTTTATAATAATAAATAAAGTTGAGTTGATATTAAATAGATTTCCTTTTATTTGAGGCAGTTATATTGAAACGTGTGATTAGTACTGCATTATGCAAAATTCCTTTAGGCTAAACTAATTACTCTAAGCATATTGTTCCAGTAAATAAGTGAAATTCATAGTAATAACGAACTCCATTAATAATAATAAAATATCTTCATTAATTACCTGTGTACTTTCAAAGCGAACCGCTACAAGAACAAACAAATAAGTACACTAGCATAGCGTGCTATATGTATATGCAAATAATGTGAACTACCTGATGCTGACCCCATTTATTGTTATTATTTATTCCGTCAAACTAAATAAAAATAAAAATGAAAAAGAAAAAAATTAAAAAAGCTTCCCGCAGAACGTAAATTGCTCTTTTTGCCTTAGTGAGTGATAGGCATGGTTTACACTTTTTTTTATTTTTTTTTTTAATGGCCAAAGACGTTAAATACCACCTGCAATGAGAGAGAAATATTAGTTCAAAGGTTTTATGTAAACTCATATTTCATCATGATAATGAGTTCTATGTTCATCGTCTTTAATTAGCATCTGTGTACCTACTGTGCATAATTAAATATTTAATCAGGTTTCGAAAGACACATATAAGACAGGGTTAATAAGATGCCCATCATCCGGAATCGCATGGGAGGCGTGAATACATTGTCATTTGTCAGACTAAAAATATCCAAATATTAATTGCATCAACCGGTCACAGCGGTATCTTTAATCTAACGTCAGAATAACATCTTGGAGGATTACTATAGTACGCTACAAAGGAGTTGAGAAGATTTTGCTAAAGCTATAACAGTGACAGCAAGTAACATACATAGCTCCCGGAAGACAAATACTGGCATTTAATTGAGATTCCAACTTCCGTTTGTGATGCTGCTCTCGTCCTCGATTCTTGTCTTGTACTCATGCAACAAGTGGTCCGAAATTGTCATTGCTTTTTCACAATCTTGTGTATGAAATGCAAGAAAAATTTTGATCTGTTTCTTGAGAGATTTATGTCTCGTGTGGAAGAAAACTTCAGAGACTGCATGAATTATGGATGACTTCCCGGTACTAGAATTCATGTAATCCCATGAAAAATTGCTCACGTTTCTCTGGTTTTACATTTTGGAATGTTTCTTGTTGTTTCCCTGCAATAGAACCTGTTGAATTTTATTCGCTTTTCAGAGACGCTATACTTCTGCCACAAAGTTGTTGACCGACCGAAGTTTTTTTTTTTTTTTTTTTTTTGAAAAATACCAAGAATAGCTATATAACATTGATTGAACACAAAAACTTTAGCTCTATTAAAAGACAGGTATATGTGTGCTGTACATATGTATAATGCCAACCAATTGAGAAAAAAACAATCGTTACGAAATTTAGTCTTGTATTAGTAGTCTATGTAAGCCCTCCGTGTGGCTGACTTTTGTTAAGACTCCTGTGCTAATCCAAGCCCGTTGAACTCCATAGAAAAGTTTTTATGTCAATCAGGTTATTTTGTTACAGACATTTATGAAGTTGTTTTCTTTTGTTCTATGAATTGATTTTACTCACCTCATTCAATGGATGGCTGCATATGCTATACACGTAAGTACATACACATGAGAGTATATCTGTACCCTCTGCTATGCCGTAAAGGTAACATCGGAACAACGACTGAATTCAAAGTTCGTTTTCCTAAAGTATAAAAGGAGATGAAACCGGGGCATAAAGGATAAAATGGAGATCAATTACCTTTCACTTACCGGATATCGAAAGTGGATCCAGCATCCTTTGATTTCTATGACTTTCCTTGAAGAGAGCACAGAGCACCTAAAGCTATTCAGGAAACATGTGTGTATATTGAATGAATAAAAGAGGACTTGTTGAAATATTGATTAAATTTTCAACCCGCTTTTTGTGTTGTTGTTGTTTTCTATTGTGCGAAATAATTCAAGTATTATTTATCGATGTACAGACATATATACATACATACATACATAAACTTAATAGCAAAGATCCGCTCATATACAATATAGATACATATATACATAATTGCCCGCAACCAGTCAAATTGGGTAATATGTATTACAAAGGGAGGAATATACATAATATCTTTTGCTAAACTCATGTACCTTGGGGAATATTGCGAAAATCCGTTGGATCCATCCCGAATCGAAAGAATTTTAAGAGTCATGCAAAAAATTTTTTTTTTTATTAATTTATCTTATTTCTGCGCTTTGAGATAATACTTTTGGATGGAAACAAAATAATACAATTTCGGTATAAATTTAAAAAAGATTAAATTATTAAAAAACGATTAAAGTGAACTTTTGACTTAACTTTTCCGCACCATTAAGTATAGATGTTAAAAAAGATCTCGAAAAATTTCATAGGTTTTAATGTGAGATGAAAACTTGCGGGAATATTGCCATTTTCAATGTAATTTTCCGGGAAGTTTTTGTTAAGATTGTGGAACCTTTATAAAAATATAGTCTTTGAGGCATTCCGGTTAGTTTTTATGGTATATGCTGAAATATATGCATACGTTTGTAAATATATAAATACTAGTATTTGTTAATTATCTCAATTTATATGGATTCTCGGAATTTGCGCCTCTTAGTCGTTTTATCGAAGAGAGAATGGCAGGAAAGTAAAGTGCAGATATTGCAGGAAACCCTTTTTGTAAATGAATGCAATAAAAATAAAAAAAACATTTTTAAGTGTTTGCAAGGAATTTCTGACGAACAGAATGAAAATTTAAACACAGATTTTTTCTGATTAGTTTTAGACGACCATTTCTTAACTATATTTCATTTTGTATATTTATTACTACTAAAACTAAATATAAGTATTTCTGAAATGCTTTTATCATTCTTATTATTATTATTTTGTTATGGCCCAATATAAGGAAGATTCTTCTTCCAGCAGCCAAGGGCGCATTCTAGCGAAATAATCAGCAATTGCTAAACAATAACCTCGCACGGTATTGTTCTGCTACTGTCGGTTATTTTGCTGATTAGCCCAACAGCTGGCTGCGATGAGCGCTTAGTGGAGCAATCGACGATTACAATAATAATTAACTTCGCATGGTAATTATTATGTAAGGCGATTGTTTACTACTAAGCGACTCAGGTGCTGCAACCGGTAGAACAAACGACAAGGTTGTTGTCGTTTGTTTACATCAGCGTTGTGAGCAAAGAAAGCTTACTTCCGAGTATAGGTTCATAAAAGACCAATGACTGGTCTGTCGAGTGCCGTAGTATTCTCGCCGTTAAGCGTTCAGTTTAGAGTCGCGTTTTTTCAGTTAGCGTGAAATTAAGAGTGCGGGTCGTGAATATTTTTAACATTGTTGAGATAGGGCAGTTTTAAATATTCAGTCAATAAAGAAGTAAAGTAGTTATCGTAAAAACGTCTTTTAATTGCTCGAGGGGCACGACAATTTAATTTACAATCATTTTTTGGAAACTTTCCCAAGAAAGTTCTGGGAAAAATCCGGAATATTTCCAAAAAATTTCGGATTTTCAAACTCTAGTTTTACATAATATCGAATTTAGTTGATGTGCCTTAATTTCAGATTTTTGTTTATTAGGTAATTACTAACAAAATCTAGTATAAATATTAATTTGTAAATGATTTCAAATTTAGCGTTATGATGTGTTTTAGAATTTCGAGTCGAAAAGCTATTGAAACAATTTTTCCTGTTTCTTACCATTGATTTAAGAATAAATTTTTGATAAAAATATAAAAATAAAACACAAGAGAAGGTTACAATTGGTCTAAGATCAAAAATATTATACCGTAAATGATTATAAAGTTAAATAAAGTGAAAACCCAAAGTTCTGAATGTCTACACCAAGAAGGGGTTAATTTATTTTAATTTTCATATTTGATTTACTAGTTTTATGAAAACGCTGTGAAAAAGGTCAGCTCCTCACGTCGACGCGTTCTAAGCGCGTGTGCAAATATACAGTAAAAAAACCTGTGGCGACATGACGCGACGTACGACGAAGTTCTATTTGTATTGCCGCTGTTATCTGAAACGTATTTGTCCCTGTTTATTTCGCGAATTCTAGTATTTCGAAAATGAAATTGTGAAAGTATCTTGTAGGATATCCGAAGATATTTTGGGTAGACCAATGTATGAATGGAAAAACAAAATGTGTAAAAAGTCAGTGTTAAATCTTCAATCTTTTCTCAGGTTTTAATTTTAATAAAAATACACGAAGCACTTGGTTCCAAAAATATTGTATTCCTTTTTGCTTTAGGTTTAGTTCACGCTCACATTATCTTACATAGAATGTTCGAATCGTTTCCTTTTACTGTAATAAAACTAGTATTCCTTCAATAAAGATTAGAAACAAAATATATGAAAATCAAAAAGTGTATGTTATTAATCCTGTTATTAAACAGATTAAATTTGTTTGTAATAATAATAATAATCCAAGAAAAACCCATAACATTTCCCCCTTTTTATCTATATTTAATACATACAAAATAAAAATATTGAACTCTAATTTTATTGCCTGACACCTATGTTTGAAAATATAATATAAATGATGGTGATTAATTCTGTCAAAATTAAGTGACATAGCCGTCAAAACTAATTTCATTGAAATCTATAGGGAAAATGATGAAAAACTAATTATTGAAGATTTATTATTATTACATATTATTTTAATACAAATCTAATAGTTTCGTCTAATTCATGTGCATGTATTCTTTGTCTTGCTTTCATTTCGTGTTGGAAAATACGTCATTATGTTTATCATAATTTCGATTGTTTACATTGAATTTTTGGTTATGTACATAATTCTAATTCTGTCTACACATTATTCTTTTATTCTTTAGATGACAAATGATGAAATGAGCGCCAGTGGGCTGCCAATTACAGTGCCACAGATAAGTATACGACATAAATGTTGATCAACGATGCTTTGTGTAATCTTTTCATTGTAGGTCTGACGGTAGTGATTTCCATGACGCAACAGTAAGTTAGTCTGTACATTTCAGAGTTACTATTTTGAAGTTAATGTAAAATTTAACATTTTATTATTACTGTCTTTTTGAATTTTGAATATAATATCTAAAGAGTTATGTATTACTAATATATTAAAAGAGCACGAAAACTGTCAATCTGAAGTCCAAAATAATGTCAATCAAAGAATATCTTAAATGTGATTGTGTACTTTCCCAAACACCAATTATGCAAAGAAATATGAGTGTTTAATTTATTGTATCCTTATTTACATGTATTGTGGACGAGGCCTACGAAGATAAGTGTGGAACTCTGTTAACCATACATCCCGGGGGTTCCCCATCTATTAAGAGACCCACACACCAAACTTATATAATGTAGGAAAAAGGATAGGCTATACTGTGTAAAATTCGTGTACGTGTGATAAGTGAAGCTGCAACAAATAATATGTTGTAGTTCTTTAATTCTCCGTGTATCCTAACTTTTAAAGAGGATAAAAAAAAAAGGAATAAGATGAATATTTTATTTTAATTAACAAAATTTCTATTTTATATTTTTATTTTATTTATATTTTATTTTATAATAAAACTTTTTATTTTAATTGAGTTCTTTGCCCTCTGGCGTCTACTCTAAGACTTACTCTATCCTTGACACAAAATATATATATTATTGTTAAATTACATTCAAAAAAGTCTTGATGTGTATTTTCTCAAAATGTATACAGTAGTGTGTATCTGTGGTCAAAGGTTTTTCTTCAAAGTGTTTTCCCTTAAAACGTGAAATCAAATATTTGCCTTTCTTTACAGTTAGCGCAAATATTACTTTGACAAACAAAAATATTTTATTTTATTTTCAGTAACAAACAAAAGGTAATTTCAAAAATTCAAGTCAACAACAATAACAAAATATTGTAGCTTCCGCTAACCCCTCAGTGTTAGCATCCAACCAAAAACCTCAAGTGTTTTTATAAATATAAATTTACAAATTGAACGAAACTTTCTTTTTAAAATGGTAATCTGATCTTGGATCTTGATCATTTACATTTATGTCCACAAAAGCCGCTTTCTGACGATCGATAGAAATGGTGGTCTTTCTTCCGCCGAAATCAACCAAAAATGTTTTGTCATTTTTTTAATACCCTTAAATGGACCCTCGTATGGGTTACTTAATGACGGTTTTGAACGATCTATTCTCAGGAAAACGAATTTACAATCTCTTTGGCCTTTAGGTATAGACCAAGAGCCCGCAGTAAATTTTTGGTGTGAAATATAACCAAAAAATTTATGCATACGTATTAAGTTATAGGAAAGGCAATGTTAAAAACAATCGTCTGGCAGGAAATCTCCGCGGCCTAAGTGAGTAATAGTATGTTGAAAACACCCTTTTTTCAAAATTGAAATACTTATTATAACCACTTAATGCACGTCTTAAAAAACAGAGCGGTTTTCCTTGACCACAAATATGTAGGTCCAAGACAGTTTGCGCGCGGCTAACCCCTTGCCAGACGAAGTTAAAGTACAGAAAATTTCGGATTTTTCAATATTCTATATAACCACATGAAATTCGGCTCAGGAGCAGAGCTAATATCCCTGAGCACAAATATGCAGGTCCAAGACGGTTTGCGCGCGGCTAACCCCTTGCCAGACGAAATTAAAGTACTGAAAATTTCGGAAAGTACCTACTGACATATATCAAACAAATCTTACAATTTCCAGCATTCGTGTTTTACTTTTAGAAATCGTTTTTTTTTTTTTCAATTTATATTTTGAATTCAAGTATCACTTTCAGATTCACTGTCATCTGATGAATCACAAGTGAGCAGATCGTTTTCGTTTCCTTCAGTTACGTCAACTTTAAGGATGTCTTGCAGTCTTTCAGGTGTGGCATTTCCCTCGAACCAATTAATTTTCAACTTATTTGCTGCTAACACCCAACCACTTTCTGTTGGTGATAATTTAATTTCTTCATTTTTCACCGCATTCTTCCGTATACAACATATGTAATTGCTTCTGTATATTTGTTGCAACAGAACTGCTTTGTTTGGGGGTAGAAGACTTCCTTCGAAACCTATAATAAACAAAATTATAAGCAGTTTCCTGACATTTCCAAAGGTTCACAGAGAATTCACTACTTATCTATAAAGGTAAAGTAGGGATTGAGCTTATGAGATGGTAAAGGTATGGTGACAAGAAATATTAGTGTGAATGTAGCAGTGAATCTCATGAACCTTTTTCAAAAAAATATCACTTACTTCGGATGTTTCTAAAAACTCTTTTTGATGTAGGCTTGCAGGATTTGTAAAAAATTTCATATCGGGCTTCGTCAACCATTACAGCTTTTGTCCGGTATATACTACAGACGAAATTTTCTAATAATGTATAATCTTCTTCATTAAGATCTACTTCGTTTCCAAATTTAGAAAATGTCAACTGCAATTCTGGTCTACTTTGCAAAATTTTAAAAGGTTTTATTTTTCCTTTCTTGAAAAAAGAGGGAGTATAGTCACATCCTGTAAAGCTGTGAAATGCAGGTAGAGCTGCGCAAAGTGTTTGTCCCAATTCTTGGTAAATTAAATTAACATCAATATACCTAAGAGTGTTTTTAGACAGAGTTCCTACTTCGATCCGTACTTTTATATTATTTTTAAAGTTAGGCACTATTATGAGTACATCTGTATCCGTAGACATAATGACAACTGAGCTGTCTCTCTGTAAAAAGGATAAATGCAACATCATACGAGTATCTGCCTCTTTTTGATAACTTTGTAGCTCTCCAACGTCTTCTCGAATTATATTATCGCCGTTAGTCTTAAAAAGAAAGCACTTAGACTCATTTGTGACGTAAATTTCTTTTTCGTTTATATGAGAACAGTATTCGTTTTGTTGCCATTCTTGTACTAAGAATCCATTAAGTCTTTTTTTAAAAGAGTTATTTCTTAAAGCTCTAATGAAATCCGCAGGTCGTTTCTGTTTTTTTTTAAGACACTAAATTCTACTTGTTCGTGTGAACAGTTTCGTCTATCTCGTTCAATATCTTTTATAGAAGGTGTTACAATTGAATCAAACACAATGTGAATATATTTGGCATTCATTCGGCAGATCTTTTTTAATATGTGCATGGCAAGCTTGTCAAAAGTTAATGGTAATTCTCCTAAAGTATGTAGCAAAGAGAAACCATCAACGACAATGGCATCTACTTTTTTGGAGAAGAGCTTACATATTTGTGCTCAGGGATATTAGCTCTGCTTCTGAGCCGAATTTCATGTGGTTATATAGAATATTCTAAAATCCGAAATTTTCAGTACTTTAACTTAGTCTGGCAAGGGGTTAGCCACGCGCAAACCGTCTTGGACCTGCATATTTGTGCTCAGGGATATTAGCTCTGCTTCTGAGCCGAATTTCATGTGGTTATATAGGATATTGGAAAATCCGAAATTTTCAGTACTTTAACTTCGTCTGGCAAGGGGTTAGCCGCGCGCAAACCGTTTTGGACCTACATATTTGTGGTCAAGGAAAACCTCTCTGTTTTTTAAGACGTGCATTAAGTGGTTATAATAAGTATTTCAATTTTGAAAAAAAGGGTGTTTTCAACATACTATTACTCACTTAGGCCGCGGAGATTTCCTGCCAGACAATTGTTTTTGACATTGCCTTTCCCATAACTTAATACGTATGCATAAATTTTTTGGTTATATTTCACACCAAAAATTTACTGCGGGCTCTTAGACGTACAAATATCTTGTTATTTAGTATTCTAGTAGTAGTTGACATTAAATTTTGAATGCGGTTCCTGGGTTTATTAATAAAATTAATTGGATCCAACGATGGTTTTGTAAAATCTATAAAGAATTCTCCTGGGATGTGTAGTGGTTGCCCATAAACTAAATCAACTGGACAGCAGTTAAGATCCTCTTTTACCGTGGTTAGCCTGTCCTTTTTGCTATATAATCTAACACACCAAAACTTAGTATGGCAACACCAAGAAGGGATTGCCCGATGTAGCCCATTTTTAAATTTTTATTCACCATATCTCCATATCTATGAAAACGTCGTTTACAAAATTTCAGCTCTCCACGTGGACGCGCTCTCAGTCAGTCTCTAAATTACAGTGACAAACGAAATTTTTGTATAGCAACCACACAAAGGAGTTACGCGATTTGTTCCATTGTCGAACTTAAATTTACTTTTTTTTTTAGATGGCCGTGTGTAAAATCTTAAGTCTCTGTAGATGCATGCATTCTTGAGTTATCGTGAGGACAGACAGACAGATAGACGGAAAAACAAAAATCAAAATAACTTTTAATATTATGAGTGGATGCCCAATAAATTTTGCTCTACTCGCATTCTTTCTGTGCGTTTTATACGGAATGACAAACTTAGTATACCCTATGATTTCATCTAGGGTATAAAAATTAGAAACATAGTTATAATTGGACTGAAACTATTTTTAGTGATATTTTATGAATAACCGTCAATATAACATTAAATTGTTAAAGTCTATCGTATGTCTTTATAATGGGCCATCGTACGGTAAAAGTTTCTTAGCCACTTTTATAGGTTTTACATTCTGAAGTGCTGTTCCGTACATTCAAAACATCTTTTCCAAGCATACGTAAAAAACAAAGTATTTATATTGATGCCATATTGTGTCCAGGAAGTTAATTCCAGGTTTACCAACCATAGATCCATCTACGTCTAAGGCCAAGAAATTTGAATTTAATTCACAAAATATTGATCATATAAAGAAAATACGATGCGGATTTGTGGTCCGATCAGGAAATAGTTAAATTAATTAATTTATTGGAAGAAAATGCAGACGGTTCCAGAAAAATTAATATTCTTATTGGGAATGGTTAATTTAAACTAAAAAAGTAAAAATCTTTTTAAATATATCCGAAACATTATATGTTAGTGCGAATAATGCTACCGCTAAAATTCATAACTTGATATGACAGTACAATGGTGAATTAAGGAAATAAGGAACCACAAAAAAGATATATAATTATATACTAAGTTGGAAACATTTCAGCTCTCTGAGTTTTCTATCTCGTGGGAGTAAACTTTCACTGAAAGTTCGATTATGTCAAATGGTTCACATAAAGTAGCCCCTCCATTAAGACTAAATTTCTTTTAACAATTTCGACAGGATTTTTTAACAATAAATAACCAGCTAGGCAGTCATATCTTTTATTAATATTTTTTGTATGTAACTACACCGAACATTAAAGTATAAAGGAGTTCACATTTCAGGTCTCATATTACTTTTCTTGATCTCTACCGAAGCTCTACCAAAACTATAAAATTGGAAGTCTGAGTACTTGGTGGAATTTTACTAAAAATATATCTGCGCACTAGAGAAAATTTTGGTAGAAACACAGTACCATGTACACGTATTGAATATAGAGCTCTACCAAGTGACTTTATTTACAAAATGGCTGTCTAACAAAATCACTAGAATTAGCACTAACTTGTGGTTAGGTTAAGTTAGGTAAGAGGGGTGCCGCAATACAACCGGCCTGCATCACTTAGACCTCTAGTAGGTCCATTGTGCCCCTAGGCCCTATGGGAAAATCTTTTCAAGCCACCCCAGATCAATCTTGCTTCCCTTGGGGAACTCGAGATATCTCCGAGACTCTTTACCTAGATCCATCCTGCTTCTCTCAGAAAACTCAGGATACATCTAAATTCCTTGTTTTGCAGTTCCCCCAGACTTGAAAGGAAGTAGCTACCCAGATACACTTCTTTTATTCATCAGAGCGGGGCATTCGTATAGCACATGTTGGATGGATTCGATTTCCTCCGAGTCCTAACTTGTGGTTAGTGGTCTACAAATGTATTATGATCCCGATCCCTTTAGGAAAGTATTTTTAATCTAACAGTGAAGACTGCTATATGTTGTAAAAAGAAAGATGTTGAGTTGTTTAACTGATGAATTTTAAACTACTTTTCTAAAGTCTGAGTGGTGACCTTGATATCAAGGAAGAGTTTCTTATACTTCTAGCCACGTACATATATGGTACTCAAGTGTAAATTTCATCCCATGTCACTTTGGTTAGGAGATTTTTTTTATGAGTGCATCAGAAAAATTTTGGCGGCTCCGAACATTCCAAAGATAGTCTGCCATTGCTTAGAACACTCTTGAAGCTTCCATATTTTTAGTAACATTATATTAAGGAAGCTTAGTCTGCTCATAACCTCATTGTAAAGGCTTTCTTTTATACTTCCAATCTTCTCCGAAATCGGTCACTAATTCTTCACAGTAGTCTAGGTCTTTATTCGGTGAGAAATGTTATGACGGTGCAAAATCCGCGTTAAACTCCTTTTTTAATGTGTCCATCAAACGCAACCCTTTTCATAAACAATCAAGACGGCAGAGCATCGCACATTGAACGCAGTACAACACAGAACAGCGTAGGGCAAGGTAGCGTACTTTATATCATAGCCGAGCCGTTATTGTGATAACCAGGACAGAACCACAGCCGACTAATTTTACGTACAGAGAAGGTGACAAATTTTTTTTTTAATTATGTGTAAAGATACTCTCCTTTACTAAGTATCTTCATAGGCTCCATGAATTAACTCCGCACGAAATAACTCCGCACTCAAAAAATGCAATAATTCCGCAAGTTTGGCGAATTATTGCATTTTTAGTTTTGCGGACTTAGTGCATTATGAAATAAATCCGCAAAATTAGATAGGAAATAAATCCGCAAAATCATTTTTGCGGATTTATTTCTTTCTTTTTGTGAATTTTGGAACGGTAAATCAAAGCAGTAAATACATCATAAGCAGTAAATAGTTGTTTGGTGCAAATAATTAACAGTAAAGATTACTCATTACGAATTTAGTTCTCATATAGTTCGGATGTTAAAAGGTGTTTTTTTTTCTCAGTGAAGTAAAAATGAGCTATGAATTTATAAAAATTAGTGGAAAAAGAAGGAATAGTGAGCTAATTTACATTCTCACAGAAAAGCAATTATTTATAAAAAACAAATATTACAAAGCCACAATAAAATATAAATGTTACGTTAAAAATTGCGATGCTAGGATGGTTTTATTATCTAACAATCGTCTTGAAAAATCTAAAAGTTTTAAAAATCACAATCATCTCTCGCAAGAACAACTTTTTGAAGAGCTAAAACTACTCAATCATATTAAAAATGATTGTCTAGCATCCGCGAGTGTATTAAGTGACGTCAATGCTATGAGCGGTATTCGAAATGTATTTGAGAATGCAGTGGTTAAGTAAGTTTTATCATTAACTTATTATAATTGTAAGTCCTATTTTTGTACATATCTGTTTATGTAAACAGGTACATTTCGTTTAAAGCATATTAAATGTAAATTGGATGATATTGGAAAAGAAATGTATATTTAATTTTTTTAGAAATCAAGAGGCAGCAGAAAACTTAAATTTTAATAAACTAAAACGGGGATTGCACCAAATAGTTAACAAAACATTTGTTTAGGCCACACATACATAATGATGGTCCCTCTTTGTAAATTCCATCCACATTTCTAATCCTTCCCACGATGAAATATTTTCTCCTATAGAAATGGGAAAAAAAGGAAACACAAAGAACTAAACTCTAAATGAAATTGACAAAAAAACTACTTATCTAATAGTTAAGAACCTCCTTCCGTTCATCCAGCGATGTCCAAGCATTCCAATAAATACGTGTAATACCTGAAACGTATAAGAATATTATTATTCATAACTAAATTGTACAAAACTTTCAACTTACCTCAAAAATATACCACCATCTCGTATATTTACAATTTCTCAGTGACATTACGTCAGTCAGCTGTCTAAGGTGCATTCAGATAATGCATCAATCGTTGCTAGGGCAACACCGAAAGGCGAGAACTCATAACTGGATGCGGCGGTTATATAAAGCCGACGAGCCGCAGCAGAAAATCATTCTTGGTTCAGAGCTCATCTGATTCGGAGAATAATCCGATTAACAAGAATATTATTCCCAACCTCCAAAATAGAAGAATAATTCTATACTTCAGAGAATAATCTGAAATTCCTATTATTTCCAATTTCCGTCCCACACCTAAGCAGAAGAATAATTCTGCCGCAGAGAATAATCTGCAATCTCCTGCCCACACCTAAGCAGAAGAATAATTCTGTCGCAGAGAATAATCTGCAATCTCCTGCCCACACCTAAGCAGAAGAATAATCTGCAATCTTCTTCTTTATAATAGCATTTTGCTGCCCACACCTAAGCAGAAGAATAATTCTGCAGCAGAGAATAATCTGCAATCTTCTTCTTTTTACTAGCATCTTGTTGCCGACGTATAAGCAGAAGAATAATTCTGCCGCAGAGAATAATCTGCAATCTACTTCTTTTTTTGTAGTAGTATTTACTGCCCGTGTGTCTAAAAATAGCACTCTTAAATTTATATAAGAATACTTTTCGCATAGACGATTAATTCTTCTTCTTCTTTTTCCTAGAATAAGACGAATTAAAGGAGGCGGACTACGCGAGTCTTTGGATTTTACACTAAATTTTTAATTTTATTTTGGATTTTGTTGAATTTTGTATTGAATTTTTAGTAGTTTGTAGGTTAGTTTTAGTTCTGAATTTTGTAAATGAATTGTGATATAGTTATAAGCATTGAAGTAATGTATTTATTAATAAAATTTTATATTTGAATTTGAAAAGACTGAGTTGTCCATTAAAAACCGGCACTCCCTCCCACGAACGAGACTAGCTCTCACATTGGTCCTTCAAGTCCGGATAACTCAGTCAGTCAAATATAAAATTGAGATATTGCTTAATATCACATAATTCAAGCTTCTCGATTAGAAATGCCGAAAAATGGCGAATCCATTTCATCTGACGTTGGTGACGAAACCATTGACTCTGTGTCAGAGTTGGTACAGTCCCAAAAAGAAGTCAAAGATTTAATGGAAGAATTATTTAAAAGGTACCAAAGAGAAGGAAAAAAGAAAACTGTCAAATCGACAGAAAAACGCCTACAAACGTTCACCGAGTATTGGAACGAATTCCAAACTCGACATAGGTCTATACAAAGGGGAGTGACAACACAAGATCTCCAACTAGAATATTTCACCAAAGAGATATTTAGCGAAGTACCGGAATATTACATTGAGAAAGCAGCAAGCATGGTAGAAGACATATACAGATTAACACCAACACCATCTGTCAGCAATCCACCTTACACACAGACAAATTCTGCTAGCACAATGTCATGCAATAGCGAAAGACTTCCTAGAATCAAGCTGCCGACATTCAATGGTGAATATTCTACATGGATCTCATTTCATGATTTATTTAACTCAGTAATACACAACAACAATAATTTAAGAGACGTTGACAAATTGTATTTCTTAAAAACAAATCTAGTAGGAGAAGCTGAAAAATTGCTCAGGCATTATGAAGTATGCGACGCAAATTATAAACCAGCTTGGCAGCTATTAAAGGAACGCTACTCAAACAAGCGGATCCTAGTCAACGTACAATTAAAAAAATTATTGTCTCTCCCAACCATAAATCATGACACCGCCGACAATATTAAAAGGTTATTAGATAACATAACCGAAGCGTTATTAGCACTACAAACCTTAGGAATAGAAACTAAGAACTGGGATCCTATAATTATTTATCTGACTGTACAAAAATTACACTCAGACACACACCAACTATGGGAGCATAGCCTACACAGTAGCACAGAATTACCCGAATTAAACACATTAACAAAATTCTTAGAGTCTCGATTCCGGACTCTGGAAATGATAGGAAATAAAACCACGTCGTTAAATACGACACAGAGAAAACCATTCTCACCTAAACCAACTTATGGATTCTTGAATAGAAGCAAAAGTTCAACACCAAAGTACCCACCTACAAAAAAGTCCTCTTGCAGCTATTGCAAGGGTGACCACATCATATTTCATTGTCAAACCTTTAGAAATATGAACACCCGACAACGACATGAAGTTGTCACAAATAAGCATTTATGCAAGAATTGCTTATCTCCCAACCACCTAACCTTAAATTGCACAAGCAATAAAAGGTGTTACCATTGTAACAAAAGTCACAACACATTGCTCCACTATGAGCAAAATGATTCGGTGACAGAATCACCTAATCAATCCACCCAAAATTCTAGTATGGAAACTGAACCAAGCACACCCTTAGCTTGTAGAAATGACGAACAAGTTCAAAATTTTCTAACCGCCAATATGAAAAGAGCTCTCCTCTCTACAGCTCTGATAAATGTCACCTCACCATCCGGAATCACAATGACATTCCGAGCATTAATAGACTCTGGATCTCAAGTGTCTATTATGACCGAAAAGGCCTGTAAACTCTTACAGCTTAAAGGTTCTCCAACCACCCAAGAATTAATTGGACTTTGTTCAACTCCCACTAATAAAGCTGTACAGCAAACCACAGTCACAATTAATTCTCTACAAAACAATTTTAAAATAGCGAGCAACATGCTCATAATCCGAAAAATCACCGATCTGCTTCCAACACAGACAATCGAAGTGTCAAATTGGAAACACATAAACAATCTCCCGCTTGCAGATCCTACGTTCTCAGTTCCAGGAGAAATCGATGTTCTTCTCGGAGCAAACATCTATGCCGCCATCATTAAAAATGGAATTAGAAGAGGATCTAGCAATACACCTACAGCCCAAAACAACGAACTGGGCTGGATTCTGGTCGGAGGAGTACCAGAAGTAAAAAGCACGACGACGACTGTGCTATCCACCTATACTACGAAAAACCCCAAGTCGGATAAGAAACTAAAGAGAGTTTGGGAATACTCCACCACACCAATATGTTCACCAAAACATCAAGTTCATACAAGAAAACTCCTACCCCCCCGCAAAATATGAATATGTGTTCACCAAGAATCATAATACACCTCTACACCACATTGCTCAGAGAAAAAACTGGAGAAATACACCAAGTGAAGCAAAGAAGCACTATACGTTAACAACTCTTTCCACCATTAACACAAAATGTAAAAATGAAACAAGAGTATCGCCATCTCGTTCATTGTCACCAACTTTTCAATATAATAAAATGAAAACTGAACTAGATCACAGAGAAACTAAGACTCTCACCAATAGATGGCATCACTATCATCCAAAGACTATCTCTCATTCTGCATCGCATCAGTACTGGAAGAGAATAGTATTCCCCCAGTAATACGAACTGGAGCAAAATATGTAAAAAAAAAATGAATTAAATATTCTCACCCGTCCTATTTCTAAAAATTTGTCCTCTCCCTTTCACCAAATCATCCTAATAAATATCAAAATATCCCCACCAAAATCGATTGCTCTCTGGCATTACCAAATTTCAAAACACCCGTTATATTCAAATATAAACGAATCCGGAATCCGCCAAAAGTCACTTCAAATTTGAAAGTTGACAAGTGCGCGTAGTGGTTTTTATTCCTTTTGAATTCGTTTATATTTTTTAGTTTTTTGATTTTTTCATTTGTTTTATTTTCGACCATGGATGAGCTGTTGGAAATTTTCAACTCAGAATCTTTGGATTCTGTGGATACAGGCCTATCTCCCACGCCTGCGGAACTTTTGGCTCCTTTTAAACGTATCAGGCCAGTGAGCCCACTGCCTCCAACACCTAAGAAGGGACGCAGACCCCGATCATTCGTCATCAGACCACCACCAGTGCATTCGTCACCCATCAAGCGAAAGGTCGGTCCATTTGAAGCCCAAGGAGCATCTGCTACAGTAAAAGCACTACGAGGAATGCCTATGCCCAACAAAGTGCTGAAATTCGTGCCTGAGCCATTCCAAAGCCGTCCTGAATTTCGGAAGGCAACAAGGCTAAAACCAGTTCCAGCCAAGTCTAAAAGGACAAACGACTGCATTAGCTTTAAGCCAAAGCACAAAGAACATCGTCCCGAAGCTCGGGTCCAAACACAGCCAAGGTTGCCTACAGTAAAAGACATCACGCCATTAAATATGCCAGAATTATATTTAGCAACCGGCAGCAGACCAAAGGCTAAAGACACACCAACTGATCGCTGCACAGGAGTTTCAACTCGCCTTAGGCCACCCAAACAAAAAGCTACAGTAACAAGTATGCCAGATTTGAACATGATGATGCCCGCCGAAGCACCCAAAGTAATTGATACAGATTCCACGCAAGATCCAGCAAGGTACACGCCTAAGTTAAGTGCATCACCAACCAAATCTATCAACTTGTCACTAGAAGACCAAATTATTGATCCACCCGCTCAATTTATGGATCCCTCAAATTGCCCACAGAAGCAACTTCAAGATCAACCTACGGCCAAACTGGGAATTCAAAATGATCTAATTGGGAAAATAGTCTCTACTCCCATCATATTCAAATTATTGGAGACTACAGAAGTGCCCTGAGACAGAGTCAGAAACACAACGAGTTTTTTCAAGTGGAGTTTTCCCGGAGATGTCACTCTGAAAATGAAGAAAAAAGGAGACAAAATACATATCTTTCATCAGAAAAAATGTAAGTTTATTACGAAAACACTAATTTTTTTTTTCTTCTTGTTTACGTAAATTAATTTCAAGTGTGAAGGAGGTAGCATTGCAATCTTTCCTGTACTGCTTGCTACAATTTATCCCCCTTTTTGAGGCGGGAGGATGTTTAGGCCACACATACATAATGATGGTCCCTCTTTGTAAATTCCATCCACATTTCTAATCCTTCCCACGATGAAATATTTTCTCCTATAGAAAAGGGAAAAAAAGGAAACACAAAGAACTAAACTCTAAATGAAATTGACAAAAAAACTACTTATCTAATAGTTAAGAACCTCCTTCCGTTCATCCAGCGATGTCCAAGCATTCCAATAAATACGTGTAATACCTGAAACGTATAAGAATATTATTATTCATAACTAAATTGTACAAAACTTTCAACTTACCTCAAAAATATACCACCATCTCGTATATTTACAATTTCTCAGTGACCTTACGTCAGTCAGCTGTCTAAGGTGCATTCAGATAATGCATCAATCGTTGCTAGGGCAATACCGGCTATATAAAGCCGACGAGCCGCAGCAGAAAATCATTCTTGGTTCAGAGCTCATCTGATTCGGAGAATAATCCGATTAACAAGAATATTATTCCCAACCTCCAAAATAGAAGAATAATTCTATACTTCAGAGAATAATCTGAAATTCCTATTATTTCCAATTTCCGTCCCACACCTAAGCAGAAGAATAATTCTGCCGCAGAGAATAATCTGCAATCTCCTGCCCACACCTAAGCAGAAGAATAATTCTGTCGCAGAGAATAATCTGCAATCTCCTGCCCACACCTAAGCAGAAGAATAATCTGCAATCTTCTTCTTTATAATAGCATTTTGCTGCCCACACCTAAGCAGAAGAATAATTCTGCAGCAGAGAATAATCTGCAATCTTCTTCTTTTTACTAGCATCTTGTTGCCGACGTATAAGCAGAAGAATAATTCTGCCGCAGAGAATAATCTGCAATCTTCTTCTTTTTTTGTAGTAGTATTTACTGCCCGTGTGTCTAAAAATAGCACTCTTAAATTTATATAAGAATACTTTTCGCATAGACGATTAATTCTTCTTCTTCTTTTTCCTAGAATAAGACGAATTAAAGGAGGCGGACTACGCGAGTCTTTGGAGTTTACACTAAATTTTTAATTTTATTTTGGATTTTGTTGAATTTTGTATTGAATTTTTAGTAGTTTGTAGGTTAGTTTTAGTTCTGAATTTTGTAAATGAATTGTGATATAGTTATAAGCATTGAAGTAATGTATTTATTAATAAAATTTTATATTTGAATTTGAAAAGACTGAGTTGTCCATTAAAAACCGGCACTCCCTCCCAAGAACGAGACTATCTCTCACAACATTTGTTAATTCAGCAAAAACACCAGTGGAAGTATTGCAGGCATTCCAAAAGGAATCTATATGGAATTCGTTTGGAAAATCAATGCGAGGAGATACCAATAATGCTTTTTTTAAGGCATGCATAATTGAAGAAGATTTCAGTTATTGCATTGTTTCTTGAGAAAAAATGATAAAATTAATAATTGAATATATGTATAGACGCAAATCAAAGGCGATATTTAATTGATGGAACATTTGCAGTTGTTCCGAAAGGTTGTTATAAGCAGCTGTTAATTGTGTACATCGAATATTTTGTACAGGTAAATTATTTCACGCATTCTTTCCAGCGGTTTTAATGTTATTTCTTCCAGTATTCTGTAAAAGCTACATATATTTGACCTTTTACAAAAAAACTGAGAAAAAACAATTTTATACCACTGTAGTGAGCCAACTCTCGCTCTTTTTCAGAATTATCTAATATAATTGTATTTTCAGATTTTTCCCATTTTCTTCATTCTAATGGATAAGAAATCACATGATGCCTATTTCAATTTATTTTCATACATAAATAAAAATATTTTTAAAGTTGAACCAAACGTAATTATAACTGACTATGAAACTGCAATGCGTGCCGCTTTAAGAGAAGTTATTCCAATGGCCAGGTTAATTGGGTGCTGGTTTCATTATACTCAGGCAATAAGACGCAATCTCACAACAAAATTTAAAAAATTATCAGATTTTATTCGAACCTCAATGATTGCGTCATCAGTTTATTATAAAATTATGGCGTTGCCTTTGTTGCCAGCCAAAAATATATCAAACACATTTAACCAAATAAAGTTGCACATCAACTTGTTCGATAAGGACAAGACATTCTAACCATTTATTTCTTATTTTGAAAAGCAATGGTTAAAAAGGGTAAAATCGAGAAATTTTTTTGATATCCTGCATGGAAATAATAAAAGGTTATCTTTCCTTAGGAAGGTGCCGAAAAAATTTCTGTTTTTAAAAAAGACACGCGAACAACATCTAGTGTAGAAGCTTACAATGGTGTTCTTGGACGCATGATAAAGAAAAATGGAAATTTTTTTAAATTTGTCCAAAAAATTAGAGAGGAGGAATTTCACAAAAGCAAAAGATTTGAGACACTTGTGGAAAGTGGTGGATCTTTTGGAGCAGAAAAGAGAAAGAAATATAGCGTTGGCAGGAACGAGAAAATTAAGGAAGCAAACTACTTATTGGAAAGTGGGAAAATCACGTCAATGGTTTTCTTAAATAGGTAAGCGAATCTGTGGAGAGTGAATAACTTTTTCTTAAATAGGCTCACATACAAAGAAAAGAAAATTTTTATGAATTTTGATCAATTTGATGACGATTTCAATATCAGTGACGGTGAAAGAGATGTTGAATCTGATTCATATTTAACTGGTCCCGAAGGTGAGCCTGTGACGGAAAATTTGTGCGAATCACAAGCAATAGAAAATAAGTGCAGTGTTTGCTTCGTTAATCCAACAAATATGGTTCTCTTGCCTTGCCGACATTTTAAAATATGTAATGAGTGTCAATTATCTATCCAAGCTCAAGCAGTTGCGGATAACGAAAATAATTATCTTTGCCCGTATTGCAGAGCAGTTGTTGAGGACGCAATACAAGTGTTTTCGTGAGGAATAACTTTAAAAGATTTTGGCATTGTGATCTCGTAATAAACTATAAGTATTAATATATTCAAATAGGTGTTTGTAACATGCCTCGGATTTTCTATCCATCTATATATATATATATAAGAGTAAATATCGGCGCGGCGCGACGGTTGCACGGCCCGACGCGGCACTCCGTTAGCGCGGCGCCCCGGTAGCTTGGCGCCACGCAGGGGCACCGGATAGCGTGATGCGAAGCGAAAAGACATTACAATTATATTAGTGTAAATTTGTGCGGACTTATTTCCATTTTTAAATTTGCGGTCTTTTTACATTTGGAAATAAGTCCGCGAAATTAAGAAAAATTCAAAAATTCGGCTTTATTTCCACTTCTCTTGAGGACTTATTTCCATTTTAATTGTCACGTGCGGAACTATTTCCACTTTCATTTTGCGGATTTATTTCATTTGAAATAACACCGCAATTTATGCGAACTTATTTCATTTTTTTAGTGCGAAGTTATTTCGTGCTGAGTTAATTCATGGAGCCATCTTCATAAGCTAGCATTTGATCGTATTTGCACCGAGCTGCACGATAATATTAACCGCGTAGCAGTTGCTGAATTTGAAATGTTCAATTAAGTTAATGAATATTTAGTGATATTTTTGAGAAGCAACGGTAAGTTATTGTAAAATTCAAATTTATTTATTTCTAAATAAATTAATAAACAGCAGCCGTAGCCACTTATTAAAGGCTATTAGCTAGCTTCTTCACCTTTAATTTCTGTTTTGAGTTTTGTATTTCCATATTTTTTAGTCTCTTTGAAATGAATCGTGGTAAATAATTTTGGCACATAGGAAATCCGATTTTGATGATAAAATAAATCTGAAAATTGTATCTACGAGGAAAAAGTATAAAAGCTTCTGTCCAAGTAGTAGCTAGTATCATAATCTTCACCTGAACCATAATTTCCCAGAACGATGACTATAACCATGAGTAGCTTCTTGAAAAAGCTTATAATACAAAAATAGTGATGGCAAAATATCGACGATAGTTATGCCTATTTATGAAGATTTCTGTACTGTGTAAATTTATCCCCTGAAGGATACTAAGACAAGGATCAGTAAAGAAGATCCTTCTATATTCTTGCTTGAATTTGCTGTATAGAACATTGAAGAAGTGTTTCTGTAATTTCTACATCTGCTGCGTATTACTTTTTAATAATCTTTCATTCTCGTACAGCATTTTACAACTACCACCTTTTTTTCTAATTAACCAATCAACACAAACCTATTTATCATTAAAAAATTAAAAACGTACTAGAAACAAGCACTAATTCATTGCACAATATTACTTCCGTCTTGCATTTATTAGCGCTTAACATAAATCTGACAAAGTATCGTATTTTCTCATCGATCCCAATCTTTAGTTTCTTCCGAACACGGTACCTTACCTATAGAATACGAGGATGGTGGTGATTGCGCCTATCCTTGTTCGTGCAAAAATATTGATGTCCTCCAATATTTCCTATTTGTTGTTGGTGCACAGCTACCTATTCAAAGTTTTTCCGTTCTACGAGAATCTCATTTTATACCTTTGCGTATTTTACACCTCCAGTATATGTCGTCCCTGTTTACCATCGTTAAAATTGATGCATGCTTATTTATATATTTGTATGTATGAGACGAGATACAGACATACATAGCACATCCTTCGATAGCATCCTGACATTCCCAATTTATCAGGATTTTCGAAAGATCGCTTACAACGAAGTCTACAGGAATTATCCTTTCGATTGATATGTAAAGGAAAACTAGGTTAATTTACTTTTGCGAATTTTGTTCTGTTTTTTTGTTTTTCACCTAAGTCTCGAAGGGATGTACGTGCGTACATAAATCTATGTTCGGTAGGTATTTTCTGCTCTACAGACCCCTTGTAGGATGTATTAGGATTTGACTATTGCAATTAAATTTATTAAGAGAAATAAGAGAATTCATAAAACACCAAACTGTAGATAGATAATAAAGAAGATGCATGCATATTCTTAAGAAAGTTTTATTTAACTTTTCATAAGGCATCATTTTCCGGGGTAATTATTTGGAATCTAAACCAGTTTAGTAGGTATTTGTTTTGTTTAAGGAGCTTAGTAGTGGTTTCTGGGAATCATCTCATTAGAAGAAAAGGTGCAAGTTAAATATAAAAATGTCTGCATAACTTCAAATCTTTCTACATAGTTTTCCCAGTTCCTACTATATGACGCATCTCCTGTACTAATTTGGATACAGGAGAAGAATGGCAGTATCTATTTTGACTATACAGGGAGGAAAACCAGGCCGTAAATTGGTGATTAAAGATAAAAGAGAAGTATAAGGTTGCACCTGTATGGCAAGGTAACTCGAGGGGTATATAAGGCTCGAAGATTACAAAGCTACAGCACTACAGGATGATAGCCGCAAATGTTATAATAAGCTGCAGGGTCAAACAGTCCGATCTTCGCAACTGTACGGTACAGTACCAAATATTTATCACAGGAGGATAGTTGTAATGTAGCCCTATGGTATGATAGCGGAAGGTAAATTGTTCCGAACTTTTCTACGCAGCTATCAGAGAGGTCTCATCAATATGGCTATGTCTGATCGCGTACCATAGAAACTCGATAACAGGCCTAATCGCTGGGTCGAAAAGTTCAATTTTTTCTGCATTTCCAATGCATTATAGAAGTATATTGCAATCATTTTCAGTGAATTTCAGTCTATAGAGACGATAAATTGTCCAGATGTAAATTATTACGTCCATCGAATATCCCCATGAAATTAGCTATGTAGTTACGCAAAATTAAGCATAAACAGTTTATACGTCGGTCAGCGAAATAACCGTCGTCGTCAAAGTATTGCAGACGACTTTGAAAAGTGGTGCTCAGTTGGTGGCAAATTAAAAAGCAGCTCAGGGAAACATTTGAGGTGTATGCGTTTATAACCGCAGTAGGTTTAAGGTTAAGGCTAATTACACATATCATAGGATATAGGTACTAAGTCCGTCTTTCGAATCTTGCATTTGTTTACGTTCATCTGTTAGTTTGTTCAACCACATGGTAATGCGAGATCTCATTGATATAAATTGCTGAAAATGTTTAAACGTTTTTTGTTTTTTTTTTTTTATAAAATTTTAAATCTATATTTGAAAATTGTCGAAATTGGTCAATTTTTTCGTATGCGGACAAATTCTAAAAACAGCTTATTCCTTTTCTAGAATTAAATTTTTTGAATTGAAAGCAGTTTTTACTTGGTGAAAAAAGTATTGCATTTAGGCCACAACTTAGGGGATACCCATGAACTAAGCAGAGCACGGCAGGTAGAAAGTAAGGAAAGAATTAGGATGCATTAGGTAATTGAAGAAAGTGCTGTGTAATTGAGTGTCACCCGCAGAAGACGTTCCGCATTCGCACAGTTCCGGTATACAAATGCATCAGAGAATTTTACTGCACGGCCAATAGTATTTTCAATTTTAATTTAATAATAGTTCAGTTAATTGTACTAGAAAGTATAAGTAAGTATGACTAAATAGTAGCCATGTAATATAATAATAGGGATAGTTACTAGAAATAATAACAATACAAGAGTAAACGAAAATAAACAGATAACTAGATACTAATACAATTATTCATATGTAAGCCCAATTGTAACTAAGAAAATGTTAACGATAAGAATAAAAAACAAGAAGAAAAGTTATAATACAAGAATTCGTAAATAGCAAAAAATTAGGTTATAGATATGCACATAGCTGCGAAAGATAGGGTTGGGACAATAAGAAGAAAATGCGATTCATCTTTTGAAAAATCCACTACATTTCGATACTTCTGTTGTACAGGTAAGATGGGATTTGTCCAGCTTAACTTTCTTCTTCTTTTTTCGTGGTAGATGTATGAATGATCCAAAACACGCAAGTCAGGTCAGCCTATTGTGCTAACCTGCTAAGAAAACTCTTACTAAAACCTTCCTTTCCTCTTAATGAAGCTCATTAGGTCTAGGTCATCACAGATAGAAAGCAAATAAAGTTCTCGGCTTCCAGATAGGATACGCATTCAGGCCCGGCAACAACTCCCATATTTTTTAGATTACATAGGTTTCTGCCGAACGCAAAGGAAGGGCTATGAACCCATTAAACCCCCATCAAGAAAAACTTGTGTATTCCTGCAAGTACTTAGGTTCCTCAATCGCTATTGACACCTCATGCAAACAACCACTTTGATGAGAGAGCCGATCAGTGTGGTGGCGACAGTAGGTTGTGATCCAAACTCTTTCATACTCTACCGTATTATCGACACAAAGTTTATTCAAAGAAGTCCTGAAGTCATCCAATAACTTGGATGCTATCCGTTCTGTCCACTGATCTTCTAGCTTTTCAAACTTAAATTTTAATATTACCAGGGTTAGTACAGGCATTGAGTCATAGATAGCAGGAAAACTGCAGTTTTATTCATCAGTTTCATAGTTGCTAAAAAATAGCTTTTTGTGTTAACTTATGAGAAACTTTTACTAATAACGCCAACAAGTGAACAAGCTAGAATTGGTCTAAGGCGAAGTCTTATGATACCCAAGATGAATGCCCGTAGGTCTCAGTTCGCATGGTCACCCATCGGTGCTAGTTTGAGTTTTGAACTGGTTTTTCGTATATATTTCTAGAGCGGTCATCGGACAGCAAAAATGATAATAACAAATTTCATAGGATTTCATATTCTGAAGTACTTTTCAGTACAATAAAAATATTTAGGATTGATTGTTTTCACGGTATTCGTAAAAGCCCAAAAAAATTTTACGGCAACGCCAAGAAGGGGTTGCCCGATTTAGTTAATTTCTGAAATTTAATTTACTATTACCATGAAAATACTATGTACCAGATTTCAGCTCTCTACGTCGACGCGTTGTCAGGTAGTGTTAAAATATATAGTGAAAAACGAAATTTTTGTGTGGCAACCTACGAAGGAGTTGCCCGATTGGTCCCAAATTTACTTTTTTTTTTCTTAAACAAGACCATGCGCAAAATTTAAATACTCTAAGTAAACGCGTTCTCCAGTTATCGAGAGGATGGACAAACATACGGATAGAGTGACAGACAGACGGATGAACAGGCAGACGGCCGAACAGACAGACAGGGGGACGGAAAGACGGACATGCAACAATTATAATAACTTTTAATCTTATGCGTGGGTATCTAATCAATGTTTGGGTATGATTTCACAGATTACCCTGTAACTTCTCCACGTTACATCCTATGACGATGCTTTAAAATTGATTGATTGATAGCTTTGGAGCTTTCCAATGATCTATAAATTTTACCCCTTCTCCCCTCTGGTTTTAAATTATAGCTTAATAAAATCAACCACGTCATCAAGACCAATTTTTCTTATTGGATTTAAGAAGCGCAAAGCAAGGCTTGACTTTAAAATGACCTATCACACTTTGTACCCAAAACTTAAACCTTTCTGCGTTTTTACAAAATCTTAAGAAAATCCAACGAAAAAGTTTAATTAGCGCCAGAAGATAGTAAACTATCTTTTGGGACGAGCTCTCACTGGATATGTTCAAGAAAGAAATAAAAGTAGAGATTACTTTTTACGATTTTTTACGGGGTAAAACTTATATTTGTTCAAGAAGAACTTTATTTAGATTCTCCGGTATTTAGAAAAAGCTAAAAAATGTTTTTAATTTGTTATTTCATCACACAACCCATTATGTTTTTGGTAACGAGTTTCAAGTCTTGGTTTTGACTCTTTAACAGGTCCCAAATAGGGAAATTGAGTGACTTGAAAAAACATGAAAAAATAGAATAAAGAAATGAAATGAAAAAACGAAAAAAAATTGAGAAAAATAGAATAATATAGCAACTAATCGAATGAGACCTTGGAGGACTGAAGTGGAGAAGGGTTTTCTGTGAATAGTGGTTGATCACGAGCTAGTTTGTCCTAAGTTCTAGACGAAAAATGAAAAATTCTTTAAGTTACAAATATGCAATGCAATATATGATTTACTTAAATATTTTTGAACCATACTGGTAACAGAAACAACCATAAAGAATCCGTCGAGAAATATCGAAAAAGTTTTCTTTTCTGTTTCATAGTCGTATTACCATGGAAGTCTTTCGAAGAGATATATGGTAGATGGACTAGAAGAGCATGGCATTTACACCTGTGTCGATATTTTCTGCTCGGACCTTAGGAAATTTTTGGTGGGGTCACGCAAACTTCTTAACAGGCCGTATCGATATCCGCAGCTCGTCTCCAATGTGAAGACTCTCTAATCGATAGAATGATGTAGGTAAGGGAGGTCGGCAAATTAGATACGTAACTTCGGGATAAGGATTGGTCTATGTACTCGTTCTAGGTAAATTAGGATTTCTGCAATTTTTTTTTTTCTAAAGATTGCGTTTATCTGTGCCCCGGATAGAAGTTTACGTAACCAATTGTGAAACTTTCTTGCTAATAATTTATAATTTATAAATGATTTTTTTAAAGGAATTATTTTTATTATAAATTTATAACGGCTAACAATTCACAATCAATTCAGAACTGGCACGGACTTGGGGAATCCAGCTGTCTAATTAAAACAAAGCATTGTTATGGCCCTAACGGGTGTTGGCACAATGTGATTTCTGCCCAGTGTTCTGAATGTCAACGTGAAGAAATTCAAGTATGCGCGGGTCAACGGTGGGAGTAATTATGACTCTCTTGGATAGCCGAAAGTATCGTCTTTGTAGAGACGCGACCTTGGGTAACCAAACGTATCGTCTTTATAGAAACGTAGCCAAAGGTATCGTCTTTGTAGAGACGCGAGCTATTAGGTGACCAAAGGTTTCGTCATTACAGTGACGTGAAAAGAGGCAAGCATGAGATATCCTCTTGGAAACTATCAGCATGATCATGCAGCTTCTAATAAAACGCCACTGTGAGGACGTTACTCAGTACATCTGGTGATTGGGACTAAATAAAACCTAGCTGGATGTCTTAGGCATAGTTGCTTAGGCAGCGTCGAATAAGCGTGTCATGCTTCATCTCTTTTGTAGGGCTGGGTGCGGTAGATGGTTTGGCAGATGCCATATTGCTGGACCATCAACGTTACCTTTGTTAGTGTCGTTCCTTATCTTTGTGTTCGTCCTCCCTGTGTGTAAATTACACCCTTCAATCCTCTATTAACAGTTATACCTTCCCGACAACAGCCCGGGTGCGACGATGGGTATGGCAGTTATCATATTGCTGGACTATGTGCGTCACCTGAAGGGTGAGGTGGATATTCATTCGGATGCCAGCTGTCTGGAACACTGGTGCGCAACATATAGCTTCTCAAGTGTTCTACGACACCTCACCTCCCCGGGGTACCGCTGGAAAGCTTAGGCTATGCTTAAGCACCGACGAGGCTATGTCCGCAAAATTAGTCACCTCAGGGTAGCGTCCTAGTGACAATCTTTGTGGTGTCAATGCAAATATCAACACCTTTTTGTATTGCGATCAGGTCTGATTCACCCAGAGAATAATTCTCTTCTCTGGGATGGTGAGCACGGCAGCAGTCTAGCTACGCTAATCGGAATAAGACCTTTTAAATGCTGCCATGAGAGGGAACCTGCCTGTTGGGCTAGCAACCCGCAGAACAGTAAATTGCCGCTCCAAATAGACATATTCAAGGCCTCGGATCAAGGCAGGGTCCAACTCCCCCGGGAATTACCAGGGAACCATATTGAATACGGACACTGCTTTGTCCACGGATAATGACTTTAATAATGACCCAGAGAATGGTGTGGTCCCTGCCACCTCTGGGATTAGTAACAATGATAATGTAATAAGTAGTGGTGTATTCCTAGCCACCTCCAGAGAATATAATATTACTATAAGAGGTGGTGTAGTCCCAACCACCTCTATCGACGACACTGGCACAATAACAATTTGGATGCCATTTGTTAGCAAACTCTGCGCTGTCTGTAATAATCCCAATATTGGGAATTTCATGCACCTTAATATCAAGAATGAGTTAGACCATTTCAAGGAGTACCATGTTTCAGGCAATATAGTGTCTAAATGTGCGCAAATCCTGATGGTATTCGCGAAGATACACGGACTTGCTGTGCACATGGCACACTGCAAAAAAGTCCCGCCTCCAATGTTGAGCTTTGCCTGCACAATATGCGGGAAATAATTTGCAACCGGAAGTGGATTAAGCCAGCACAATAGACATGACCACCATACTACTAAGTAGTAATGCTGCGCGTATGAGTGCTGGCCGATTAAGAGTATTCACGAATGAGGAAATTAATTTAATGTTGGGGTTGGAAGCTAGTCATGCTAGGGATGATAGGATATCCGCAAAAATGGCAACTGTCATTACCATCAAGAGCGGTAAGCAAATTCGTGACAAAGGAATGAGCTTGCTTAAAAAAAAGAGATTTATATTTGAGCAGTATCTCAACAAATACGCAAACGTTCGTTCCGCCGCCCCCTCCCCCCAACGATGGATGCAAATGCGTTCAGTAATGGACTCGTGAGTACCACCGTTGATACCACTCAATTAATGGTCTCACCCCAATCTCAACCGAAATGCGCTATGTGCGGCCCCGCCCCCGCCAATTGCACATGTTAGTGAGAATATTTATGAACTTGATAACAACATTAATAACGATGCTCCAACGGTGGTCCCGCCCTCACCTGAGCTAATTAACCATGAGACTATTAGTGAACTTGACAGAACTATTAACAGACCTGATTGCACTATTGTAAACGGTGCTCCAATAGTCATCCCGTCCCCACCTGAACTAACCATACACGTAACCAGACTTCGGGGTCACCTGACTGGTGCCACGAAGAATGGCGGGATGTGATATCAAATAGCATAACTAACATGGATACTGACCTGCATTCCAATGATAGGGCCAGTGTTGTCGAAGAAATAACTACAGATATAGCGAGTGCAATTACATCTGCCTATAATGGCAAACTTGACTCTTTATGAGAGGGTCGTCAACTTTCTCTGTCAGCCGGCGGTTGCGAATACACGTCCCAGAGCTAACAGGCGCCAAGAAGATGCCTTGGTGGTATTACAACTGGCTCCCGTAGAGTTAGAACAAAACACATTTACGCTATTACTCAAGAGTTATTTAACTCTAATAAGTCCCTCCTAGCAAGAAACTTGATATAATGGCAACACAACTGGAAATGACAGCGCCAATAGTCCTGCTCCGGAAAATGTCAGAAATTACTTCTCTAGCCTTTGGAGTGCCGGAGAAACAAGTCCTATGACTTCTGCTATTGCTTATGATGGGAGTATTGGAACTGAGAGTTTGCTAGCAGTTATTATGGCAGGCGAAATTAAAGCTAGAATTGCAAGGCTGAAGCCCAAAGTTGCCGCTGGCAGCGATGGGATCAGCAAATCGGCTTTGTCTTCTAAACAAGCCAGAGTACTACTTCAGTACACATATAACCTCTGCATTGTGATGGAGTAACAGCCAACACCCTGCAGGAATAACAGAAGAACCCTCATCCCTAAAGAGGGCAAAGACTCCAGCAATGTGGAAAATAATCGGCCTATCACGATTAGCTCAATATTGTCCAGAATTTCATGGGAAACCATAGATGAGCGTATGCGAAATCACATAATATTGCGCCCCCTGGGTCCTGGTGCAGGTCGATATTGCTAAGGTATTTGATACTCTGCCCCACTGGGCCATACTTAATGCTCTGAAGTCAAAAGGTGTTCCACCGCCAGTAATAAGTAATAAGTTGACCCAGCATCTCCATTTATTTTTAATCTGGCATTTGAGTCACTACTAATAGCGGTTGGAGACTTGCCGGGATTCATCATTGCCAGTGAGGTTAGCATTAGCTCACTAGCATTTGCAGACGACATAGTGTTTACTGCTGACTCTCCGCCAAAAATGAAATCCCTAGTTAAGACGCTGGAGGATTTCCTAACAGCTAGGGACATGTCCCTTAGCATTAAAAAGTGCACCAGCTTTCAGACAGTGCACAAAAACAAGACTTGGTACATTCAAGACCCAAAGATAGCTTTCGAGAACGGGGAAAGGATTGCTTTTACTAAGCAAGATTCGTACATGGAGTATTTAGGTACACGAATTTCCCCTTGGTATGGTATTAAAGTAAATCAAGAACGCCCTTTACACGTCCTGTCATAAACACAAGAAAATTGCTCTAAAGCCGCAGCAAAAAATACAGGTTCTCACTGAGCATATAATAGCACACTTCATCTACCCACTGGTTTTGGCTATTCTGCCCATTGCCACAATCAGAACCATGAACCAAGACTTAAGAGTAGTGGTAAAAGATATTTTACACCTACCACAATCCACAGCAAACGGACTCCTGTAGTGTGGAAAAAGAGATGGCGGAATTGGATTTCCCAAACTAGAAATAGTTATAACGAGCTCTACTTTGTGAACTGGGTTAAGGTACCTAAACTCAAACCACCCAGTTCAGAGTTCGCTAGAATTATTAACAGGCGTTTGTAATCGCCTCAAAAAGGCTGCTAATGCAGTCCGAATTAACTGGCCTATAGCTGATCTAAAAGAGATCGATCGATTCAAAGCGAGGGCCTAGTTCGATGAGCTAAATCACTTGGCGTCATTAACCATTCAGGGTAAGGCGGTCCCAGCATATAGGGGCGATAGACTAAGTAATGCCTGGTTGTATAAGGCGGCATTGCTGATACCGTCTAGATTTATAACTGCACTTAAAATTAGGTCTAATGTGACTAGTTTTAGAGTCACACTGGTAAGATATCATAACATTGAAGACCAAATGTGTAGAAAATGCAGAGCTACACCTGAGACCCTCGCTCACATTGTGGGCCAGTGTGTGCATACGAAGCCCTCACGCATTAAGCGGCATAATGACGTGCGGGACTTCATATTAAACGAAGCGAGAATAGTGGCTGCTAACTGCACCATCACTAAAGAGCCTAGTATTCTGCTGGAATCGGGAGGTGACTCAAACCCGACCTGGTAATAAATACCCAGAAAGGGGTCTTCGTGGTCGATGTTACAGTCCGCCAGGAGGATGGGGATTACCTCGATCGAGGAAGGCTGAATAAGATAAATAAATACACTCCACTACTAGACACAGTAAAGAATTCATATGGTGCTATCGTTGCTGAAGTCCTACCAGTATTAGTTGGGACTAGAGAAGTGATCCCCAATTGCACAAGGTTGTCCCAAAACAGGCTTAACATTGTGCCTAGGAAATCACTACTCTCAATATCTTTAATGGCACTTGGAAGCACGCTGGAACTGTACCACCAGTTCCTTGACTATAACAGCCGCAGACGATACCACGCACGGCAATGAGACCATAGTTTGTGTGTGCGCCCTGGTGAACCTAACTTACTAGAAAAATTGCTTATGTTCACCTGACCCTCTACATCAGGTGTTGTTAGCATACTACGAATTGTCTCGATTTTACATCATCAACTGTGATATTTATAATAGCTCAGGTATGTACCTTGCGGTATGGCTACTCTCGAGCAGGACCTATTAGAGATCTGTGATAAACATCCGCAAATATAAATTGCTGTGATATATATATATTAGTAACCCAGTGACATGCTAAGCGTTGGTAATGCACTGGATCTTAGGACCAATTAGAATCTGTGATACGGCCTCACGTATTATACACTGTAATATAGATGTAAGTTGGGTTTGAATGTTTATGTTATGTATAATAACAAGCATGTAAGTGTTCTATGTTAACTGTGCTAATAAAGCGGTTTATGTTACTAGCAATACTAACTGCTCGGCATGTATAACAACTGGCAGCTTGGAAAGCTTTTTTTTTTAAGAACAAGTAACATCGAAGTCCTAGAGTAGGGTCGGGCTCATGACTGTCGTGATTTTTATCATAATGTGCTGATTTCCAAGTTTCTACCTTGGTTGAACCATACATGCTGTTACTGGGGCAGTAGGGATCTGGTGTAATGGACCTTCGGGTGAAGCTGGCGAATATGTGATATAGGGTTTTTTACTTATGTCCAATCTAGAGCCGTTTCACAAATATCAATACTAAAGCTAATCTTAGCTTTTTGGGTGACCACGCCCCAAACAAAGATGGGAAGTGTGCCGTGAAAAGCGGTATAAAAAGTAACCAAATGCCTCGTCGTCTAATGAGTGATGCGCATGAATGGATTAACGAGATTCCTACTGTCCCTGTCTACTATCTAGTGAAACCGCAGCCGAGGAAATACGCTTGGAATACTAAGCGGGGAAAGAAGACCCTCTTAAACTTGACTATAGTCTGAGATCTTTGTCACATTTTTTTCATTTTTTCATTTGATTTCTTTATTCCATTTTTTCTTTTGTCTTTTCAAGTCACTCAATTTCGCTATTTGGGGTCTATTGATTGTTCAGAACCATGACTTGAAACTTGTCACCAAAAATATAATGGGTTGTGTGATGAAATAACAAATTAAAAACATTTTTTAGCTTTTGCTATATACCAGAGAATCTAAATAAATTCCTGCTTGAACAAATATAAATTCAAGAAAGAGTGCACAAAACGCAGAAAGTGTCACTTTTGGGTAAGTAGTGCAATAGGTGATTTTTAAGATAAACTTTTGGGCTTCTTAATTGGGATATGTAAAATTGATCTTAATGAGGTATTTATTGATTAAATAAAAAAAAATACGGGTTAAAATTCCGAAATTTTAATTTCGTTGTTCAAAATGGAGGTTAGAAGGACAGAAGTTTACTGATTATTAGAAAGGTCCAATGATTATATATCTAGCAAATTTCACATAATTATCATACGGTGTAACGCTCAGAAGTTACAGGGCGATTTATTAAAATATAGACACATATCTTTAAGTCCCGTTATCTGCGAAACCTTTAGTATTTACCACCAACACCCACACAATTCATATCCATAGCGATCGGATGCAAGATCGCTTACGGGACACCCTGTATATTGGACGATATTTTTGTGTGTAATTGTTTGGTAAAATTTAAATATTCTTTTCCTTTATCTTTTGTAAAATATTTTTTTATTGTATTTATTGTATTATGAAGAAGACAAAGTAAGGCATTTTTCTTCATGTAGGAGAACCGCATCGATGTTTTTGTTTCAGTCAATTAAAAACACACAATTTAGTGGTTGAAACTATATTAAGTATTGAAAAAATTCAATAGAAGAGATCCCATTAAATCACACAATTTTTAAATAAAATTTTTCAATTTATAATTTTTTATAGTAATTCCGTGTCTACAAAAAAACAAAAATGCTTATCACACGTAACTATATGAATTTTACACAGTATAGCCTACCTTTTTTGCTATATTACCTAAAATATTTTCTCCCCCTTTTTTTTACATAATTTTTGTAAACAATAGCGTAACATTAATGAATTTATTTCTGTCTTTCGTTCTATTGCGAGCTCTGCTACCTATCATATAATAAAAACAAACAAATACAAAACTAATAAAAATTAACATTTTAGATGGACAGAAGTCAAATCTAATATATATATATATATATATATGTATATATATGTCATTAAAACTTGGTCAATCAACCTGCAGGCTAGATACCACGTTCACTAATTCACTTGTTTGCCTGCTGAGGTTGAAGGAGATTGATGGAAAGAGTTATATTGGAGGTAACAACAATTGAATCGGCTTTACTCTGTAACTCCCGGGGAGACGAAGGAAACTATTCGATTGAACAGTGTTGTATATAAAGATATGTACATATATGTATAAATATGTATATACAGGGTGTCCCGTAAGTCGACGTCAAACCGGAGCCGGGTGATAGACCAAATCGTAACAGTTACCAGAAAAATATAAAACAAATCTAATTCATGTATTTTTCAAATTATAGACATTTCTTTTGTTTTCGAGAAAATGTGCACCCTATGACGGTTTTTTAGCTCCTGTTGCTACAAATCTTTATGGGATTTCAAATGACGGGACGGCAGCTGGTGTTTTTTAAAGTGTAAGATTACATTTTTTGAAGCCAACGTCCAACGCGAATAGTTCTGGACAAGACTCGAACAAGTCTAGCATTAATAGTAAATAGGAACCGTATAATCATCAGATGATTATACGGCTCCTGCTTATATGAAACGACCTCTTTTTGCAATGAAATTTCTTTTTTCAAAGATTTTTCGTTTGCGTAAAGAGTTTTTTTTCACTCAATTCTCGAGCTGCAGACTTAGCAGCAAACTGAGTCAATTTCAGATTGACTTATTTCGCTATGAACTTTCATAGCAAAAATCTCTATGAAATGCAAGTCCCGCATAGGGCTAATCTTGCTAGGCATTCAAGTAAATACGTAGTATTTCACCTCATATGATTCACACTTAAAAATTATTTTAAGTCTATATATGAGGTCAGGTTGGCTGTTTGCTTTGATGTATACGGCACTTTATTTATTGTGGTATAGCTATAAACTAAGATGGCTGGAAGATTTTTATCCGACCAGGAACTTGATGCAGTACTTGAAAGTGAAGATTGTGGAGCATTTTCTGATGATTCCTTTGCCGATAGAGACTTTTTACCAGAGGAAACTGATTCGGAAAGTGAGGAATTCAGTGAAATAAATGAAGCAAATTATAATATGTCAGATGATTCCGATGATTTCACCCCGCTTGCAAGTCTGATAGATGACCGGAAGTGGAAGCCTGTTAGTGGAGAAAGACTTATATTCGATGTTTCCCCTCAAAATACTGGAGTAAATCCTAATGTTGCAGCCTCATTAGCAGGAAAAGATCCAGTTGACTTTTGCAATCACTTTTTGGATGACGAGGTAATAGTTTTATTTGTATCCGAAACGAATAGATTTGCATCGCAAAATATTGCTGCTGCAGCAAACCAAACCCAAAGAGCAAGACTTGCCAAGTCGGTTGACACCAATCCTTCAGAAATGAGAAAATTTCTTGGAATTATTATATGGATGGGACTTCTTCAAATTCCTCAGCTAAGGGATTATTGGTCGAGAAGCTTCGTATATCAAAACTCGATTCCCAAAATCATGAGCCGAAATAGATTTGAAATAATCTTGGGAATGTTCCATGTCTCTAATAACGAAGAGCAAGTGGATCCAGATAATCGTCTTCGCAAAATATCCAACTTCCTGAATATACTTCAAACTAAATACCAACAGTCTTACACTCCAGAAGAAGTGGTTTGCATTGATGAAAGCAACGTTCCATTCCGTGGAAGATTGTCTTTTAGACAATACATACCTAACAAGAGACACAGGTATGGAATTAAGGTGTTTAAGTTGTGCGTTGCTGGAGGTTATACCTGGGCATTTAAAGTGTACGCTGGCAAAGAAAAGTCAGATGAAATGGATGTTTCCGAAAAAGTTGTCACTGAGTTAATGGACGGTCTTTTTGATAGTGGAAGGACTCTCTATACGGATAATTGGTATACTAGTATATCATTATCAAAAAGGATGGCAGACAAAAAGACACACCTGATAGGGACCTTGCGTAGTAATAGAAAAGGCGATCCTCCAGAAGTGATAAAAGCAAAGCTGAACAAAAGTGAACTTATTGCTCGACAAAATAGCGATAAAACTGTACTACTAAAATGGAAAGACAAACGGGATGTGCTAATGCTTAGCACCAAGCACGACGATTCCGTGACAACTTTTATGAAAAAAGGAAAGGAATGCTCCAAGCCTGCAATGGTTTTAGACTACAACAAGGGCAAGGCATATATAGATTTATCTGACCAAATGGACGCATACGCACCTTATGTCAGACGTACAGTAAAATGGTATAAGAGATTAGTGTTCCATTTAATTACTGCAACCACTGTTGTAAATGCCTTGCACTTATTCAATAAGGTAAATAATAGAAAACTTACCATTACTAAATTCAAGGAATCACTTGTCTTAAGTCTAGTGGAATCTTCAGAAAAGCCAATACCTGTTCCATCATCTTCAAGAGAATCCTTAGGACAGTGTCATATCTTAAAGGAAGTTGAGGGTCAGAAAAGAATGACCAGAAAACGCTGCAGTATTTGCTATAAAAACATGTCCAGACAGCATGATTCTGCATTTGCCCGAAAAAATGCAAAAAAAGTCAATACCATTTGTGAACAGTGCAACGTCCCAATGTGTTTGATATGTTTTCAAAAGCACATAGCACAATAAGACTGCTAAGTGTAATAAAGTTTTGAATAATGTTGTATTGGCCTTAATATTATTGAAGAAGACTTAGTTCATGTTACGAATGTCATAAAAATATTTTTGTTTTATAGTTTGAAGTTTATTTTGTTATTTCGTTTTGTTCCCTTGCCTTATTTTGTTCATTTATAATGTTACTATAACTGTGAAATATTACTGATATAAATATGTTTCTAATTTCTCGTCAAACTCTTATTTTTTTCCATTCTAAAAGAACCAACCTTTTAAATGATCTAACTGCTCAAACTGCTAAGTCCAAGTGGAGTATATTTACATCATGGGACCAAATATTTTTCTTACCTATGCAAAACCTATATACATAAAAAGTGCCCACTGATGTGCACACGGCCCTAAAATGTAAAGAACAGTATGCCCACGGGTGGTCACGTTGTAACAGTATGAAAAATTATAATGACCACCGGTGACCATTTGGTCCCCAAGGTAAAGACACAAATGGCCACCCGTGGGCACGCGGCGCTCAACGTGTTAATAAAGAAGAATAATACTAAGAAAACCACAAAGGATTGCAGTAAGTTTACGTTTAGATTAGATTTTTACATTTCATACAGCTCATATGGTACACCGCTAATGAAAACACAATGCTTAGTTATGGTAAGCTGTTATGCAAATCAATTGAGTGGCTTGGCCCTATAGTGGATGATCATTATACCTTAATCAAAAGGGAAAAAAATTTCTCACCCACAACCTGGTTCAAGGGCATACTCATACTGGCTCATACGTTCTTCTCAGTCCTTATGCGATCCTTATTATTGTTGTGTTGTCCGCTTGTCGTAATATTAAAGAGTCAAGGCATTTGTCGACTTGAGGTGTCCCTAAAAAGAATAGAACAATTTCTAAACAAACAATCATGTCCAGCCATTATTGTAATACTGATCTAACACGAAGAACTCTCCTTTTGTGTGTTGTGCCATTATTTCGTGTCTATATCCTCTTGAAAGATGTAATTATTGCCCCGATTTTATCTTGTAGGACAGTATCACTACCCACAGCCGCCCTTGAATCTTCATGGCGATATCTGCAATATCCAAAATGAAGACGACACGTTTGAGTCGGGCCCAGTGGATGGAGTACTGCCGAACGATGCAGCAACCAGTGAGCACATCACTAATCACCTCACACGGATATCCACGGAATTTCTCAACACCGCACCTGGAGTACTACGAGACCTACAAACCAGTTAACAATAGGTCGGTTCGCGTACTTCTCGTGCAAAAAGCTTTCTGGGGGTGAAAACTTACTCGTGTGGTGGGGGAAGAATGTGAAATGCATGCAACTTCGTGAAAAATAAGAAGAAGAGAGAAATGTCATTTTAGAATTTTTGTTTGTTTTAGTTTTGTATTGCTATTAAGAACTGAGTTTTGATATTGTTAATATAAACTGAAAATTGAATTTGAGAATTAAGTTTTGTTTGAGTTGTGTTGAGTACAGTTTTAATTAAATAAATTGAAATTAAGATTTAGAAAAAAGAAAAACGAAAGAACATTGCCATGCCATGGGGAAAAAAACGTAAATTGTTAGTGACTCTATTAATTACTGAGGAAGAAGAGTCGGAAATAGAAAATTTAATTAAAATAGTTAGTTAGTTATTTAAGGGATGATGATGATGAGGTGAGAAGTTGTTCAGATTGGTCCTTCCGACAAATAGGAAGAGGAACAGCATCAAAAATTATTGTGATGAAGTCGTCCCAGCTTACACAAGTAAAGAGTTTATAAGGCACTTTCGCTTCAATCGGGAAATATTTGAAAAGTTGACAAACCGATTTGAAGAAACTCAACTTTATATTCATTTTCGTGCTGATAAAAGGCTGCCTGGAAGAAAATCTATTCTAATTTTCCTATGGTGTACTGGCCATGAAGCCTGTTCTTTTAGAGACATATCAGATCACTTTTATGTGCTTCTTTCCACAGTCAATCGTATAATAGTCCGTGTGACGACATTTCTATGTGATCTCTCGGAAGAGGTTATTACATGGACGAATAGCTCAAAAATGAATGAAACAGCGGAATATTTTCGAAATAAATCTTGATTCCCAAAAATTATTAGTAAGTAACACAATTTAGCTAACTTGTCCCTTATTTCGAATTATCGTATTAATCCTTTGTGTCTGTAGGTGCTATCGATGGGAGTCACATTGTGATAGATCCACCAAACGAAGGGAATATGTGATGAGAATAGAAAATTCATAGACATTTTCGTCGGGTATCCAGGATCTGCACATGACAGCAGAGTACATCAAAACTCTTTCATATACCAAAAATTAGAAAGACTTTACAGAGGTACTATATCCAATTAATATATAAAACAAAACATGGCAAAATTTTTATTTGTTATTTGACTAGATAACTGGACCTTGGGAGACTTTGCGTATCCATTAAAAAACAGCCTGTTGACATCATACAAAGATAACGGACATCTTACTGCAGCAAAAATGACATATAATCGAAATCTTAGTTCCAGTCGAGTAGTGATCGAGCATACATTTGGTATGCTGAAGCAAAGATTTCGACAACTGTACTACTGTAAGCTGAAATATATGTATAAACTGTGTCACTGCGTATGCGCTTGCTGTGTCCTTCACAATATGGAAAGCGAATCTGATTTAGATTTCAGTGAAGAACCAATTGATGGGAGTAAACCAGGCAAATAATTTCGTGTATATTGAATTTGTTCCAAATCCTGCAGCGAAAGCATTACGGGATTCAGTGTGCTTACAAAATGTGGCAGTCCCAAGGGGAACACTAAAATTATTGTGATTCCAAAAAGAAATTATAGGCTACATGCTCTTATACATTTTGTTTTTAAAATTTGTGTATTTTCTTCATTTAATTCATTTCATTTATTCAGTTCATTTTTTAAATAAATGATTTTGTCAAACTATTGCATACATCCCGCAAAATGCTGTTCATCTCCTGTTTTGGTCTTCCTGTTGGCTTCGTCCAGAGCTTTCAAAATGCTGCCGGTTTGATCTTTCCGCTCTTTCCAGATGATCTTTAACTCCTATATCATCTCTTCATATTGAGTTTTTTTCTTAAAAGAGTTGAAGTAAGTAAATGTAATATAAGCAAAATAAGCACATATTTGTAAACGTAAATAAAGTTAATCTGCGTTATAATAACTCTACGTACTTGAGCATGATGCCTGCAGCTCCGAATATTAATTGTCCGGATCTATTGGTTGCAAAATTTCCGGAATAAGTTGAGAGTCTTTAGATAGTACGTCTTTACGAGACGTACTAACTAGGCACTTTGGAAAGACCGATGGTGTATCATTAAGAATCTCCGACATTCATTAAACACAATTAAATAAACACCCAAATTATAATTACTTTTCATAACGACAGGACTCCCTATTTCTGCCAGTCTTATTTTTGTGGGATTTTGTCTTCTTGAATGTTCAACACCCCTGTATTTGTTTTCTATCTGCATTTCCGTGAAGCTGTAGCCTTCCGCCTTTATTTTATTTTATTTTTAATCTCCTTCCACATCTTGCCTTATTTTTAAATTTCAGGCTTTTTCCCACTTTTGGACGAAGGTCTACAACTGTCGACAGTAACAGCTTCACGGCAGCATCAACCCAGATACAAATATCCGCACTTTAACTAAGTCTAAATCAAGTCAGATTTGGCAACTTAAATAAATATAAATTAGTGTAGAAATTACATTTATTTACTTTCGTTTTCTCCCTCAATAATATTAAGTAACACTTCAGCCGGAGTGAGTGGAGTTCCCGGTCAAGAGGCGTCTGACCCGATTGAACCTGGTTAACAAGTTCAACAAGTAAATTTGGATCTAAAAATTCAACAAGAACTCGGATAAGAGAATCTTAGTTCTGCTGTTTTATTTACCTTGTTGCACTCTGGCAAAAGTCCCAGGAGAACATTGAATAGTCAATCCATTATTCGACATTTTGATTGTTTTAAAAACTTTTTGTAAAATTTAACAATTTTTAGGAATATTTTACAAACTCCAATTTTCTTACGACAGCTGCTAATTTTCATCGCAAGAATTGACTGCAGTAACTTAAAACTTCGGGTAAAGCTATACAAGAGGGGAAGCTGTGACGTATTCAAAACTCGTGTAATTTTGTGTGCACGAGAAAGTAAGGGAACGGAAAATGTGTAAGTTCTTGCAAATACATTGCAATACATTGTCGCAAAACTGAATACGCGAACAGACCTAATGTTAAATAAGATTTCATTTCGTTAGATTAACACGTAAGTTGAAGCCCTACGTAGACACTTAAAACTAGGGATAATTGAAATGTAAAAGCTGAAGGCAATATCGCTACTACGTCTTATCACTTTATGTTTTGATACAACAAACAAAAACATTTAATGGAGTAGAATAACACGGAAAAACTTTTTCAGTAGTCCTGACACTCACGTTATAAAAAGGAAAAAATTATAAAAGGAAACCGCGAAAGTAAACACAGAATGTCATCTGATGTTTTTGACAACAAGTATAGGTACTGGAGCTAGTACATTTTCAATTCAATTCGAAATTGACTTGGAATATTCTCTTAATTCTCCCCCGATTCTTACATCCAGCACGGGTCACGTGAGTTATTTTTTAGCCGCCGTAAGCCATTATCCGCGTGCATTGGGAGAAGAGTCTAGCAAGTAGTGCCAATATACGGAGGACACCTCAGTCTTTTTCTAAAAGTTTTGGAAGCGGAGCTCCTATAAATCGTTCGAATAGGGACGCGATCTTAGTAATATCACCCAGTAAGGTCCATCGAGAAAGTATAAAGAGGCGATGCCGGTGATTATTTCTCAGATTCACGACCGAATGAGGGATTTTGGAGAGAATCTTTGAGCTTTATACGAAACTACTACTAGCTAGACTGAATCAAGGTCACCAAAGCGTCGCTAATATTCAAACATGGTGACAGGATTACGGAAATGTCGAGAAGGAACTAACGGAGCTCCTAGATAATTCTTCTAACTAGTTGGGAGTGATCTGTAACAAGAAGGAAAATAAGTTGTTAAATGTTAAATCTAATATCTAAATTATTTAACTTAATACATATGTATTGCTGAGTAACTATAAAATAATCGGCGATTTAGATTATCAACTCTCGACTCCATTGTCCAATATCTCATCTCCTAGCAAACTTTGAAGATATTTCCCGGACCGACTTAAATTAGAGATTTTAGTTGGGAAGCACGAAAACTGAAGTGTTGTGACTATTTTTCCTTTTGTTTTAATTGTTTTTTTTTTGTCCTTTTTGTGTCAATTTATATATATCCGAGCTACTTGATTCAGATATTAGTTTTTTTGCCGTTGGCCGGTTTTGTTCGTAGCCAACTAGGTTAGTGGATATAAATTAAATCATCATTCTAAAAATCATATTATTAAGTAGACAAACTGAATAGGTTCGCCCCATCTACCTACCAATTTGATTAACGGATTGATTGAGGAAAGGAAGATTCAGCGGTAATATTGCCTTCCGTTAGATATATATATATATATATACATTTATAATATACTTATCGGTGTAGTTTGTCACATGTTCCTGTGAATAAACAGGAGTACCATACTATTTCTTTTATTGTAATACACTTCCATTCGATCGATTATAATAAGCCGACTTCGGGCAATTGAATTTAATATAAATAAAGTTGTATTGTGATTTCTTTTAAGGAGACGTAACCGTGTTGTAATAAATTTAAGTTCAAATAATTCCCGTAATCCTGCTATGAGTCTGGAATATAAATCTAAGTCTATTTGTTTTTCTTTTTAATATAGTTCTTGTGCCGTATTTTTGAAATATTAAAGTTTATCCTAAATTCTTAATTAAACCTTAAATACTGCTGTTATTTATAACAAGAGAATTGCTATGATAGCAGAACATAATACACGACTTTAGTTTGTTCTCTTTTCCATCAAGTGAAATGGTTTTGTAACTTCCCATTCCTAAAAGCTACGTGACGCCCAAGGTCGGCTCATATTTCTTCGTGAATGATACCATTCTTTTAGCTTGAGAACGGGGAGCATCAATCGAACCACCCCATCTCCCTGAGCTGGTCGCACCTAATGTCGTGCGTGAGTTAAGGCACGTAACAATATATTACTCAAAAGCTGGGGATGTTTCCATAATTTTTATATACTACAGAAAAAAAAATTTAGGATGTAACTTTCCATAGTCTTTAAGAAATTATCTCCCTTCAGTATGTGAAAGTGTTTCTAATTTAATTACAGTTTTAAAAAATCTGTATAAAATTCGATACGACCAGAGATTGTTCCCCCGTTTTAATGGCCCAACTTCTATTGTATTTATGTTATATAAGTATACATTAATGTGAGGGAATTTCCCTTCTTTACATCTACACCAGCTCTGGGGCTCTTGAAGTCATCCTCAACGTACAACCCATGCATATATATGCCTGAAGCGTCCATCGCTGCGCTAATGCTGCATCTCAGTCAGAGCCGAATTTTTCGGGGATTGCCTTGCCAGGGTGATGGCTGCACTATCGAGTTGTTCTAATGATATACGGAATATAGCATGCACACTCAGTTTGCTGAGGTGCTTCAGGAGGATGTTGAACTATTTGAAAGCTCGTGTACGAGCTGGCTTGTAGAATTTAATCGAGATGCAATCAATTCTGGAATGGTAAGACCAGTTCTCCTATAGGTTTATTCGGGCAAGCTCCACCATAGTGTTGCTGCTGAAAAGGAAGGTTAGTTCGAACTGTCCTTATGACCGCCAGAACATAAGCTATTAACTAAGTTATTTGTGTGGCCCACTGTGGTGGGATGAACAGAGTCGTCCTCTTGAGACGTGTTCCTGAAGGCTAAATCGATCCGGATGAGCCAGTTACCAGAGAAACTGCAGTGGGAGGCGAAATTTAGTCCAAGCTGCTCCTATGACAGTCGGTCTTGAGGCATTGATACTTCTAGTCTAAGAGCCCGCAGTAAATTTTTGGTGTGAAATATAACCAAAAAATTTATGCATACGTATTAAGTTATAGGAAAGGCAATGTCAAAAACAATCGTCTGGCAGGAAATCTCCGCGGCCTAAGTGAGTAATAGTATGTTGAAAACACCCTTTTTTTCAAAATTGAAATACTTATTATAACCACTTAATGCACGTCTTAAAAAACAGAGAGGTTTTCCTTGACCACAAATATGTAGGTCCAAGACGGTTTGCGCGCGGCTAACCCCTGGCCAGACGAAGTTAAAGTACTGAAAATTTCGGATTTTCCAATATTCTATATAACCACATGAAATTCGGCTCAGAAGCAGAGCTAATATCCCTGAGCACAAATATACAGGTCCAAGACGGTTTGCGCGCGGCTAACCCCTTGCCAGACGAAGTTAAAGTACTGAAAATTTCGGAAAGTACTGACAAATATCAAACAAATCTTACAATTTCCAGCATTTGTGTTTTACTTTTAGAAATCGTTTTTTTTTTTTTTTTTTTCAATTTATACTTTGAATTCAAGTATCACTTTCAGATTCACTGTCATCTGATGAATCACAAGTGAGCAGATCGTTTTCGTTTTCTTCAGTTACATCAACTTTAAGGATATCTTGCAGTCTTTCAGGTGTGGCATTTCCCTCGAACCAATTAATTTTCAACTTATTTTCTGCTAACACCCAACCACTTTCTGTTGGTGATAATTTAATTTCTTCATTTTTCACCGCATTCTTCCATATACAACATATATAATTGCTTCTGTATATTTGTTGCAACAGAACTTCTTTGTTTAATTGGTTCGAGGGAAATGCCACACCTGAAAGACTGCAAGATATCCTTAAAGTTGATGTAACTGAAGAAAACGAAAACGATCTGCTCACTTGTGATTCATCAGATGACAGTGAATCTGAAAGTGATACTTGAATTCAAAGCATAAATTGAAAAAAAAAAAAAAAAAACGATTTCTAAAAGTAAAACACAAATGCTGGAAATTGTAAGATTTGTTTGATATTTGTCAGTACTTTCCGAAATTTCCGTCTTGGACCTGCATATTTGTGCTCAGGGATATTAGCTCTGCTTCTGAGCCGAATTTCATGTGGTTATATAGAATATTGAAAAATCCGAAATTATCAGTACTTTAACCTCGTCTGGCAAGGGGTTAGCCGCGCGCAAACCGTCTTGGACCTGTATATTTGTGCTCAGGGATAATAGCTCTGCTTCTGAGCCGAATTTCATGTGGTTATATAGAATATTGGAAAATCCGAAATTTTCAGTACTTTAACTTCGTCTGGCAAGGGGTTAGCCGCGCGCAAACCGTCTTGGACCTACATATTTGTGGTCAAGGAAAACCTCTCTGTTTTTTAAGACGTGCATTAAGTGGTTATAATAAGTATTTCAATTTTGAAAAAAAGGTGTTTTCAACATACTATTACTCACTTAGGCCGCGGAGATTTCCTGCCAGACGATTGTTTTTGACATTGCCTTTCCTATAACTTAATACGTATGTATAAATTTTTTGGTTATATTTCACACCAACAATTTACTGCGGGCTCTTGGTCTATTCGGACTGTCAGTATGATAGTTGGAACATAAACTAGTAAGTAGGCTGCAGATTGGCCGATTGCGGCGGTGAACAGCATCGTCCTCTTAAAAAGTTTGACAGCAGGATTGCTGAAAGTTGTCGTCTCGGAAAGTTTCGACTGTAGTTCAAAGTGAAACCCTTTAGGTCACTGCGAAGTATAATCCAACTACCAGTTAAGTAAAATAAGAACGGTTCTCTGGAAAAAAAAACCTTTAAATGTTTTGCATACATAAAAATCTTCAGACAATTTGACTTGTTGTAAACTCTGAAATAAACTTTAATATCTTAATATATTAAAAGTCCTTAGATCTTGTGCAAGAGGTATTTACTCTCTTTTTTTCTTTTTATTACCTTTTTAAATCATTTTTTTTAAATCAGGAAAGTTGACAATAGGCTTTTTAAAAACAGACTGACTAACCATTTTTGTTTTTCTTTACATATATTTAAGAACGCCTACCTAGCTAATTCCTTTTATCATCAGCAAGGTATTTCGCATTGTTTTTGCTACTAGTTGTTTACAGTGGTTACAGCGGTTTATCGGATGTACGGCGTCAGGCGAACTAATTTGTCGCGTCGCCACAGATTCACACCGATGCAAGAGTCCCACATGAATCCAGCTTTGAATTCTTGCAGTCCATCGTACCTGAAATCGACAGGAACAGGGATCACCTCGTCGAGAGTATGCTGAAAACAATTTTAAAACGAAAATTCCAGATAGGGCAGATTGGGAATCATATTCAGCCATTAATAAATCTTATCATATATACAGAGGTCTCCAAATTGGAAGAAAACACCGGAGCAGGCGTTTTCTGTGAGGAGCATCATTTGGTAATTGCCATACAACTTGAAAGCCATGTCACTGTTTTCCAGCCAGAATTCAAGGGCCGTACTTGAAGCAGAAAAGCATCTCCTTAACTCAGAAACTGAGGAAAAGGAGATTTCAATCTGCTCGGATAGTCAGGCAGCTGTTAAGATCTTGTCAAAATCGTTTACAAACTCCAAGCTTGTATTGGAATACAAATCCACCCTGAACTGCTTTTCTCGGTACAACAGGGTACTGGTTCTTTGGATGCCAGGTCGACATTAGCGGAAATTAAAAGCCGGACAAACTTGCCAACACTGTCGCCTTTGGGCCAACATGGTCGCCTTTTGTTAGATTATCCTTCAGGTAGATCTACAAAGTAGCTGTGGGGCATACCTAAACAAAGAGACAAAAAACTACTGGGGTTAAGCAAGCCAAACCAGAGAACCCTGAAGTCAATTCTCACTGCGCACTCTCATATCAAAAGTCACCTACACAGGGTAAGACTTGCTGTATGTAGGGGATGCGGATAGGAATCCGAGACAGTGACTCACTTTCTTTGTCACTGTCCAGCTCTCTTGGTAAAGCGTTACATATTCCTTGGCTCACACCTGCTGGACGAGCAGCACGAATCTGGCAAACAGGGCTGGGAGCCTATACTCAAATTCGTAAGATTGTCTGGTTGGGACCTATGAACAATTACTCATAAGTCTAGAGGGTGAACAGTGGGCCTTTTAAGGCCCACGTTCCAGAATCCTGTAAGGGTTCTCCACCTCAATTTTCAATCAATAAATCAAACTATCCGATTTTTCTTGTTGCCTTCTTGGTTTTCTGGCAGTTTTCTCCTATTGTTTTTTTGCGATATCTGCTCCTTGAGTGTTTGAATTATATTTTTCGCGTAAAGAGTTATTTTGAAAAACAAATCGCTTTTATGTTTCCGTACACCAAAAACAATGATTTCAAGCAATTTCCTCCCGGGAAAAAAGCAAAATTTACTCCGCTTCATCTACCACGCATATTTTAAGGACTTGTTTGTACTCAAACTAATTGGTGTATGGTTAGTCCGTTGTTTTAAATAATATTTCATATGAAGTAGTCATATTTTTCGGATTATTATTTTTAAGTCTATTATTTAGTTATAATTACAATCTGTCATTTAATTAATTCATTTTTGGAATCAGCAATATGATTTTGAACTTAATTTATTTACCCTAATTAGCTCCTGTGATCACATATTTATTAAAGATATGTGCGCTTTATGTGGAAATAGAGGGATCTGTCTGAAGCGATCCCTAATATGTTTCAGAAGAAGAGTAATTTTTTCTATTGAAAATCATAGTTACCTACGACTAAAAAAAAATGACTAATTTACATTACTCGAACCTGGTTAGAAAATAGAGTAAAGAGTTTCGCCTTATCTGAAAATACTTTAGAACGATAAAGACAAAAGATAATACAGCAAAATTTTACTGAACAAAATGTCAAATTCACCGACTAAGGGGAAAGTTTTACTGCCATAATTAGCCATAAAAACTTCTAGCCAGAAGTATATTTTATGGCGGTAATTTTTTATATTATGGCAGCAAACTGATACGGATAACTACTAGCGTGTGCGAATATAATTGTTTACACGCAAACAAATTAAAAATATTTGAAGCAAGTTTATAGATGTCAAATATTCAAAAAATAAATTCTGAAGTCTTCATAGAAAATGATGAAAAATAAATGTAAGTATATATCTATATCACTCGACCTTTTTCAAATAAATTCATGTGATATTTTTAAATTAAATTTCGACTGCGCGTTTCAAATTTAGGTAAAGCTGTAGCCGATTTTGGAGGCGTTTAATATAATTGTTTTAAATTTTAGATATTCAAGTTTTATCAGCCGTCGTCGTGAAGCCACCAGAAATGGAATTCGAAAATGAAAAGTGTTTGGAGGAAGGATGGGAGCAACACATGCCTCGCCCTGCTATAAAAAAAGAAAGGGTCTCTGATGGTAATGTATTGCAATTGCAACCAAATTTTGCTGATAAAATTGGTCTAGCCGAGTGGTAAACCAGGAGCAATCTGATAAGGCCAAGATAATATTTTTCCTTATTTTTGATTGCTGTGGGATAGACGCGCGCTCTGCATTAGAAGTCTTTCCTTTTGAAGGGAAACTCTCCGAAGTCTGGTGATTCACCACATAGACACGGAAACTTTGCCAATTGTTAACTTTGCACCTAATAGTCTCTAGAGGGCAGTCAGCACAGCCCCAGTCACTCTTGTAATCAGCTGACAACTGTCCAGCTAGAGCGTAAAGCACAGTGTTGTCTTTTCCAACTTGGCCGGCCTTACCAACCTTGACAGTTCTGTAGAATACAGGGTGTTTCCCACTAGGAGGTCAATATAGCAGGAGGTGATAGTACTCACCAAGACGAACAAAAAATTGTATAGGGACAGGGGCATATCAACCGTTTAGGGGTTACAGGGTGATTAATGGAAAAGCTAGTTTTTTTACAAAACACCCTGCATCTTAAAAACCGCAGGGCGTACGGTCGCAGTTAAGGGCTCATTGTATGCAGAACTTCATGGCTTTTCCAACGACTGTTCAATCAACCCCATACCTCTCTCCCATCAAGAATTGTGGTTGTCTAAACTAAAAATTTCGGATTTTCTTACGTTGTTTTTTAATTTAACCTCTATTGATTTTGCAAAACGGTCATTAACATAACTATTTTTTATAAAAACTATAAACTGTATACTCTCCTCTTTAAGTTGATCTAATACACCCTGTGTGTTAACTGTAGCCGCTCAGCAGTTATTAACTCAAAAGCTATTCAGATCACACATAAATTAGACGATATTTTTTAAAATGACGTTCTAAGGGAACAAATTATCGTTGAGAATAGGTTTGAAAATAGGTCTGAGAATAGGTTTTGAGCTAATAACTCTTAAAGATTTCAGATAGGACATTGGGTGTAATAGGTCAACTTAAAGAGGAGAGTCTACAGTTTAGAGTTATCATAAAAAAGAGTTATGTTAATGACCTTCTTGCAAAAATAATAGAGGTTAAATTAAAATAAAAGGTAAGGAAATCCGCAATTTTTAGACTAGACAACCATAATTCTTGATGGGAGAGGGGTATGGGACTGAATGAGCAGTGGTTGGAAAGGATATGAGGCCCTCAGGTTTTTAAGATATGCGGTGTTTTGTCAAAAAACTAGCTTTTCTCTTAATCACCCTGTAACCCCTAAATGGTTGATATGAACCCCTCCCTTGCTGTACAATTTTTGGTTTATCTAGTTGGGTACTATCACCTACCGTTCTATTGACCCCTTAGTGGGGAACACCCTGTATATCAGATCAGGTTATTAAGCTCCCATTGGCAAAGTTGGTGAGGGCGGCCAGGTTGAGGTTGAGCCTGGGTAAGTCTACTTTCTACTTTGCTGGAACTTTGTCAGCTTTGACAGCTAATTTTTGTTATCATTTGATGCCAGCATTGTTTATGGAAAAAGTATACGAGAAATATGTTTAAAAAAAATTGGGAAACATACAAAATGCAAAGTGAATCCTGCTGTAGTAAATTATTACAAAATAATTTGAATTTTCGAGCCAACAGCCCACTTAACTGCTATCATACAGAAGTTATCAGAGTTCGTATTGTGAGTTGCAAAAGTTTGCAAGGCTGATCAGGTTGAGGCTCTTCAGGTTATAGTGAGGTCCAGGTTGGAAAAGTTAGCACTGTGTTTCTCGCTTAATTCTACACGAGCACCAGAAATCAGCTGTTTATCAGTGTTGTCCTCGCAAAAGAATGAAGTGGCGGTAAAAAGTGTAAATACAAAACATTTTGGTTCGGATTGCCGTCCAACAGGTCAACTAATGACACTATATTGATTTTTTATTGTTTAAAAACACGATTATATTTATCAAAATTCAATTTTATTGTTTAAGAACACTTATTTGGTTGTTTTACCACAAATCAATTTTAGTATTTAAATTACTGAGGGCACTTGTGTTTTTACTGAAATTACTATTAATTTGGCGTTTATTTAGTTAGTTTACCGAACATCCACCATGTAACAGGGAAAAAAGCAAACTTAGCACTCAATAAGTGAACGATCTACGTGTGATGGTAGTTGGGCTCAGGGATCCTCTTCTGGATAACTCGTACAAATCTTTCGGGCTATCGGCGGAAGCTTCTCAGGTACACTTCCTAAAGACCACCGCCAGATGTTTCTACTCCTGGAATCTGTATTTCTTAAAAAACAGTTGGTTTTCTTTCACATGTTTTTTTATTCTTTTCTCAGGCACCTGTTGCACAGGGACCAGTTAACGCAGGCAAGCTCTGATTTCGATTACTTTTCCAACGGCGACTTAGATAGCTATTGAAATGAAGGGCTAGACGACTTTCGATTATAATTCACAGGAAATGCAGCAGATATGGTATCACAATCGCTTCTTGTGCTGACGGCCGCTATTTAATCCGGAAAAACTATTAGCTCGTTGATTATTCAATAGAATTGATGGAAAATAATTTATTGTACACGCTTATGAGGTGTCATATTAAAATTGTGCAACATTTTTTTCAAATTTTCCATTTTGCCCTCTTCATCGCTGCTTGACTCAATTAAAATTTTCCTCTAAGTTCGCACAGGTAACAGCAATTAAAATAGACTTCCGTTCTAACTATTGATTTGTACAATATGTTATGTTCTATATCAGTAACACCATTCGGTTGAAAGTCAACTTCTGAAAATGCTTCCTTATCCATAGGAAATATCCCCGTTTTCTTGAAGGCACCAATGATATTGGATGGATTCATAGCTATTTGAAAAGCAATTCCAACACACGATGCTACCTCGTATATGGAAAATGATTTGGCAGGATTGCAAATCATCCATGAGACAACTACGGAATTGTATTCATTTGTAAAAGGATAGAATACTCCAACGTGTAAAGGTTGAAATTTTTGAGTAGAATGGGATTGTCACACAATTTTTTTAGCGATATGTAACACAGCTAAGAAAGGTGTGATTCGTGGTTATCAAATATAAGTAATGTTGGATTTCATGGCTACTACTGGTGAATTTTATGAAATGCTTCATGATCTCACAGCTGGATCGCCATTTAACATATGGTTTTTGTAAAGTGTGCGGGGAAAAATCATTACTGGTGTAATGTACTATTCTGAAGCACTGATGATGGCATATGTAGTAACACGGGTACCCCTCTCAGCGTTGACAACTTTTCAAACATATTTCACACCCTTCTCAGCACGATCCTATATAGTGACTGGCAAAATAACTAATAGTAATAATAGAAAATGGCCAATAACTACCTTTTGCGGCTTTTGTACGTTAGTTGTAGATGTTTCATTTCATCGAAGTTTAATATTCTAGTGTCATCTGCAAAGCAGTTTGAACGTGTTAGAACTGTTTCCAGATTGTGGAAAAATAGCTCTCCGTTTAAACGATGTGGCTCTAGATAACTACACGTTTCGGGTGTGCGAAGAGATAAATTTCTTCGACGTTTCATAAACAAAGGTACAATTTCAGAACACCAAAGGGGGGTCACGATGAAATTTTAAAAATAGTACTTATCTCGAACTCCGATTGCCTTTATTAGGAAATTGGGATTCGTGGGAGCCGTTGTGCGGCCTGTCCCATTACGGGACCAAGTTCCTGTACTTCTCCGCTTTTGTTTTTTAAGACGTGAGATTACAAACATTCCAGTAGACTTTGTCCAAATTTTATTCCTCGTCCACCGCTCGGCAAGAGCATTTTTGTCAGCAAAATTTGATTACAGTATATATGTATTTCAAGAATGCCTTATACTGTATCTAAAACTTAATTTTTGGAAGAAATAATTGGAGCAATTCGAGATCGACCACCTCTTTGAGGTTTCACAAATCCCAAGTATAAAAACCGAAAAAAACGACCAAGATTGTGGTCTGATATTAGTAAAAACCTTGGAATCTCCTAAGATGACATAAAAAGAAGGTGGGAAATAGTAAAAGCATCATACTTAAGGTCAAAAAAATCTTTGCCAAGTGGCTCAGCAGCAAAAAAAGAGTACAAGTACGCCCATTTATTATCATTTTTAGAAGATAGCAAGTTATCGTCAAGGTAATTATTTTAATTATTAAGTTTAACAAAATCAACTGAATTTCATGTATTAAATTCAGGTCGTTCTCAACCTTAACGGAAAAAAGTTTTCGGCCGTCACCTTCGCCATCGCCATCTATTTCAACTGTAGAAGGTAATACAAATAAATATAAAACGAAGCGAGCGAGAAATTCTTCAAGTTTTGCATGATACAAATAAAAAATATAAAGCGTAATTTTAAGTTATTTTTTACTCTTTATTTATTTTCAAATTTTTGTCAAGTAAAGTTTAAAAAAAATTTTCTCTACATGTGGCTCCACTGCCAAGGAACACTGCCTTCTTTCGAAAAATATTCGGAAAATTTCTCGCGAACTTCCTTAGCACTTCGGTTGGAATTGTAGCTTCTGGGCATCAATCTTCTGAAAGAAGTTTCTTCTTTTCGCCAATTACTTTCTGTGAACGTTCCGTCGTCATGTTCTACATCTATTAGGCTAGCTGTGATGTATTCATTTTGTTCTTCATTTTACCTGAGCCAATTATGAAGGCAAACACAGGAAGATACAATTCTTTCAACTAACTGGACATGCGCTTTAATATGTGCTCGAAAAATTCTCTTTTTGAGGATAATATCCCAAAGCTGTTTTCATTCATTCGCCGTGCCTTAGACAGACTATAATTGAATACTCTCTGCAGAGTATCGAGGGCTTCTCCTTTATATGGCTTCATCTTATTGTATGTTAGTGCAAAATCTTCGTCAGCGAAAACTACATACGGCATATTTGCAAAAGTAGTTGAGATATCTCCAGGATCTGGTAGGCTGTGAGGAAATATTGAATTAGTTGATAGAAAATATTGAACTATTTTTAACTCAAGTTAGAAAGTGCTAACTTCAAATAAATCGAGGAAGTTATAATTAAAAACTGTTGAGCTAAAGTGGCATAAGCCACATTAAATAAATTTATAGAGAATTGATTAAATTCGTTTACTTCTACTGGGTGTTGTAAAGACATTTATGTAAGCTGGAATATGGGCGATGATAAAATGAAATTTTGTACTCGTCAATGCTTACTTCAAATCCTGATTGAAAATTTTCCGTCCAAACTCGCAATTTCGAAATATGCCCCCATCACTTTGGCGACCTGTTGACCCTATATCGCTCATTGTAAAATTGTAGATCCTGTCACTTGTTGCCAGTAAAACAATTGAGTGCGATTCCTTGTAGTTGAAATACTTTGATCCAGATTTCGGCGGTGCCTATAATAAGTATATAAAATGTACATTTACATTAATGAGTTGTTTTTTACCTCGATCAATATATGTTTTCCATCAAGAGCGAATACAAAGTGTGGGTAATTCCACCGCCTGTCGAAACCATTTGAAATTTCAAGGAACCGAGTGGAATTAAGAGGGAGAAATACTGTTTCCCTTAAATTATTCCATATTTCTCCTGTTGTTTCCTTTATTATATTATTAACAGGTGAACATTTATAATAAAAACTTAGGCTCTTTTGGGATTCCCCTGAAGCCAGATATCTGCATTATGTATTTATTATATTGCAAATTAAAATTAAAACACATGATGAAGTTAATTTATTACTTACCTTAATGTAATTGCTAGGCGCTGATTGACTGGTATTGGCAAACGGATGCATATTTGTTTATTTATATGAGGCCCTACAATCTTACCTAGTTCCTCCAACTGAGCAGATGTCATCCTCATATATTCATATTCATATTCATTCATTTATTAAACAAATTAGGTACACAAGATGTAAATCTTAATTAGTACTTTATACAAACTAGTCAAGCTACTCGGAAATCAAAAAGAAAAGAAAAAATTAGAGATACAAGAAAAAAACTTAATTTTTAGAAAGTGCCTACTATGACTAAGAAAAAGTGAAGACAATCAACATATATATATAGGAGGCAAAAGAAAATTAAAACTAAATAAAAACATGATTAATAACAAAACTTATAAAAGAAATTAGAAATATGTAAATAAGAAAACCTTGCACAGTCATACCCAACATCCCATAGCACTCAAAGTATACAATCATCTAAATATTTCTCGAATTCGCTGACAGAAGCCGCACACTGAGTATTGTGAGGAAGGGAATTCCATAGACGAACAATTTGGACAAAGTCAGATCCCTCATAAGTCAATGTACTAAAACGCGGTATACGTAAGCTCATTCCTCACCTAGAATGTGGAAATTCTATTTTTTCATAAAGACACATAGGCTTCCTAGTCTGTATTAAAATTGAATAGGAAGATTAATGCCTTCCGTTTTAAATAAGTTTGAATTGAGCATCCCAGTAAAGAGTTCCTGACAGGAGTAATGTGAGCAGATCTGCGTTGGTTAAAAATGAATCGTAAACAATCATTAAAAGTAACTTCCATCTCACGTTAGCACAGGGAGTCAAGCTTTGGGTAAATTAGACTGCCGTAAGTAAAATGAGGCAACAAAAGCGTCTTCACCAATCTCAAACGTGAATTTGTTGGTAACATATTAGCAAATAGCCACAGTCTTTGCAAGCCACCATAAATTTTACCCAACATTCTCTTTACATGATCAATACATTTCAGGCGACTGTTGAACTTCACTCCCAGATTAGCCACCGAGTTAACAAAAGGTAACGTGACGTTATTGAGAATAACTGAGGGTATATCATCGAAATCAGGAGGTGAGCTGCACAACACCAAACACTGTCATTTAGGATTGAAAGAAAGCTTATTATCAATTGACCATTTGTGAATTGCAGCAAGATCATCATTGATTCTGCAAATACAATCCTCAATCAACCCAAGAGGTTTGCTCAAGTACAATTGAACATCATCGGCATATAGATGTAACTGTATATTATGTACGATATCAAATATATCATTGAAGTATGGACTAAAAGAGAGAGGTTCTAATACAGATCCTTGCGGGACACTCTGATACAAAGGTAAGAAGGAGGAGAAAATACCATTAACGTTTACTTGTTCAAAATGGTTTGTGAGGAAACTACTTACTAACTTGACCGCAGAAGAATAAAAGCAATAGTTAACATACAATTTACGGAGTAGTGTATAGAACACAACATAATCAAAAGCTTGAGAAATATCCAATAAGACAAGCACGCCAATTTCGCCAGTATCAAGATCCAAACGGAGATCATTAGATACCTTTACCAAGGCAGTTTCACAACTGTGCATTGCAGGGAAAAATGATGGATGTCTCGTGAGCATATTATTCTGATGTAAGAACTCCTGAATTTGGTACAAATAAGTTTTTCCAAGACCTACTCTAGGAAGCTAAGAATGCTAATAAGTCTGAAGTCAGACAAGCAGACAGGGGCAGTTTTCTTAGGTACAGGTATGACCCTAGCAACTTTCCAAATGTCAGGAAACAGGAGGAAGACAAACAAGTATTCATAATATGCAATACATATGTGGATATGAACGGAAACAAAAGCTTTACAAAGCGGGGATTGAGTTCATCAAAACCGACAGCACAGGACTTTACGCAAGAGATAGCTTTATAAAGCTCATCATGCCCGACGCCCCGGAAAGATACACAATTCATGTCTTGCTCGCGCAAGGTAGAAGTCTCAATACACGCGGGCTGTGAGAGAGTAACAGCGGTACTATAACATATGGTAAAGTGCTTGTTAAAGGCATCTGCTTCAAATGATCTTTGAGGCCTCAAGCCAGGGCAAATACCAGCTTTCCTCAGATTACTCCATAAAACTCTGGGGGCAGGTTAGGGTCAAATTTGTAGCTATAATATTGACGCATTCTTTAGTCAAGATAAACAGGTCGATGTGCTTGAAATCTCGAAAGTAAAATTGCTCAACTGATTAGAGTTATCAAACGAAGCATTATAAGTCATGAATAGCATATCATGATTAATTATGCTTGAAGGGCTAATCTGATTATGGAATAATACTTTATCTTTATCCGTTGTAATAAAGAGGTCGAGTAGTGAAGGATTAGCACAACAAAAGTACGCGGGAAGAGATTTCACCCCATTGAGGTGAAGACCTTGAATTACAGATCGACAACTTTCAGTGGGAAGATTACTGTGAAGCAAATTTACATTGAAGTCACCTCCAATAATAACATTGCTATAGCGATGCGCAATACGTGAAATGGAAATAGAAAGTTCTGCTACACATTCATCAACAAAATTACCAGGAGGACGATACACAGCACATAATACACACCTCTCCAGACCCACCTCAACCTCCCACATAAATACTCGATTGCACCACTCGAGCAAAATTCGATAATTTTAGATTTAAAAGAATCTTTCAAATAATTGGCAGCACCACCACCCCTCTGGCCGTTGCGGTCATTACGTAGAATATTGAAACCAGGTATGGAAACGAACGAAGAAGGAGTATGCTGCTGCAGCCAAGTCTTACTAACAATAATAGCGTGCAAGTCAAAGCTGCCAACGATTTGCCGGATCTCATCCATCTTATTACAAAGACTTCTAGCATTGATCGTGGCTATATGCATTTCCGGAAAGCGCTTACAACAAATATTAATTAGAGATCTCACTCTGTCCAATTCACAAAAAGTATTAGCCGAACTCATTCATCAGCATACTTCTGCCAACGATCAAAAGCAAACATTAGAAATTACAAGAAATTGAGAGACTGTGCAAGACTTTACAAGAGAATGTAAAAAACTGCAAGATTCAAAATTCAATAGCATCATCTTAATCTAAATGAAAGATAAAAAACAAAAAAAAAATGAAAAGAAAAACACAGAACAAAAAACTAGGAAAACGAAAAAACACGAAAACTAAAGCTAATATTTAATATAATGCAAAGCAAGGCAAATATAAACACTTCATAGAAAAAACTCCCAAAAGTTGGTTAATGTAGAGAAAACACCTGTTTTCAGTTGTTCGGCGATGGTGATCCTACATATCTTGTCATCCTTACCCCATCTAACACAAAAAAATCTATTTAAGGTGACCACAGTATGAAGTTTACCAGATGTACGAAGCACCTGTGCATCCCGAAATAACTTCGAACTTAGAGCGGTTAGGCTTTCATTGAAGTAAATGACGGCTTCCGTTGAAAAACCATTCAACTGATTCAGCTTTAGCCTGCTATGACGTTTTAAGGAAGCGAAGAATGACTTACGTTCTGCTGGACGTGAAAATTTTATTACAATAGGAGCATCCCGCGACTTGGCATTAAGACGAAAAGCGTCAACAAAAGGTGAGCACTGGTGTTTCACAATATCTGCAATATTTTTTACGATATTAAGAGGGATTTCCTAGTCCAATACGGGGATTCCACGGATAAATATGTCAGATGCCGGTGAAGAGCGGCGTAGATCCTAATTTCGGTAAAGATCAGGATCAAAAATTGCCAACGGTGTTACGACATGCATATATGCTCCTGAAACCTGCAAAACAAACGGAACTACATATGTATTATATGGTTAAACAATCTTACAAACCTGTCTTTCTTTATAATATTCGCGGACCTACATTTTCTTTTCCGTTTCGTTTGTTGCACACGCTATGCTTTTTCATAATCTTCGGAATCACTTAAATTAACGAGGATAATGTTTGCAAGCAATGCCAATCTTTTTGCCTTCATTTTCCCGGTTCTTTGTAAAATTATAAAACACTCGACTTTCTTCCACCGTTCTGATATATACCAGGTGCAATCCATGTATGTAGTTCTTCTTCTTTCTTCTTCCTCAATTTTTTTTTTTTTTTATTCGGAACTGTGGGCTCGACTTTTTCCTGGATAGAACTGGTGACCTTTTGATGACACTTTCGATTATTATTGATGCTGTTATTATATATATAAATATATTTGATGTTCTGGGTGGGCTATGATTACGATGACTACTGGTCAAGTAGTGATGAACAAAAACCACCTGGAATGAAAGTGGATAATGAAAACTTATACTCCGGCGTTCAACTTCTTCAGTTCAGTAACCAAAGAACAAAATATCAAAAGAATTTAGTCCCGTAGCGGAACAGGCTGCCCAACGGCATAGTGAAATCCTGCTTTCGAACAAAAACAATGAATATCTGCAGCCTTGTACGACTTTGGATCGAAATTCAAGCTGTGTTCTTTTGTGTACCTTTTTCTAGGTCTCCCATATACTGGAGAGAATAAATTGTTTTTTCGATTGAAGCGAACTATTTGTACTGTTCGCTTCCTTTATAAATATTCTATGAAAATATATGAGGCGCTCTTTTGTGTATCATTTGTTTTGCTCTGTTCTGCGGAGACAAAAGAACACAGCTTCTATCTTGATTCTCAATTGTTGACAAGATCGCACGTTTATTTCAATAATTTACTAGCTATTTTAGTTTTATATTTTTGTTTTGTTGTGAAATACTTCGCTCTTAGCACAAAAGTACGTTGTATTTAAGATTTTTGTTGAACGTTTACCGTCGTTTCCTAGAGCTTTATATAATTGAACACCTATTTCCACGATTTATCAACTGCTTTCTATTTATTTAATCTGCATACCTTTGGGCGTTTTTGTCCTATTGGGAGGAACCCGAACTTTCGACGAATAGTATACGTGACGACATTATTGACAAATAAGGCGCAAAGCCATACTACTTCCAGTGTCTGGTGGAAATCTTTCATTTGTTTTTCAGCACTCTCTGCGAACAGTACACGTTATGACACTAAAGACAAATATTTCGAGAAGCAGCCGATAAAAGACGCATAAGTCATAAAGTGATTGATCATCTAGATATACACCAGCGTCCTTTGGAAACATTGCACTAGGGACGAACTCCCTATGAACAGGATTTAATACGGCGTTATCAATAAACATACCAGGAATAAAGTAATCAATTTACTCGCGTGACGAAAGGAAACGTTTTTGTTTCTTCTAGTTTCTTCTCTTTCGTAACACACAGATAGCAACATATGTACCTACATTCCAGAACTGATATCGACAGGCCAGTCAGCACATATTCATCCAATCGTGCGCCTACTATGCCCGGCTATAAAGTATGCCAAAATCAATAGAGTTTAGTCCTCGCACACACCGAGTGCATTAATATTTTACCAACTATAATCATTTACTGGACGTTCAAGATATTCCAGTCAGGTTGTTTCCCCAGATATACGAATCACGAAATCCCTCCACCCAAATTGCTTCTTTTTGCTCCTCCCTCTACATGTAGTTGTGCGCCAAATACCTGAAAGTTACAAATTAAAGAGTGTTGTGCAAAAGAAAACTTTTATGTGAAAGGCTCTACAGGATCTGAGGATCTCGACAGACAACTTGAATATCTTATACCAGCTATCTTGCAGAGAGCCCCTGAGTTCGACTTCCTGAGTAGTTATTCGCAATAATACAGGGTTGATGAAGAAGTCCCGGTGGACTTTGAGCCATCGCGACTAATTAACTGCTAACCGATATCTATTTTACTCTCATAACGCTCGCCTATCGATCATCTTTTTCGCGGCAGCGATTCCATTTTTGTGCAAGCTCACCCAAAGACGTGAAGGTAAAAAAACGTTGAGTATCGACCGTTCACTATCATTCACCACCTGACGCATTAGTTCCACCGTCAGCAGAACAGACGACTTCGTATTATACTTACTAAGTACTCGTTCGTCAAATACCAGGCCTCTTTGGTCTACTCCTCAGTCGCCAGTTTGAATCTCGCCGAAGCTTTGTAGTGGTCTGTAGTTCTTTTGGTCATGTGTTCCAACTAGTGAAGCCTTAACGAAACAAAAGCGAATGGTAAAAGCATTTGTTCCATCTTAATCACACGCAGTTTTCAGTGAAGGCCTATATAGAAATCACCCGCGGCTACTGTGATGTACTGTATTTCAAAAATAAAAAGGAAACAAATGAAGTTTGAATAGCTGTATACAAACCTGGCACAACTCTGAGCACGCGAAAAATAACATTACTGAAATGGAAGTGTCCAATTCCAAATCCACTGCTTGATGTGTTTTTAATTATAATATTCTTCTCCTCTCTGGTTGATAATAGATTTAAATTTTACTTTAGCCACTAATAAATTGATAATAAACCGTTATGGACGATTCTAAAAAATCCTAACCAATTCACTTGGACGTTCTGTTCGAAGTAAATATAGATGTACTTATATATTTGTTTAATAAGAGTGGGTTTTGTCATTGGTTAAGGTCTCAGCTCACGAAACGATCTGTCTTTACCACTGAAGCTAGTTTTATTTCTTTTTAGCTTTGATGCTAACTGAGGCTGTCTGTGACATCGTGGGAGGATTTTATTAGTTATTGTCATCGGGGGATAATTCATTCAGTTGAAATAATTTAGTAAGTTTTAGTTTATAAGTTTTCTTTTGATTATTTTAATATAAAGGGTGTTCCCCGACGGAACAGTTTTATCAAAATGTTGTTTCTGCTTTGGTCTTCAATTTCTGTAGAAATTACGTAGAACAAATCAGAAAGTGTTGTTAGGATTTTTTACCGGGGCAAACTTGAAAAACAAATCAAAAAATAGAACAAAGAAAAGAAATGAAAAAACCAAAAAATTGAGACAAATAGAAAAAAATTTAAAAACCAGATTCATTCGAAACGAATCGAAATTGTTTACGCCCGCAGTGGGCTGAAAAAATAAAAAGAAAAATGAAGAAGAAGAAGAAGCGTTTCGTGTTAGCAGAAAACCTAAAGAGTAATGTCTACTTTTATTTCTTCCTCCTTGCTGATATATAGGAGTTTTTGCCTCATATAATTCGCACCCAGAATTTATTCAGAGTTTATATGAGAGGAGATCAATTTGATCTGTTTCAAGAATCTACAGCAGGCAGAAAACTAAGCTGTACCGATGAGTGTTAGGTTTTCTGCTAGCACGAAACGCTTCTTCTTCTTCCTTTTTCAGAACACTGCGGGCGTATACAGGTTCAATTCGTTTCGAATGAATGTGGTTTTAAGTTTTTTAATGTTTTTTTTAATAAATTTTTTTTATTATATTTTTCTTAATTTTTTTTTTCATTTTTTCATTCCTTTTCTTTATTCTATTTTTTCATTTGTTTTTACAAGTCACTCAATTTCGCTATTTGAGACCTGTTGATTAGTCAAAACCAAGACTTGAAACTTGTCACCATAAATATAATGGGTTGTGTGATGAAATAGCAAATTAAAAACATTTTTTAGCTTTTGCTATATACCGGAGAATCCAAATAAATTCCTTCTTGAACAAATATTTCACTTCTTTTGTGGTATAAGTCATTACGTACATGCACATGCACCTCATAGTTTTAAGAATACATTGTTTCGTCAAATGAAATGGTCAACACAGAGGCGCTGAGCCATTCAAGTTAGAAAGCCAATGCAAAGCTTGAGATATACTATTGGCAGTATGAATCTTATTTCCTTGTAGGTTAAATAACGGATGGAAGATGAGTAAGTTGCAGAGCAATGGAAAATGTGTTCCAGGATTCTTAAGAGCACACATTCTCATAATATTTTAATACGTAACAACACACTTTAAAATATCTAATAACAATTGCTACAAATAAATGATAACAATAATGTGCATAAAGAAATCAAAGAGAAATGTGGCGCATTATCTCTGATCTACGATCCCCACTTATTACTAAGAAAATTGATTTTGGACTCATTCATTGGTTCACAAATTATAGTTTTTTGGACTGATCATTTTCACAGCATATCCAAAAACTCTCGTTTTTGTATGGCAATGCCCAAAATGGGTTGCCCGATTTAGTACACTTTTGCAATTTTATTAATTATTTTTTTTTTTTTTTTTTTTGAAACGATGTGTTCACGCGTTCTGGAGTTATCGTACGGACGGACGAGCAGACAGATATATAGTCAGACGCATAGCCAGAAGGACAGACAGACAAATTCAAAATATTTTTTAATATTATGCGTGGGTGTCCAATACATTTTGCTCTAACATCATTATTTCTACGACAAGCTTACTGTATAACCTATGATTTCATCATCTAAAGAAGGATAATAATACTATCGTAATTACAGGAAGATAAATACCTACCATTAGTTTGATTTACTTCTATTATCCCTGAGTTTTTTGCCGTACTGTTTTTATTACTAAAAAAAAAATGGTTGGTTAGTGGCGGGCGAAGGTTTTTCTTTCGTTTATTTTTGATATCGGGAATACAGTGAATAATTCTCCATTCGATTTATCTTGCCATAAAATACATAAAATACGAGTAGCTATGAAGTGGTTGTCGCGGGTGTTTCCATTTTGATAGGTCTCGTGATTTAACCTTCCTTGCATCAAATATCACGTAGCCGACTAACCGTTACTTTATCCTTATCGCCTAAAAATCTATACCCGTCTTCTGAGCTTGCAGATGCATACCTTGACGTACGTAACAAATTAGGATACATAAAACTGCTATAATTTACCATCACAAATTTTAAAAAGTTCAATACTCTGAAGTATACACACACTACTCTTGTAAATCGCTTAAAAGAACTAAGAATGTTGTGCAAATAACGCTTTTAATTGCTGTCATCACACACTATGGAATTATTCAAACTTTAAGATTTTGGTTAATTTGCTAAAAAGAAGCAGTTGTCATACCCTTTCATATGTCAATAATTCTAACATGGGTAGAATTGAAGGACACTTCTATCCTTTGGTCCAACAGACCTGTTCGTGACACTTGGGAAGTGACATGTTCTATCAGATTCGCACAATGTCAAGTGCATATGCCCCCAAATTGATGTCTCTATCAGTAAAGGTACATTGAATTCCAAGTGATAATTAAGCTCAAGTGGGTAGAACCTTTTATAATTAATCGGACAACTTGTTATGAGATCCCTGGACAACAGGTATCACAGTTTGCATTAGTCATCGAAACAAAAGCTTTAAGATTTCTTAAGAGGCTCTAAACATTTATTGCTGGGAGTTTTTACTTCTCACGGAAATGAAGTTATATAGAAGAATGGTTAAAGGATTTTCAACAAATTTATCCTTACTTTAGCTTTCATGGATTTCTATAGTTGTTGCAAAACTTTCGAAACGTTTACACTTCCATCAGAACCGCTATAAGTCTTAAGTTCACCAATCAAATAATATTATTCATAAATTTCGAATATCTGGCTGTGGTCCGAAATTCATAATCCCAATGAAGTTATCTAATATTCATCACAGATCTGAGAGCAGTTAGTTGCTTGTTGAAGTCGTCGCCGGACTGTCTGTAATTTAAGAAAATGTGCTCTTCCAGGCGAATTATTTAACTGGAACAAAAGGAAGCCATCTTTTAGCTCTTTCATTGCTTCGTCGAAAAGTGGCTCTTGTGTCAGATTTGCCATTTTTTCTTTTTCTGTTGGCCCCATCACGTCGGTCACAATTGGTCGATGGTAGGTCCGTATGCTAGTCGGCCCTCTCAAATCCGCTCATTCCAATTCAAAAAAAGTCGTCTCTGTCATCATCGTTGCCTCGGGACTAAGATAACATTGTTGTCGTCATACTGGCACAATCCTTTCATGAAATTATCCCTTCCATAAAGTCCTTCTAGTGTCTGCAGACCTCATAAAAGGATGACAAACATTTTCAATGAGTTTTTTTTTCATGAAAGGAATATTAGTACAGCGCTATACTGTAGTGTAGTACCGATGCGGGGTATCGATTAAAAATTCATAACCAAGACTAGTTGCACTAATTTAGATCTCATCTGAAGATAGGACTATGGGCTTTCCTAGCCTTCTTCCAGCTGGGCAGAGGGCATATATGTAGTACTGACACTAGAACATTTTTTGAGTGTAATTTAGTCTATCGTTGAGTTGTTGTTAAATTGCAAACAACTGTTGACTTTACTTAGACTTTTGAGAGGAATGTTAACCACACTCATCTTTGAACGATAAACCAGTTAACATAAGCGATTGAGGATGAAGGTACTCAGAATCTGAGCCCTTGACATAATTTCGAAAATGATTGCAAATTTAAAATTTTTTTCAAAGGTAAATTTACTTGTTTCAATGCAACAAATATTTTAGGTTATTGGGAAAAATCCAATGAAAACACACACATCGCATTGTACTTACATAGATCATACATATACAAGGATGAACAAAATTATGGCCGGTTTCAAAGTCCAGCCTTAAGCTACAGCGTAGTAGCCACGGGTGTGGCTTAAGCCCAGAACTTAAGCCTACTCGGTTTCACAGTACTCGGTAAGCTGAGGCTTAGGTAAGCCGCAGATTCAAATATTTAAATTGTCAGCACTGCTGTAATTGTGAATTTTTGTAAAGGAAAATTGTCATTGTGCATTAAAAACCAAGCGAAAAGAAGAAGAACTTTTTACTTACCAGTTTGTTGCTACGAGTAAGAAACTAAAAGAGAGGCCCATCAATAACAATTTTCGTGACAATCTCAACAATGTGTAAGTTTATACACATACTATAAAAAATTCGCATTAAAGGCGGATGGAAAAAAGGTTTATGCAAGGCATTTTGGCGCTGTTTTTGAACATGTGAGCCAAAATTGTATACTAGCAGCAGCATAGTGGGCGCTAGTAATACAACGTAAAAAAACGTCTATATAATATTTAATCTATTCTGTTTAATGTTTTGTGCATGTAATTTCATCTGGTGTTTGGGTTTATGTTTTTGTGAAAAAAAAAAAAAAACTTTTTGACATTCCTGGTTGCCCAGTTATCCTATTTCCATCTTCGGTTGTCCAAAAACTTGCCTTACAATTTCATTTTTGGTAAATTCATAATAAGAAAATATATTAAAATTCTTTTATTTTTATCAGAATTACAAACATTTACCAATATTCTAATACCCAGCTTATTATTAAAAAATAAACAAGTACAGTATTACTAAATTTCCACATAAAAGAATGTAAATATTTTTCTATTTAGTACCCTTTCCATCTTAACCATACCTACGGCTTTTGTGCTAAGGTTAATTTCTTTACCGAACATAAACAAAAGTAACACCTAGGGGTGCCTAGGGTATAGTTAGACAGAGATGTAACCATATGTTAGAAAGTGAGAAAAAATATCTCGCTCGCCACGCAAAAATGGCATATATGTACACGCAATGGCCTCTCTTTAGTTTCTTACTCGTAGGTTTGTTGTGGTTTTTATCTGGAAGGATGTCAAATCCACAAAACATTGTTGTAGAATGTTTCGACAACGTAAACCATCATAGCCGAATATATTTATAGTCGTAACCAAGAATAAAAATCAACGTCATCCCATTTCTCGAAATGTTGCGGGCGCCTTCTTATAATTTTTTCACGGGTGTGACCCTTGCGATATTATATTATACATTTCTTCGTCGCTTAAATCCTTTGCATCGGATAAATAACTAATTTTTTCTTAAACTGTTTGGTTTCTTCCTAAAACGTCACATGGAATACTGACAGTAACTGCCAGACAGTACTCAAAACTGCTAACTAGATAACTATTTTTCGGTCGGAAAAGCTCAATTTAGTTTTAAAGTATAATTTTTGAAATATGCACGTTCCTTTAATAAAATAAATGATAATATTTAGGCAAAACATATATTTAGCAATAATTTCCTATGTGTTTCGCAGTAACATCTGAGACGCAAGCTTTCGAGATAACGGGCTTAAGTTAAGCTTGCCTTAAGTCAGTGATATCAGTTAAGCCTGCATTGTGAAACCGAAATATTTATTAAGCGTTGGCTTAACCCATTGCTGAGGCTTAAGCCTTGACTGTGAAACTGGCCATAAGTGCCAAGAAGTTCTTTGCTTTACGCAGGTACGCCTTTAGTAATAACGGCTCCTTGGTGGTTATAAACCATGCTTATAACAATATAAGCTGCGAAATAACCTATTGCCATAACTCCGTCAACAGCTTAGTACCAAGCGATAGACCATAATCTGGTTAGCAGATTAGGGTTTTACATTTTATCTTTACTGGTCCTTTATTCTCTTCACGGGAATATGTCGGAAAGGCAGCTTTACAGTGAACCCAGTTCTCGTATCGTAAATTTTTAGTATCAGGACTATCCAGTTGTATGTATGCAGTGGAGATTACTAATGACTTCGACGTAATCCAACAAGGGTGAGAATGCAGCTGTCAACAGTAAGATATGTGAACACCAAATCAGCTGGTTTAGTACGTCCGCTGAAGACCAAGAGGAAGATTCGTTTATTTACGAAATATCCTAATAAATCAGGATAATATGTCTTCAAATTTTTATCTGCGGAACGGTTGGAGGGGCTCCTTGTAAAGACTTGTTTCCAAATATTTTACTTGTTCATGGAGCTACTGGTACCTACAGTGAACGGAGAGTATATAAAGTGAATGGATTTTATGGTGATATAAGTAATTATAAATTGACGCGATTATTAATCAAAATTATATTGGTGGGAGGAGAAGCATATCCAGCAAAAATGGTTGGAAAAGGATATTTCCAAAATATAATTGCCTACTTTCTGACACTTATTGAACTTTTTCAGCAATATTCGCTAGATATGCTAAAGAAAAAGTGTATCAAATGCAGAAAGGGTTACATTTTCGGTACAGAGTATCACAGGTCATTTTAAAGCTGAGGTCTTGGGCTTCTTAGATCAAATATGAGAAAATTGGTATTCTTGACGTGTTTTTTGATAAAAATAGTAGTTAAATAAAAAAGAACGAGTCAATTTTCCGAAAATTAAACATTGTTGAGCCATTACTTCATGGAGGGGAGGAGGGAAAAGGTATATAGATCATTATAAAGGTCCAACGATTATCTATCTATGCAATTTCAAATCATCATCATATGGTGTAAGCTTCAAAAATTACACGATGATCTATGCAAACATACCCAAATATCTTTAAGTCCCGTTATCTCGGAAACCTTTAGGATTCCCCTCCTCACGCCCTACAATTTTTTCCTCGTCAGTAGCTTTCGAATATTATACCACTTACGGGATACCCTGTATACCTCTCGTAAGTCACACTGTCATATTGGAGTTGAAATATTATTAAGGCATTATCAACATCAACACGGTAGATTATAGGGAATTAGAAACATGAATAAATAAAGTTTTGCACAGGACTTCTGGAAAATGTCTACAGCAAATCATGTCAGAAGTGAAAGCTGCAATTAAGTCTAGTTCCTGAGAGAAAAATGCGGACCAGTGGCGAGGTTTCAATAACCTTTCGATAAGTATACAGCCATTTCATAAAATTTGGCCTTATTTTTGGGTCCTACCATCTCCGATTTGGATGAAACTTTTATAGTAAAAATTTATTGCTTAAAAATTAATAGCAGGCAATGATTACAAGAAAAATTTAGTTCAGGCTATAATTAAGAGAAACAAGTATATAATTTCGTATGGTCACCTATCTGTTAAGTTTGATTTTTGAAGTGGTTTTTCGCTTATAGTTCTAGAACGGTTCGACGGTCAGTAAAAATGGTTATTACCAATTTCATAGGATTTCATATTCTGAAGAATTTTTCGGTACCATCAAAATGTCTAGAACTGATTGTTTTTACAGTATACGTAAAATACCTAATGATCTATATGGCAACACCAAGAAGCGATTGCCCGATTTAGTCCATTTTTGAATCTGTCTTTACTATTGCTATGACAACACAATGTACAACATTTCAGATCTCTACATCGACGCCTTCTCAGGCAGTGTTCAAATATATAGTAAAAAACGAAATTTTCATATGGCAAGCCTACTACGGAGTTACCCGATTTGTCCCATTGTCAAACATAAACTTACTTTTTTTTATAGAAAAGCCGCGTACAAAATATCAGTTCCCCAACTGAACGCGTTCGCGAGTTATTATGCGGACATGCAACAATCAAATTAACTTTTAATATAACCTATGATTTCATCTATGGTATGAAAACAGAAATTAAACGATAGATAAAGTGAAATATCTAAAGCGGGGGGGGGGGTATTTTAGGGGTTGAAATGTAACCTCCTAGCGAAATATGTTCTTCATCAGAGTAGAGTAGATAAGAAAAATGTCTGAAATTTTCGTATAAGGCATTTTCAGAAGAACTTCAATTTTTCCGAGAAAATGACGGAAACCCGATTTTTCGGTTTGTTGTTTTTTTTTCTCTCGTAAAAATAATTAAATTTACATGAAATTTTATGAAATTATATTATTGTTTCTTTTGTTCATTGAATAAGCAAGATTCTTTTTGGAATCTAGGAAACTTTTATATTTTTCGAAAATTTAAATTTAAATATTCTATCTGGGCTCATTTTAATAACTGAAATGTCTGCTTTAAAATGGTCTATATATGTTGATGGTTTACTTTTCATGAAACCGCTTAAAATTGAGAAAAACCAAAAAAATGAGTTTTCGAATCATGCATTTTGCAAATAAGTGATATTATTATTTTTTTATTTATGTAAATAATGGACTAAATTCTAGTGACAGAATTTACATCAATATGACTAAAGTTGAATGAATTTAATTGAAGAAATTGGTGAAAAGCATTTTATAAGAGCAGAAAACATAGGAAATTGGGGTTTGCATATGAAATGTGCTGAGAAGATGATCCTATACTTCCACGCGGGTGCAAATTTTTTATAGGCAATGTCAGCGCATTTATAACTGCATGATATGCGGAAGCTCATATATTCACTGTCTGAATAGGAATTCAAAAAACTTACGTCCCAAGCCTTTTCTTCTGTCAGAAGTACTCACAAGCTTTGGTCATCTGATATTACTATTGAACAATTCGCACGGTGGATATACACACGGTCGTGCATGGTCAAAAATTGTTTCAGCTATATTTATTTTGACTGTGATGATTTTAGTTGAAATATACAATGGACAGTTTTTGCGATATTTCTTTTGCAACGCCGGAACACCACATAGATACCAAAGAATATTGAGTTGCAACAGTCGGTGGAGTGGATACCTTGATATAAGTAAAATACTGATTTCGCAAAAGAAATTTTTATCTAATCAACGGAACAAAAACAAATTTAATACAAACTACTTCAGATAAACTACGATCAGATGGATTCTTGTGCAAGCAAGCTTTCCAAGACCTCGATGAATTAATTATAAATATTGAACTTGAACTAGCAAAACACGATTATAAAACTGTCGTCGTCGTGGTTCAAGATATTGATTCGGAAGAAATTATTCATGAAGAGCCTGTAAAAAGTTTTGATATAGAAATTGAAAAGCTTGAAGCCGTCGATAATCCCGAAAATCCTTCGAAATTTGAAAGTTTTATTAATAAAAAAGATGGACAATCTCAATGCAAAAATCTAAAATTCATTGCAATTTTATAATTTCTTATAAATTTTTTATTTTTATAAAAAATATCAATAATTTAATTATTCTACTTATTCATTGCGTATTCAAATTATTTTATTCCAATATACCCAAAACAGATTACTCATTGTTTTACTATGTATTTAGTGAAAAATTAGCAAAATGTACATTAATCAAAATGCTCGCGGGTCAGGGAGCCTAAAACCTAGCTTACGGCTTTCGGTATGGTGCATTGCCACGAAAATCAGGATGATTCACCACTTTCTTTAATAAAATTCAAATTCAACTTTAGTAATATTACATTAAAGTAAATTCAGTCATTGCAATTTAATAATTAATAATAAAAACAAAGAAGGGAAAATCATAAAAAATATTGAAAAATTCATGATTCGAAAAGTCATTTTTTTGGTTTTCCTCAATTTTAAGCGGTTTCATGAGAAGTAAACGATCAGCATATATAGACCATATAAAGTAGACATATCAACGGTTAAAATGAACCCGAGTAGAATATTTAAATCGAAAAAAACCACCGATAAAGTTTTCCGTGTTATTTTTTATACAAATAAAATATAACTTCAAAATTGCTTGTAAATTAAATTATTTTTACGAGAGAAAAATAAAAAAAAAACGAAAAATCGGTTTTCCGCCTTTTTCTCGGAAAATTGGAAGTTATGTTGAAGAACGCCTGATAAGAAAGCTTTTGACGTTTTTATTATCTACAACTCTTGTGAATAACATTTTCCGGTTAGAGGTCGCAAAAAACCACTTTGAACCCCTAAACACCCTCCAATCTAAGAATATCGCAGTCAAACAATTCCTACAACTAGGGAAAAAATTGTCGAATATCTCAGCAGTTGGCAAATTAACAAAGATTGTATAGATGAATAGGTTCATCCTGGCCATATGAGGCCTATATCGCCTATATCAATAGAAAATATATCCAACTATAGTACTCCTTTTTACTATCTACCATACCACGTGGTGCTCAAATACACGACAGAAATTCGGATTGTTTTCAATGCATCCGCTGGTACGGTAAGTGGAAAATCATTAAGCGAGCAATTATTAGTTGTACCTGCAATCCAGCCTACGGTTTGGACCACCCTATTAAAATGGCGGCTGTACAACACCAGAACGTTATATTTCCAGAGAATAATCTGGAGAAACACTCCAAATAAAGAATTAAGGCATTACATTCTGACTATAGTCACATTTGAACTACACCAGCACCATATCCCGCCATCAAAATGTTACAGCAACTAGCTTAGAATAAAGCAAATAACCATCCTCTTGCAGCAGAGAGCATCACGTGAGGTTTCTACGGACTATTTGGTCTCAGGAGCACACAGTCATCAGCGAAACAATTGCACGGCGAACACATTAAAGACCTTCAACCTATGGAAATGGACGACAAAGCATCATGAGTTACTCGACAAGATACCCTTAGAACACCGAAAGTTGAAAACAAACTTAGAATTCTTTGAACACGGAGCTGTAAAAATTCTTGGTATACAGTGGTATCCTACTACAGAATGTTTCTCATTCAAAGTTAGTATTCCTGAACCAAAAACCTCATACACAAAACAAATCATTTTATCCGAAATTTCATCCCTTTTTGACCACAATTTCACTTTATCTCGTGTTTAGTTTTTGTTTTTTCTTTTAATTATAACCTTAACTAAGTCTTCCTCGTGGTTCTTGCCTGTTATTAATTTTTTCTTTTCAAAAAGGTATTGGCGCCAGATAGTCTATGTTTGTTGTATAAAGAGACCGAATAAATTTTGTAATTAGAATACTCAAATTCTTAGTTTAGCCAAGGATTGTATTTGAGGAAATATTTTAAGCGATTTCATTTTAATGGTGAGTAAGTTCATTATACAGGGTATTTCCAGCTAGGTGGTCCATAGAACAGAAAGTGATACTACTCACGCATACGAACAGAAAATTGTATGGCAGGGGAAGGGGGAGGTCCACATCAACCTTTTGAGAGTTATAGGATGATTAAGAAAAAAAGCTAGTTTTTCATAAAACACCCTCTATCTTGAAAAGTATAGGGCGTGCTATCACAGTAAAGGGTTGAATGTTAACTTCATGGGCTTTCCAACTACTGTTGTGACTCACGTACCTTTGCCCCGAATCACAACCATAATACCGATATATCAATATATCGTCCAATACGATAAATTAATGCACCATTTATTTGACCCTGAAAAATAATTGCAATTTAAATGTACATTTAAATTTGCAATTGCATTTACAACTGCATTTCTATGTCGTAACAAAATGCAATTAAGCATAAATTGCATTTTGTTATCACTGGCACATTAGACTCACACGGTATAATTACCTACATGCGGTGTATACCAGATATAATTTTTCGTCGTGCAAGTTGAATGCACATAAAATAATTTGCATATTCTCACGTACGATCTTTCATCGTCGTGAGAAAGCAAAACGTTACAAAAAAAACAAAGAGCTTTCCCAAGCTTTTCATGGGTACCTGGGGTGCAATTCTCCCGATCTTCGAGGAGTTCGATTTTAAAAACCGCCGAGAGACTTTCACGCATTAAAAGTTTAGATAAAGTAAATAGAAATATTGTTCTTAAGAAAGAAGAAAAGTGAATTATAGAATAAATAGAAATATTGCTCTTGGGAGAAAAAAAGATGTTTTTGTATTATTTTACCATTAACCAAAAAGCTGTGTGCTCTCCTTTTGGAGCACGGCACACACTTAGGCTACAACACTACTACTAAACCAGCCCCGTATCCTTCTCCTCTCGGGAGTTTTTTTTTTTTTATTACCTCATAACCTATTCAGGTCATACCGAAATTAGATGACTTTTTTTTAAATTACGATTTTCAGTCACTATTACGATTTTCAGTCACTAATGGAACAAATTATCTTCAAAATAGGTTTGAGCATATGTAGGTTAAGAGTTAATAACTCTTTAACGGCTACAGTTAGGATATAAAAGCAAATTGAAGAGGAGAGTTTACAGTTTTTATAAAAAAAGTTATGTTAATGACCGTTTTGTAATAAAATTAGAGGTCCAAGTAAAAAATAATGTAAGAAAAACCGCAATTTTTTTTTAGAACTCCATAACTCCTGACAGGAGAAGGATAGAAAGGCCATGAAGTTCTGCATAAAATTAGCTCTTAACTGTAATAATACACCATGTACATACTTTTCAAGATACAGAGTGTTTTGTGAAAAACTAGCTTTTTTTCTTAATCAGCCTGTAACTTCCAAACTGTTGATGTAGACCCCTCCCCCTGCCACAGTGGCGGATACAGCTAGATGGCGCGGGGGGCACGCGCCCCTCCCTGAACACCACAAAAACATTGCAGTAGATCTTCTGAATTCTTCTACTGCACTTTTTGCAAAAGACATAAAAATTACTGGAAACGTTCAATTTGAACCAGAACTTATTCGGGTAAAAGCGATGGGAGATTTGTTTTAATTGAAAACACAACGGCAAACAAATCATTGTATATTGATGTAGTGAGTTATAACATTTAAAGCAAGACATTTATTTTGGAAAAACAGTTTTATTGTTTCGTAAAATGCAACAGTAGAATATTTAGCTAAAACCTTAAACAACAAACAATTAAATGCTGATTGGAAAATTCTAAATCAGAACCTTAGAGAAGCCTTGGCATGTGTGAATACATTCCGTATTCTTACAGCATATCCCAACAACAGTAAAATCCCTCTTGGTTTAACGATAAGTGCAACCAAGAGTCTGCTTGCCGTTGACAGGACCCTTGATACTCCAGAGGGAATGTCACATCTGTCAAACCAGATTGTGTGATTAGATCAATGAATAACGACCTTGATCATGTTCTCGCTTGGAGTAAAGCAATTCCAATCGAATTCAAGGCATCTATGTGCCAAAGCTAGCTCATCTCTTTGAAGCAAAATCATAGCTTTTCATTCCCATTTCTTTTGATGGAGTACTGATTTAATATTTCCTGTAAGCTAAGGTGGACAGATCACATCTTTTGTTTTGCCAAAGAAACAGCGAAATGTCTAGGATTTCTGAAAAGGTCTAGAAATATTTCAGCCTATCGAATTTAAAGCTCCTCTACAAGTCCTATACCAGACCTAGAATCTAATACAATTTCCATATCTGGGCCCGAGGCTGGTCGCACAGTCTTACCTTCATTGGATATTGTCCAAAAGAGAGCCTTCAAGCTTACTGGCGATATGGCAATAACTTGTAATATCGACTCACCCGAACAACGCGCAATGATGGATGCCCTTCACTATCGCTATCACTTATTACTATATGCGTGGTCAATGTTCTAATGAAATATCTCGTCTGATCCCTTTCAGAATAATTCCTGTATGCAAAACTCGCACAGCAAACTGCCCGTCAAATTACTTTCGGCCAGGCAGTAAAATTTCGTGATGGTTTTTGTCCCGAAGTGTGTGAATGTGGAACAGTCTACCATTTTCTGTCTTTACTCCAACATACAATTAGTGAAAGTTTAAGGGTGACATTCAGCACCTCTGGCGCTCTCCTCTCGTTCCCTAATTCGTTTCCCTATCACTTTCTTTCCATGCTTAACTTGCCTTAATAATATATAAAAAAAAAGTCAAATTTTCTTGACTTTAGTAGAGGTAAAGTACGCATCCCTTTAGTTCCTGTATTTTCCAAAGTTACAATTTATGATTAATTTGAACAAATTGTTTTTCCTTATTTTTACTAACAATAATGGATGGTATGGAAGTTTTACACTTCCATTATTTACAAACCAAAACAAAATAAATAATTTAAGATCTCGTTTGACTTTCGCGAGTGGCAAAAGTTGAACGTTGAGCAACTTTCTTTGTTCCGAGTGGTAGCCACTCACTCATCTGATCGGCACGCATCTTAATGATAAATTTTATGTATTTGACATTTGCGAGTGGTGGCGAGTGCCTTCGAACTTTTGAACCGTTTTCAACTTATACTGTTTTTAAATCAAAGTTGCGCCCCCCCTCACAAGAATCATGGATCCGCCCCTGCCCTGCCATACAATTTTTTGCTCGTCTAGGTGAGTACTCTCACTTCCTGCTATATAGACCAACTAGATGGAAACATCCTGTATTTATGGTGTGCAGATTGTCGGGATAATGATAGATTTTAGAAGACAATTCTTTGTCAAAGAAAATGACTCCAACAATTAGTGTGTTTAGCATTTCTCAAACGGAGAATTTTTCGTTTTTTCGGACGTGGACTGCTCAGAAACCGAGAAATCGGCATTTTGTAAAAACAATACTTTTTCGAGTTCTATGAATACAAAAGAAATTTTGATGTCAACCTTATTATCATAAAATTTCCGAAATCCATGAATTATTTTAAAATATCATTTGCTTTCATTTTCCATTTTTCGAATTGGAAACTCGAGGTGTTGCTCATTTTAGAATGTATAATTTTATTGTGAAAACTATATTCCTGCAAGGTTCATTATGGGCATTAATTAATAATTAACTTGATATCAAAAAGATTTTATTTCATGTATTAAATATAATTCGCTATTAGTCCCGAGCCTTTCGTCATTATTCCCCGAAGACTCCCTTTAGGTCAACAGAGTACTTCATAAGAATTCTAGACGGTAATTATCTGTATCACATTTTGTCTCTGATTGACCCTACTTGGTATTGGTATAAGCCTTCAAGAAATCGATTCAGGAATTTAAGAAAAATCTAGAGAAAAATCGTTCGTCATTATGCCCTGGACTCCCACTATTAAAATAATAGATGCATTGTCTATATGGGAGATATCTAGTACTTTTTTTATGGTTTTATTTTGAAGCGCTAATCCTTAACTAAGGCATACTGTCCTTAAAGAGAATAAATCATAGACACCTACCTTAATCATAATTTACATCGTTTTTGTGTCTCCTAATTTTAATTGAAAACGATCTTGTTTTTTCTATTGCATATAAAAGATTTTACTTTACATATAGTAGAGGGATCGCCTCTACTCTTTATCATTTATTACATTATCTAATACCCTAGACAGACTGCCTCTAAAATTACTCGATTTGATATTCAGTCATTTCAATGAAATGAAGATGTGGCAGAGTGCGAATGGAAATTAGTTCGTTTGAAATGTCATTGACAGTTACTCACTGTGAGTAAATATCATGGCAGAGTTCAAAAATTTAATTATATTTCATCAAGAAAATTTGCGAGTATTGGCTGTAGCCGCAAACCATTTAGGCAGAAAATATTTTGTTGTGGTTGAAAGTGGCCAAAAGGGAAGGAAAGTTGGTTATGACTGCCAACTTTATTATAAAATCTTTTCGCTTTCTAATAAATTTGACTCCAATTAATTAAAAAGTTGATTGATTATAAAGATAGTTTGTCTAGGGAATAACTCTAAAATCAGCATGTGTCTACATTTGTTACTAATGATCTTGTTTATATCCTCTTAGAATCTGACTTCTATAATTGTCTGTCTCTAAGTATTAAATTAATGCACTTCTATGTCCTGCTAATATTTCCTGTCTAATTTGCCATAGATGGATTCTCAATGCCTGGGCTTGCCTAAACTAATGCTTTTATTGTTCGGCTAAACAGTAGCTTTTCTTCCGAAGATTTTATTAATGCCATTGTCAGCAAAACTGAGCATATTTTACTGCATCTTCACGTCAGACTTATTCTGAATCACGGAGTTCTGGTTTCGTTCCCCAATTAAGTGGTACGCCACGTATCAATAGTATTGAAGGCGGTCCTATAAAACTTTCTTATATTGGATTAATTATGTCATTCGACCGCCATACGAACAACGGCTCATACTCATTATATCGGGTGTTCTTAAAAAAACAATGCAGCAACTCTAGAATTCATTCATCAGCACCGTACTAATCCCATCTTAATAACCATACTGAAGGCTCCTTGAACAAAAACCTTATTAGTTTGTGTAGCAAGGAACCATCATGGTAATGCCTTCCTGAAAAGTGGTCAGCGAGAGTATCTTCTGCTTTAACGTACTTACGACAATGCGAAGCACTGGTTATATTATATTACAGTCAATTTTTTCATGTTTAATCCTGGTTTATTAGCACTCACCGAACGAAGTGGACGCAAGCCCTCAGTTTCAATTACCAAATTAATTAAAATGCAATAATGCATAATCGGAAAAAACATAATTTCAATCAATTGGCCCAAAACAATACTTCCGATAAATCAATCACAATAAATGTGACATAGTAATAATAATGCATTCTAACTAAAACATGTATTCACCCAAATGCATGTCACAATTATTGTATTACATAGATCGTAAAAAGTGACTGCATTTGTTTACATGTTATGCGACATGCTTAAAGCGGATCAAGTTGCATCATATCAAGCAAAGTTAATCACATAAGTGCAAATAAATATTACATATTACAATTCGAATTATACTAGCATTGTATTTTCTGTATAAATAAGTTAGGAATGCTTTATTAAGTATCCATAATGTTAGAGTTCTGAGGTATCACTTGATGTCTTCTATTATTAGCTGCGCCTATCCAGTGGTGCATCCACCGGGGGGGAAAAAAACATATTTTTTATTTTTTATTTTTGTTATTTATATAACTCAATTTAAAAAAAAAATTTATTCCAAAACTTAGGAATATAAAAATGTATTTCAATCAATATTATTTTATATAGGTTTTTCTCAGAATTTGAGTTTGGGACCCCAACTTTGGGTGATTCAAAACGCTCGAGAAACTCTTCCCAATCCACAAAACAGAGTCCTTGACTACCACATCACAACCCTAACTTAGTCCTTACTCCTAAAATTCTAGTAGGCTTCCTTCTATATAGTGTTCTCCTTCGATCTAAGCACCAAGTAACAACTGAGAAAGAACCTTAAACAACAACAAAATAAATGGGTTCGTCGAAATAAATGTTTTAAAATTGATTATTTGGGTTAATTAGTGGTAAAAAGTGTTTTACCAAAGGTAATATATTCATAGATATTCAACAAAAATTCGAAAGGTTTTATTAAAATCTCTTTTAAACTTCCTGCCAATGGTTTTTTCAATGCTGGCACCGATGTAGAACTATTTTTGATACACAAAATTGTACGCGTATGAAATATCTTATCGAGCAGTCCATATTATATATGCCAGTGTGTAAAACTGAGAAAAGCTTGATTTGATTGACTCCTGCAGTTTGTGCCCTACCCTACACTGCTATTCTATTAAAAAAATGATTTTTTGTAAAACAAGTAAAAAAGCTAGAATTGGTCTAAAACCAATTCTTATGATACCCTAGATGAATGCCCGTATTAAATTTCGTATGGTCACCGATCTATTCAAGTATTGATTTTGAAGTTGTTTTTCGCATATATTTCTAGAACAGTTTGTCGCACAGAAAAAATGGTAATAACCAATTTTATAGGATTTCGTATTCTGCAGAAGTTCTTAGTACAATAAAAATGTCTTGGAATGATCGTTTTCAAAGTATACGTAAAAAACCGAAATTTTAATATGGCAACACCAAGAAGGAGTTGCCCGATTTAGTCCATTTTTGACATTTTATTTGCTAATGTAGTAAAAACATCATGTACGAAATTTCAGCTCTCTACGTCGATGCGTTCGCAGGCAGTGTCCAAATATATAGCGGAAAACGAAATTTTTATATGGCAACCCCACGAAGGAGTTGCCCGATTTGTCTTATTTTCGAGCTTAATTTTACTTTTTTTTTTAAAGTCCGTGTACAAAATTTCAGCTCTTTAAGTATACGCGTTCTCGAGTTATCGTGCGCACAGACGGACGGAGGGACGGACGGACGGACAGACGGACGGACGGACGGACGGACGGACAGACGGACGGACGGACGGACGGACGGACGGACGGACGGACGGACGGACATGCAAAAATCGAAATAACTTTTATTATTATGAATGGGTGTCCAATCCATTTTGCTCTACCATCATTATTTCGAGGTGTTACAAACGAAATGACAAACTTAGTATACCCCTATGATTTCATCTAGGGTATAAAAAGTATACTAGAAAATGACACATCACCGCGTAAAGTGGACACCTTTCTAGTACCTCACTACGGTACTGCAGTAACTAAGTGACTTACTGAGCTGGATCTTTTGTTCTCAGTTTAATTTTATACGATGACTCTCTCCCTCTAATTTTAATGGTAGATCCACCACTGTGCCGACTTACTAGAGGAGAAATGCTTTTGAAGCATCTCCTATTAGATCTGCCTAGTGGCTTCCTTCACCCTTCTGTGCGAACAATATAAGCACATGGCTTCTGCATGCAGATGATACTATGTAGCTGCCAACGCTGATTACTTAGTAACAACATTGGTTACTACAGTAGCGCACCCAGGATTAGGCTCAGGGGTCGAAAAAATAGGGCTCTAAAGTCGCGTCCTGGGCCCATCGGAGTACTCAAGAACGGCTTCTTTTAAAGGTCTTGAATTTCAAATTTTAACTGCTAAAATCTCGGCATGGACCATAAAGCAACTGTTTTCTTTATCTTCAATAAATTAGTCATAATTGCATAAACAATGAATCTTTACAAAATTTTTAAAAGAACCATACAAATTTATAATTGGTGACGATTATAACTGTCGACAGTACAGGATTAAATAAAATCTTCAATGTTAAATCAAGTTTAAATATAGCTTAATTTACTCAAAACAAGAATATATTCCAGTACAAAACATTACATTACACTAATATACTCGTACATACAAATATTGATTATTACATAATGTATTTAAATTTTCAGATTTTAATTAAATTTTGGTGTCCAAGCGACGAGGTTTTTTTGTGAGTTTATTTAAAATTTCATCGCTATTAACTGCTATGTCCTTATGCACGTACAATAGAGCCAAGCCGTTAAGTCTCGTTTATGATGTCGTGTTCCTCAGATAAGATTTCAAATATTTCAAGGTTGAAAAAGACCGCTCAGCATTACATGATGTTACTGGCAAAGTTGCCACAATTTGCAGAAATTTGTGTACAGAAGGATACATTGATATGTTGCTCGCTTGGAGAGCTTCTATTGCACTTATCGTTTTACACTTTTTCTGGGATGATCTGAATTTCTCTCTTCTCTCTAGGTCCACTTCCTTTAGCCTTCGTTGCCAAATTTTTATTTCTCTGAAGAGTTGCTGTGATAGGAATGCTGCTATATTCTTCAAAAAAGATATTTGTTATTTCTTCAGAAGTACCTTCAGAGCTAAGAACTGCTTGGAAAGAGGATAAAATATTCTTTTGAGATAAAAACTTTTCGTTCAGTTGGACAATAAAATGCTCAATAAATGGGACAAAAAGAGCTCATCTGTAATAAGATTCTGGTCCATCATTAGGCATGCTGTCTCGCCCTGTCTGTTTCTGTGATAAGCGTGGATTGGAAATTGAGATTTGATGTAGCGCACAAGTTTGGACGACCTTTTCATATAATGATGAAAATTCTTCATCTACCTTGTGTTGAGCATAACTAGCGGCACTAGCAAGGTCTATGGTTTCTGCCTCGAGATATTTGGTAAGAGGGAGGCTGTATGAAAACAGTTTTCTGACTACGTGAAAAGATACAATAAACTCAAATTTATGAATTGCGCAAAGTAAAATATGTGCATTTGTATTTGTGTGCTTGTCAGTCCATGTTGATATTTCTTCAAGTGCCTTCAGCACTTCATCGTATTTTTGTGCAAAAACGTCAACGGCATGATGCCATTGTATCCATCATGTGGGACTTGCCTGTTTGAGTTTTGTAGAGGGATTCTCCTAAAACTTACTTAACACAGCTTGTCTCTTAGGCGTGTTGAAAAAGTCATATACTTTATTAACAGTCCCTAAATAATTTCTAACCATCACAGAATCACAAACGTCGGATATGGCTAAATTCAGGGAACGGGTGCTGTAGTGAACATAGTGCGCATGTGGAACTTCTTTTTTTATATGACAAAATTGGACACCATTAAAAATGCCACTCATGGCTGAGGCTCCATCAAATCCTTGTCCACGAATGTACTGCGTATCAATTCCAAAGCTCCTTAATTTGCTTAAAATCACATCAGTGATTCCCTTGCCCATCATATCATGACAAATTGAAGAAAATCTTCTCTAATATTGTTGTCTTGATCTATATATCTGGCGCATAGAGATAATTATTCGACATTGGAGATGTCTGTTTCCTAGTCAGCAATCACTGAAAAACACTTGGCATCATTTATCTTTATCACAAGTTTTTGCAAAATTATTTCATTACAAGCTGAGATTTTTTCGTTCTGTGTTTTCCAGCATATGTATGTGGCATTTCTTTTAGCAGTTAACAGATGGTTTTTTAATAATTCGTCACCGCTGTCAACTCTCAGTCTCAGAAGTGCGCGGAAGATACCCTCAATCTCTGTAATTATTTGTTCGCCTTCAACGTCAAGAAGGCCTCCATCCCTGTGTCCTCGCAATGGTAAACCCTGTCTTCCACAAAATACAACCGTCTTGATGACTGGGGATAAAAGACTTCTATTTTCTTCAACTTGTTCTAACTTCTTTGAATACACGAGCCATTCTCTAACTTTTAACCAATTATGTTGGAACTCTAAGTTTCGTTTTCCAAATTTTGAAAATGGAAAAATGAATCCTTCATCAGGCATCCACACCTCTGTTAGAAGTTTCTTTTTGTCTTCGTCAGTAATCTGAAAGCAAATAATTTGTCTTAATACTTAATTTGCCTGACTATTCTAACAAGCATGTAAAATGCGGCAAGTGTACCAAATAAAGATGCATTTTTAAAATGATTGGTGGTCGTGGTCGACTGATTATGAAGAGTTGAAAAATAATAAATCAGAATTAGGAATATCCATATATTTTTAGTAGGCTACATGAAACAGACTTGTGGTGCAATAGTACTAGATTGCATAATTTACAGTAAAATTAAAAACTTTACCTGTTTTCCGACAAAATTGCCTATGTCATGAGGGTGATGATTGGATGTACATGGCAACGGCTGAGTTGGGCAACGTTGCAGTGGCGAGACCGGTGGTTGCTGCACACCATCAGCATCATGATTATCACTATCTTTCGCACTTTTACTGTAACTTGGTTGCGGTTGAGATTCATCGTCTTTCATTATACCTTAGATGAAATCATAGGGTATACTAAGTTTGTCATTCCGTTTGTAACACCTCGAAATAATGATGGTAGAGCAAAATGGATTGGACACCCATTCATAATATTAAAAGTTATTTCGATTTTTTCATGTCCGTCCGTCCGTCCGTCCGTCCGTCAGTCCGTCTGTGCGCACGATAACTCGAGAACGCGTATACTTAGAGAGCTGAAATTTTGTACACAGGCTTTAAAAAAAAAAGTAAAATTAAGTTCGAAAATGAGCCAAATCGGGCAACTCCTTCGTGGGGTTGCCATATAAAAATTTCGT
>OZ002744.1:70570829-70645888 GCA_963924295.1 Dioctria rufipes | reverse complement strand
GGTCTTGGTCTTGCATAGTCAAGTCTTGGTGTTGGTCTTGGTCTTGCAATTCAGTCTTGTTATTGTCTGTGATCTTGTAGTAGGTTTTAGCTTTGGGCTGCACAGTCAAGTTTTGGTTTTAGTTTTAATCTAGGATTTCATTTTTTTGCGCAATTCCATTATTGATGTATCATGCCATAAATTTATAAATAGTTAAAAACTCACGGTCTAAATAAATCTTGTCAGCAGTTTGTCTTGTCTGTTTGCTCCTGCTACGTTTATATGAATGTGTTTATGCTTATAATACATTTTTCTCCGATATCTTTTCATAGGATTAAAAATATAACAATTTTTTCTGCGACTTTGTGTTTCATATATCAATTTATAAGTTTTTGAATTCACCGTATTATTTCCAATTACACCCATACATTCACAACCATAACACTATTCTTTGCTATATTTTCCTGAGTTTTTTTAAGTCTAAGTTAGTTACGTAAGTTACTATATAGTACTTCGAGTTTAGAGGTTCGAGCCCAGTATCATTTGTTTTTCAAATTCATTAATTATCGTATCTCTTGTTGTTTATTTTTCATTAATTTTAGTGCAGAGTTTTGATGGAATTTAACGTTAATATGATGACAAAATTAATCTTTAAAATTATGGATTCATTTTTCACACAGTAATAATTTATTCTGTTGGGAATAAAATTGATTCAAACATCCATTATCAAAAACAAGTAAAAAAGCTAGAATTGGTCTAAGACCAATTCTTATGATACCCTAGATGTAATAACTTTTAATATTATGAATGGGTGTCCAATCCATTTTGCTCTACCATCATTATTTCGAGGTGTTACAAACGGAATGACAATCTTAGTATACGCCTATGATTTCATCTAGGGTATAATAATAGCTACATTATAAATTTGAACTTACAGAATAGTATCAAAAATATATCTACAATATTTAATAGATGACAAATTTGTTCTTAAAACGACTATTGCCGTTTCGTGCTGAAAAAATATTCAATTAAAAAAAAAATGACTTTCGACGGGATTCGAACCTAGATCCCAAGAGTAGAAACCAAGTACGCTTCCTACTCGGCCACTTTGACACCGGTCTACAAATCAAGACTTAACCTGTATAAAAGCGTTGCTTATTTGTATTTAGGCAGTTTTTCTCTCAAAATTCATAATGAGTCTTGGTCTTGCATAATGTGGTCTTGGGCTTGGTCTTGTTAACGTACATATGGTCTTGGTGTTGGTCTTGTGAGTATGTTTACAATCTTGGGCTTGGTATCGGTCTTGCATATTCTGCAAGACCAAGACCAAGACTGCAAGACCAAGACCAATTTTGCTCATCACTAATCCAGTTATGAGTTTTCGCCTTTCAATGCTGCCCTAGCGATGGTTGTTGCATTTGCTTGACCTTTGCGACGAGAACTGTGTTGATTTGACGCAATGTCAATATTTTAAAGATGTATACGTTAGGCATTGAATAAATAACCAATAAGGAAACTGTATATTGGACGAAAACCTATGGTGTGCTGTGTTTGTATTCGTTTCGTCAGGGCAGTAGCGAAACCGTGAAATTTTGAAGGGGGACATTTTTTATAATCGAAATTGCTACGTAAAATAAAAAAAAATTTAGCGCCCTCTTATCTTCAGATAATATTCCTTGGAGTTGCTTTCATATGATAATTTAACTTCAATAGGAATCTCCGTGACCGACAAAGCGGAAGTAATATACAAATGACAAATTACAAAGATCACAATAATATAAATAACAATGCCAATAGGTATCGAATTAATAATAATAGCTGTCAAAACAGAAGCAATCACTGGCGAAACTGAGGTCATCAAAATATCAACTACAAACAAGTTCACAGTCGTAACAGATCATCGACCGCTGGTTAGCCTTTTCACACATAAGAACCCGTCTTCCAAACTAACAAAAATTCGTTTAGACCTAATGGATTATGATTTTGAAATTGTGTATAAACAAGGTACAATTATTACAAACGCATATGCTCTGTCAAGAATAAAAATAAGCTCTGAGAAACTAAAATCGATGATACTGACAGAAATAAATGTTCTCACACGCAAGATGGCGAAGAAGCAGCAAAACGGAGCGGAGAAAAGAGATAGCATAAAATCAAATCGACTATATATATGGGAATGCACATCCATCTCCGACACAACGAATATTAAAAAGATACAATTTAATACATCATGCGCACAAAAGAATGCGATAAATAAAAGTTTGCCACAGATAGTAATAACAAAAAAATGGTAACCGTTCAGTACAACGAAAATCCAATGTTAAACGCTGGTTGTATCATGGAAAAGCTGATACAACAAATGAATATTGAAGAATTAGCACTCGCAAAAGACGATGCTATATTTAATCATATTGATATAAATGAATTTACAAGTAAATTCAATGAGCTGCAGCAATATAATAATCATGGTATGGCATCACCACTGAAGATATTACTTTATGAATGCCAAAAAAGGATCAAGTATCCAAAGAAACAAAAACAATTAATCAAAGAATACCGCGACCATGCATGGTGGACACGCTGGAATTAAGCGCTGCATAAATAAATTGAAACAATGGTACAAATGGAAAAACCTCAACAAAATGGTGAAAGAGTACATAAGCAAGTGTTAGAACTGTGCGAAGAACAAATTCAAAAAGTACACAAAAGAACCTCTAGTGATAACGGACACACCAGCTAGCAGTTTTGAAACAATCTCAGTTGACACTGTAGGACCATTGAGAATATCAAACGGTTTCAGATACATTCTAACGCTACAGTGCGAATTGACGAAATTCATAGAGGCATACCCAATGGAGACAAAAGAAGTCTGCTCAGTAGCAAAAAGAATTGTTGAACGATTCGTGTTTAAGTACGGATGTTTCAAAACATTGAAAACAGACAGAGGTATAGAATTTGTGAATGAACTACTTAAAAATGTGTGCAAATTTCTGAACATAAAACATGTCACATTCACACCGTTCAATCATGAGACACTAGGGTCCATTGAACGAAACCATAGAGTGCTAAGCGAATACTTAAGAACAGGCTCGGAAGAGGACAATTGGGATGAGCTAATTCCATACTATGTATTCCGTTATAATACAACACCACACACAGATACAAATTATTCACCATTCGAATTAGTATTTGGAAAAATTCAGTCAAGATTCTAAAAAGTAAGGAGCAAATAATAGTTAGCATACAACAATTATGCAAAAGAATTAGCTAAAAAAGAGCTCATGAAAATAGCAAACAACATTTAGACGAAGCTAAGATAGAGCGAAAAATAACAAGAGACACACACTCTACCCCCTCAAATTTTACCATCAGTGATTATGTATACTTGTGGGTCAACACAAGAAATAAATACGAGAGTCCTTTCAGCGGACCTTTTAAAATAATATAACAAAAAGGAGTAAACTCCATTATATTAATGAATAACAAACCCAAAGAAATATGTAATAATAGGTTGATAAAATGCAGTCTCAATAAGGAGACATTACTAATAAGATTCTATAAATATTGTAAATAGATAAATTAAAGTAGTTAGTTATAGATAAGACTAGATAAAAACCTGTCAAATAAGAATAATAAGCAGTCTAACATAATTAGAGAATGGAATAAGTAAATATACAAAAAAAAATTTCCAAATGTATAAAATTGTTTTTTTTTTAAGGGTAAGGATGTAAAGCTACGAAAAAATATGTTTCAATTTAACTTTTTCGTCACTTCATATAGATAACATTACATGAATTGTAAAGCCATGGCCACAGACAGGGAACGTAAATAAAATCGGAACGATAATCGAAAGGCAATAAAAGACAAAACAAACTACTCGACCTTAAAGGGGATTTGCAACATACGCAAACTTCGCTTTGCAAGCAAAATATACGATTTTGGAAAAATAAGTGTGTCTGAGGTCATCGCTCTGCCAAACCAACACGAAGCGAATCATAAAGAAGCTCAGTGATTAGAATTGTTGACACTGCAAATATGATTTATGAATTTATTTTATTGCAATTCTGCAATTACTCCCCCTTTAGAATTAACTAACGTACTGAACCCTATATAAAGAAATTGTATAAATAACCAGTCACTAGTTAATAAAACTCAGAATTTAATCGACTATCAAAAGTGTCTCTTACTTTCTCATCCAAAAAACATGGGCATACTCTGCCATCCATTTGAATATCAGCATACTCTGCCTTAGATAACAGCGGCATACTCTGCCATCCAAATTGAAAGCGGCATACTTTGCCTTAGCAAACAGTGGCATACTCTGCCATCTAAATTCAAAGCGACATACTCTGCCTTTATTAATAAATAGCGGCATATTCTGCCACAACATTGTAAATTGGCGCATCCAGCCTTAAGGTTTCCAGCCAGCTAAAGGGGATTACTAATTAACAACGGCTTTTAGCCATAACCGTAAGCTTGGCAGCTCTCTGCCGGTATGAATTAAATGATTCAAACAATATATAATGATTAAATTCAACATGTTCAGCATCAAGAAACACCGTCAACCAAACATATTACAGTATCTTCTACTTTAAAACACTTACGACTTTGCGAAACACTGGTTATACTATTATATTGCTATACTTTCTGTTGAAGTGCGCTTAACACCACCTAGAATATATATTTCTGCCTACAAACATGACCTGCAAAAGATTCCGGTCTGACTGTGCATTAGCTCTGTGAGGATAATAGTTTATGATTAGCACCAATTTTTCTTTTGGAGATTTCACCCTGACTTTGTAACATACAATCAGTACTCATCGAAATATAAACATAAGTTTAACAACGAAAATCTCCTCACCTTTTTAACTCTTTCCATTCTACTTCTATTTACAACAAACGTCTTGTTTTACTTGGTCTTACTTTTGCAGTTTTTATAGCTGCGAAGCTCCATTTCAGTGATATGAGAGAGAAGAAGTCGTAGTCATAGTAGGTTCAGCTATATTTCTAGATCTTTTCTTCCTCTTTCTCTTGCTTCAGAGAGTCTGCATAATTCTTTAACTGAATAGAATAGTCCATTTTTTTCATTCTTGACCCTGGTTTATTAGAACTCACCGAACGAAATGGACGCAAGCCCTTAGTTTTAACACCTAGTGCAACAATGCCCAATTAAGACTTGATGTAACTAAGCACAACCACATACAATTAACAAATTAATTTAAATGCAAGAATGCACAATCGGCAAAAACATAGTTTCAATCAATTGACCCAAAACAATACTTCTTATAAATCAATCTAGTGATCGATGTGCGATAGTGAGGAGACGTGTTTGCGATAGCTCCTGTATTTTCTTTTACAAATTGCTTACATTTCCTGCAGCTGCAGATCATTTTTTTTTTTTTTTTTTTTTTTTTTTTTTTTTTTTGTAAACTTCTTTGGCAGCTAAAATATTATTGATTTTCATCTTGATTTACATGGTAAAATATAAAAATTTTGCGCACTTGTTCAATCTTCGAGTCAATAACTTCTTCAGTTATGCAACCCAAAAAACTATCTCGAGGTCAGCATTCTGCTGAGCGCACTAGAAAGAATTCGGCTAGTGCAACCGTTACATCACCACAGACCCGAGCTAATTCGGCATTAAGGCAGCCGATCGTTAGCAATACATCTGGTGATGTTAAATTAAATTTCCCTAACATAAGTGAAATTTATCTCATCACAAAGCTTACATCTTTGCTTGAAAGAAAATTGCAGCAACTAGAAAGTCGTTTCTCTTCACAAATGCAAGATCTCTTCTCTAACCTTAAACTGCAATTAAACACATTAGTTGCGAAGTGTTCGAGTCTAGAAAGTAGGTGTAACCAACTTGAACGGCATAATGATGATCTTCGTCATATACAGGGTTTTCCAATAAGACGTGTTATTTTGATATTCAAAGAAAAATGCCATTTTTTGAGATAAATGATCGGATCTTTACTTCATTATAAAGAGGAAGGTATGCCGTTAATAATGGAGGATAACATCAGCCAAATGACTACCACAACCACGCCTACAGGAACATATCCTTTTCATGAAATTTGCCATAACCAAATCGCAAGGTGGCTGCCCTATGTCCTCGATAGCCTAACGAATTCCATCTTTGATGTCTTGAGTCGACGCTGGGCTGTTGGCGTAGACCTTCTCTTTCACGTGGCCCCAAAGGAAGAAGTCGCAAGGTGTTAAGTCACAAGATCTCGGTGGCCAATTGTGATCACCTCTTCGAGAGATAACATGGTCCGGAAACAACGTTTCAATGATATGGTCGTGACAGGCATACCTAACTCTAAGGAAATTGAACCGTCTGTAATTCTAAATAAAATATGTGCTAAAATTAGCCACACTCTATCATCTTATACTGCGGTTTTTGATCCAAATTACAATGTCGATGATAAAAGGACAACATCATTAATTGTTAAATTCCCAAACGCTAGCGAACGTCGTTCCTTGATGGAGAAATTCAGTAGTCATGGTGGTTTGAAGCTGAATACCATCGATAGCGGTTTCACTGCAGATATTCGGATTTATTATTTCGAGAGTTTATTGCCTAAAAACAACAAAATTCTGCAATCGGCTCTAAATCTGTGCCGTCAGAGCAAACTGCTTTCTGTACGCGCTAGGAATGGTTTTGTGTAAATTAAACCACATGAATCTCATCCCGCTCTTAAATTGAGCTATTTGGAACAGCTGAGTGAAATTATTTCAAATTAACGTCATCAGGGCTTGCTGCTATCATTGATGCATACACAACGGCATTTCTCTATGATTTATTTTGATGTTTATATTTGTTTTTCATATCTTTTCTTCTTAACTAGACTAAATTTTCTATTGAATTTCTATGTTAATGTAACTTTTCTTTTGAATTTTTAGTTTCGAGTATCTTTAAATCTCTTATTTTCAGCCCGGTTGTCTAACGCATACTAGTTATCTCTTTATATTTATTCTGCCTGGAGTTGATCTATTCATGCATGTCGCCTCTTTTCAGAATTTCATTTCTGATCTATCTCTGTGAATCCTCGTGCGAGTTCATAAGTTCATTTAAAATATCAATAAGATGACAAGTTTGAACAGTGTTCAAGCGATGATTAAGTTATTTTCCTCCAGATTGAATGGTCTGACATCTAAATGTGCGTGGTGTAAAAGCTAAGATGTTTGAAATGCATCAAAAAATTCCACGAAACAAAATTGCACAGTCTATTAGCTCCTGAAATTTGGCTTAACGAGCATATTACTTCCAGTATGGTAAACATCCCAGGATTCAAACTTTATCGTAACGATCGAAAAGATCGTGAAGGAGGCGGTGTGGCGCTCTACGTAAAGGATGAACTTAAATCGAGAATTATGAAACAATCCAGCATTAACGAAATGGAATTTATTTGTTTGAAAGTTGGCTGCGGCCCAGACAAGTTACTATTGGCTTGTATCTACTGTCCTCGTATCATATTGTGCCCCGAGAACACTATAGAGCTCGAAGATATATTCACGCAAATCTCCCAACAGTATTCTAACGTAATCTTGGGTGGAGATTTTAAAGTAAATATACTACGTAGGGATCGAAACGTGGAATCATTTTTACACTTTTTCGAGTCACCCCATCTAAACGTGGTAAATTCTACCGAGGCTACCAATTTTAACTGCAACAATCCTTCAGTCTTGGATATTCTCTTCAGCTCTGACGTAAACAAAGTCTTAATTTTCAATCAACTAAGTCCGCTTAGAATTTTCTATCATGACTTCAAGTTCCTATCCTACGAGTTCCATTTCACTATTCATCCCAGAATTCTAAAGTTTCGCAACTATAATAGAATTAATGTTGACAGTTTACTCGAAGAGGCATCAGTGCTTCAGTGGCAGCTTATTAAAAATTTTAACTCTGTAGATGATCAATTAGAAATATTTTATGCATTGATTAATTATTTAAATGATAAATCCGCACCTGAGCGGACCAAGTGCATAAGAGATGTCGGATGTCCGTGGTACCTCTCCTGAAATTGAGATCATGATTGATGAAAGAGAACATCTTTTCCGTCGTTACAAGTTGCTCAAAATTTCTCAGAGTCGTGCTACGTATAAATCCGTAAGAAAGCTGTAAATGAAAAAATCTAGAAGTGCAAAAAGGCTTATTTTAGCAGAACACTCAACCCTTCTCTAACACCAAAGAAACTGGTCTAATCTGTGTCATGGTAGTGATCAATCTACGTGTTGCATAGATCCAAATGATCTTAATAATTTTTTCACATCGTCTGCGCTCTATTCTCCAAAATTTGTTTGTGCAGCTCCTTTAAACTTTGTAGAACAATCAATAAACTTCAGCTTCCGATATTTAACAATTTCTGAGATGTTAGAGGCCATTGATGGTATCAAATCTGATGCCACCGGTGATGATAGTATCTCACCTAGATTTATTAAGCTCCTCCTTCCAGTTATATGTAGCTATCTGTTAGACATATTCAATTCTTGCTTCACGTATTCTCAATTTCCTCGTAAGTGGAAAAATTCTGTAGTATTACCACTAGCAAGGAACTCTGCTCCTCACAGTCCCAGCAACTTTCGTCCTATAAGTATACTATGCTTCCTAGAGAAAGTATTGGAGAGGTTAATGGCCTCGCAAAGAACTAATTTTGTCGAGCGGATTGACATACTCTTCAGATGGCAGTCTGGCTTCCGCTCTGTGCATAGCTGCGAGACTACTTTACTGAAAGTCACTATAGATATGCGAAGCGTGTCAGACAATAATGATCTATCTATACTAGTTCTGCTTTATTTTACTAAAGCTTCCGACAGCGATAAGCACACACTTCTACTACACAAATTACATGACGAATTCTTTTTCTCCCGAGCTGCAATTAGAATGATCAGCGTATTTTTATCCAGTCGATTCCATCAAGTCCTAGTTGATGGAGTTAAATCTAACTTCCTTCCAATCGATTATGGAGTTCTACAAGGACCATTATAGGTCCTCTACACTGTACATAGTTTATAAATTATCTTCCCCATGTTGTAATGGATTCCAATTTGCATATATATGCGGATGACGAGCAGCTCTATCTGTCTAGACCTATTGGATTGCACGAGGACAGTATTGCTCGTATTAATGGCGATCTAAATCGAATATTCGCTTGGGCTGAATCTGACCGACTCTTGCTCAACCCGAAGAAGTCGACCTGCATAGCCTTTTATAGTGGGGTACAAGACACGGAGTTGGTGCCACCCATATTTATGAATAATATGATATTACCTTTGTCCGAAAAGGTTACTAGCCTTGGAGTAGCCCTTAACAGCAAACTAACTTGATGCGCTCAAGTTTGTAGCACGTTGTGGCTCTCAGAGAGGTTATTGTCACTTGGTCTGCGACTCAAACTGGTCAAGACTCTGCTTGTCCCTCATTTTTTTTACTGTACACTATCTTCTCTTCCCTCGATGCAGTCTGTAATCGTAAGATTAATATATGTAGCATTCAACGATTGTGTGCGTTTTGTTTATGGACTACGTCGCTTTGATCATGTATCATAATATATTCCCTCAGGTCTAGGGTGTTCGTTGAATGCTTATCGTGATGTCACTGCCCTATGTTTCCTACATCGTCTAATAAATACGCGTTTGCTATTGTACTTATTCGAATACCTGGGTTTCTTGCACTCGCATCGCCACTTCAGCTTATACCTACCCCGATTCCGCACACTAGTTACTTTGCCCACATTGCACGTAAATGAAACTTTCTTCCCAATGATATAAGAACGATTGACGCGACGAGGATTTTCAGAGAGAAATTAATTCATTATTTAGTATCCACTGAAGTCGTTTGAGGTCGCGAATGCATAAGTTGGGTCCGCTATTAAAACAACTGTAAGTTGATTTTTCCTATAGTATTTTCATTTTTCTATTCTTTTCTTTTTCTTTCTCTTATTCTTCACATCTTTATATTAATTTGATAATTGTAAGCACATAGTTGTAAGATAACTTAATTTTTTTTTTTTTTTTGTTATCAAAAGATATTTTGTTGTATATATTGAAAAAATTATTGAATTGAGAAGAAGAAGTGACTGCTTTCGTTTACATGTTATGCAACATGCATCTCATCTGACAAAGTTAGGCACAAAAGTGCAAATAAGTAATTTAAGGCATGTGTACATATTACAGTTAGTATTATATATAGCATAATATCTTTCTTTATAAATAAACTAGTTACAGCTTAGTTTTGAGGTATCACTTGGTGCCTGATAATATTAGCTGCACCTATTCTTGGTGTCTGCTAATATTAGTTGTGCCTACCTACTAGAGGAGGTCTGCTCTTCAAGCTTATCTTAGGAGAACTGCCTTGCAGCTGCCTCCATTCTTCTGTGCAAACAATATTTGCACCACATAGCTTTTGCATGCAGATGTTACTAGCTGCCAACCCTGATTACTTAGTTACAACATAAGTTACTATATAGCGGCATAAATAAATAAACTAAATACATCTATATTACCACTTAATCTACAACGAGGTAAATTATAACTAATTTTCCACAGGATAGAGATTTTCAATCCACCCTAAAATCTAGAAGAACAACTCGATTTATTTATTTTTAGTCTTCCTTATTGTAGGTGATAGGGATAAACTGCTTCACTGTTCATGTTCCAACACGGTTATCCATTTAAGAATTCTAAGCATTCGTAATTCCCTAATGAAGCTTCGTCTAAAACAGGAGCAAGCAGAGCCTGTGCCAGCCTGGGTTAGAGGTTGAGCATTCAAGGAAAGCAGTCCAAGAAACATTTCCCCGAAGGATGTGCACTTTACGGTAGCCTAATTAACTCAAGCAGTATCAGCCAGAAGCAGAAATACTCTAGAATAGAGTAATATACACCAGCACAACTTACACCGAGCAGGAGTACAACGTTTTGGAAACTTCCTTTAGAATCGTTGCATTACTTTTCTTGCTTGTAATCGCCTAACTGTGAATGCAGGATAAAATATTGTAACCAGCCGTTTTAAGCCACAACTACAAGAGTCCATTCCAGAAGTGAGTAAAACGCGTGCTAGTTGTGTGCTGGATGTGTTCCTATTTTCAGGAATTTTAACGTCCATAGGAGGAGAGCAGGAGATTAGCTGTTGAAATCCTTGGGTATAATCCCGACCCCGACATGGGATTCTTGTGTGTGATTTCCTATTGTTGCAGCTAAATGAAATACACGTAATTATGTTAGAAGTCTTGTCCTTCCAGGCTCCAGGTTGAAATTGATATGGTGAGTGGAGTAAGCCGAGAAGTGGAAGAAACTGGGTTACGACATTTATACAGGCGTACTTAGGATGATGCCGCAGTTCATGAAGGTGAATTGCTGAAAGGGAAGCGGGGTTTTAAAATAGCTTCTGAGGAGTTTTCCTTCTACTATGAGTTTGTTTTTTCTTTTTTAGATTTAAAATGATCTTATAGAAGTACTTGAATATTAAGGCAGAGTACCTACATACATATACTCTAAATGCATGCATGCAGCACTTCAGTAGTAATGGCCGATAAAGAAGTGCTTGCTGCTTGAAAGTTGCAGTTAATATTATGAATTGACTGTGAGTTTCCAGGAAAAAAGTGGCGAAGATATGGAGATCTAACCAAGCTTACTTACAGGATATCTATAAAGGAATACTTTTGCTCACGGTAGAATCTGAAAAGATAATAATAAAATTATATTCATTGCTTACTTAGTTTTTTCAAGGAAGGAAAGAAGCATGAACCCATTAAAGCTTGTTTTGAAGAGAGGAAAGAGGTTTTTTTATTATTATACATCTGAAAGCCTTAAAGTGTTTCAGTTAGGAAAGACAAGAAAAGGATACCGCTGTTGTTAACCTCATTGTATACGACAACGACAACTTGTAATTCTCATCGACCCTTTTCACTGCTGTAACAAAACAAGCAGGTTCGCGCTACCTTTCTTTATTGATGTTTTAATGTAGAGCCCACTGTATCTCCCCTACAGGTGCGGCAGCATAATGCCCCCTACTCTTCCAAGTATCGCCATAAGCTACAAAAATGGTCAGATTTGTTGCATTCGAGGAATGATCCAAAACTTCAATATTTGGTAACTTCTTTAAGATTCTTCTAGATATTCTCAAAATGGACGAAAAGCAAATGGAGAAAAAAACGAAAGATAGATATGTTTTTTTAATTTAGAGTTTTGTTTCAGAAACCCGGCTGGTCTCAATCTACCGCCCGCCTAGTTCTAGGATTTATACAACAAACAACGCTAATATTTAACCACTGCTGCTTTTATTTTTGAAGATCTAGGTCGTTTATAGGAGAGGGTCTGTACGCGTATTTCTCATTCGGTATAAAAACTGATTCGTTTGGTGGGAAAATCTGTGAAAAGTACGGAAAATTACTGGAATAACTTTTTTTTGCAACTTGGTTAAAAACATGAAGAAGGAGTGTGCAATGACAATTGAGAATTGAAATTAGTTTATACATGGTTTTGGTGAAATGGGAAATTTAGCGCTTGAGCTGATTTAGATTATAGTTAAGAGGCTGAAAACAGGGATGTAATCCAGCAAAACCATGTAGCGCATGCTGAATTCACTCCAAATCTTCCAGCGAAGGTCTTACCTGATTCAGTTTATTTCCAAATCTGCCAAAGAAAGCAGTAACACATTTAGTTTACAAAACTTATATCTATTAACATTTTTATCATATTGTTTTGTAAGAGCTTTTAAGGAAATTACACATTTACAATAGTAAGGAAAAACCCAGAAAATTATATGGCCATGATTCTTGGTATTCTGCTAGAATTTAACAAGTTATTGCATATAATAAAATAAGTAAAAAACGAGTTTTCAAACAACACTGAGGCCAAGTCGCATGAAAAAGTAGAAAATAAACTTTTCTTCACACACAGAGGTGGACTCAGATTTTTTGATTGGGACATTTCTCTTGAATATTCTTTCTCTTCATGAATCAAATCACTTATTACCTCTGATTGATCATACTGAAATATATCGGTGATTGCGAGCGAATAAAATTTGAGTCCACCTCTCTGTGTGAAGAAAAGTTTATTTTCTACTTTTTCATGCGACTTGGCCTCAGTTTTGTTTGAAAACTCGTTTTTTACTTATTTTATTTTCTGCCTTTTCACGTTAACTAAATTGGAAAATTCTGCATTTTTCCTGAAACAGATTTATCACTAATCTAAATGAAAATTTTTCCGATGATTTTCCTTCTTTTTCGGGTTTTCCATGGAGTTTTCCACAAAAGCAACTTTATGCAACTCATTTCGCTCTACAACTTTGTCTTAGGTTGCAAAACGCTTTCTTGGTCGGAAAAACTCCGGAAAAACGTTTTACATGAATTTTCCTCGATTTTTTCTGCAAGTTTTCACCATTGTCGGAGAGAAAGTAATGATGCCAGTTGATAGGGAACTTGATCCTGCATAATTTAGAAAACTTTTTTACCGGAAAATTTTCCGGAAAAGTCGGAAAATTTTCCGCAAAAGTCAGAAAATTCCGGACAATTTTTTGGAAAAATCGGAAAACTCTGCATTTTTCCTGAAACGGGTTTATCACTAATGAAATTTGTACCAAATTTTCAAATGATTTTTCCCGATTTTCTGGGTTTTTCATGGTAATTTCCGGCTCCAATTTTGACAGATTCAATTGTCACGCGACATGAAGCTGTGTGCCAAATTTCAGCTCGCTGTGATGACGAAAAGTGGGTCTACGAGAGTGTCGAAAATAGTACAGAAATAGACAAATTCGTGTACGAGTTAAAGGGAATGGCTGGCCTCAATAAGTATAAAAGAAGAAAAGCTACTGAAGCTCACCTATATTATATATCCTCGCGTAATAGAGCGACAACTGCCATCAGAATGCCAAAATACCAATATTTCAAGACCAAGTTTGATATCAAAATTGCTCTTAAGGTCTCGCGGAACAATTCAAAATGAGAGGCGTCTATGAAAAGAAAACTGTTAGCTGCTCGTTTACTCCGAATAAGCTCAATTAATTTTTGTAACGCCACAGCTTAATATAAACTACTTAAATCATCCTACTGAAGAATCTGATAGCTTTCTTTTCTTTCGCTGTATAACTCTTAAAGAGCTTCATTAAATCTAATGCAGCTGGGTCTGACACTGTTAGCTCTCGGTTTTTCCGTCTATTACATGTAATAATTAGTCAGTATATATTACATAATATAAATAAATAATATACCACCATATTTTCTACATCTCCTATTGCCTGGAAAATGGCGGTTGTGTTATCCACTTCGAAGAAGGCTTCACCCACCAGAACTTTTCGGTGTCTTCAGGCCAATTAGTATTCTTCCGTCCTTAGTAAAGGTCCTGGAGAAAATTATGCACGTGCAAATTCAAGAATATCTATTCCGCAAAATGTTACTAGAATGATGCCAATCGGGCTTCTGTCGTCATCACAGTTGTCAAACTGACTTACTGAAGGTTTTTATAGATATTCGGAAGGCTTTGGATGATGATAAAATATATGTTTTGGTATTGTTAGATTTCACAAAAGCGTTGATCACAGGAAAGTGCTCCATAAATTGGAGGCCCTTTACTGGTTTTCATCATCTACATCTCGTCTACTCAGAAGGTATTTAATGGATAGATGTCAGCAAGTGAAGATTGACAACAATCTTTCTAGATGCTTACCATTAGAATTGAGTGCTCCGCAGGATTCTATTCGTGACCCACTGCTTTTCAATATGTTCACTAATGATGGCGTTTGTGATGTTCAACTGCACCTTTATGCAGATTATGTACAGCTTTACCTGCAGAGGCCTATTGGGTTAATTGAAGACTGTGTAGAGCGAATTAATTGTGATCTAGCTCGTATCTCACAATGGTCTGCGAAAAACAGTCTGGTTTTGAATCCTGGGAAGTGCCAGTGCTTAGCGTGTTCTCGTGATTTTCTTGATCTTGATAGCTTATTCCAGATTAAGCTTGTCGACAGCTTATCATCCTTTACTTATTCTGTGCGAAACCTTGCAGTTGTTTTAATTTCTAACATGGAGTGTTGCGATTAAACTAAAATCCATTTATACTCTATACTAAGGAGGCTATGGCTTTCAGGAAGCATTCGGCCATTGCAAACATGATTGAAGTTGGTTAAAACTTCTCTACTTCCCTTTTTTTACTCATGGTTCTCAGTGCTCGTAAATGAAAATGATCTTTTGCCTAAGGGTTTTTTTTTTATTAAGGCGGTATTATATATCCCCACTTAGATCTCTACTCTTGTGCTGTTCACTAGAGTATTACCTAAAACGCAGGATTCTAATTTTCTAATTCAATTTCATTTATACCAGAAATACTGAATACTTGTTTAATTGTATTGAATTCGTGTAATCAACTCGACATCGAACTATCATACTGCCTCGTATAAATTACAGAATCTTAGAGAATGTGCTCTGGGCACATTTAGGAGGTTAATAGAGGAACACATTAGCTATTAAGTATTACGTGTAATTAATAAAAGATTTCTTTTGTTAGTTGTGTAATTGTCTTTACTTACTCTAATATTATTTGTTCCATTTCTTTGATTTCTTATTTTATCTTGTAATCTTAGTTACTTTTAGCTCTTTTCTGCTTTTTTTTTTTTTTTTGTATTTTATTTGATTATCCCTTTTAGTAGACCTTATGTACTTAATTCATTCGTTTATTTATCTGAATTCAAATTCCCCTTTTTTTCAAAAATTGTAAATCTTGTGTACTCTCCTTATCTCACATAGAATAAATTGAATTGAACTTTCTTATGACAGTAGTCAGTTTCCCTTAAATAAATGTTGCACTAGCTAAAAACTTCGGGTTAATTCATGCAAGAGGGGTAACTGTGGCATATGCAAACTTCAAGAATTGTTTTTTTTTTAATTAAAAACTAAAGAAACAGAAGATGTGTAGGTTCGTGAAAATTCGTTATAACGCATTGTCTCAAAAATGAGTCCCTTGGTACGCTATAAGATCACTGGCAGAATTCTCAAGAAACTCACAACCTTCTCGTGGTCCACTAACCGTCACTATATGTGCTAATCTGAATAATCTCGAACGGAGCTAACAGTCTCGACTAAGGATTCTGCAAGAAGATCTACTGGTAGTAGGTATGGCCATATAAGGTCATGCATTACGAAGTCATACCAACTGGCTAGCTACATTGATAACTTGGCACCACGGGGTTGAGGAGCCCTGGATAATTCTACTATAGTAGTAGTATTCACTTCAACGTGGAGAAGGCTCCTTGATGAGAGCAACGTGGTGGTTGTGATAGCCCATATGCGGACAGAGAGGGAATATCTGAGTCCTATATGACTTATATGATAGACCTGCAATTTTAATATTACAATTTGCGCTGAACCGCAAATCTGTCTCTATATACTGAGAAATAGCTCGGTATACGCTCGTTATATACTCAGTATTATTATGATCAACACAACACCCTTAGTCCCTCACACCGCTGTCCTTTCCCACATGACAAAGAAAAAACTTCCTATTATTTTCATTTTCTATAAACTCTTAAACGGTTGTTAAGTCCAAATTATGCTCACTTTGCATGAAAATACTCGAGTGCTGATTTGAACAAAGCACATAAAACAAAAGCGCAACAATCATTTAGCTTTTACAAACACATTCAAAATTTATTTTATCTTATTAATTTTGTTACAGAATTATTCTGGCGTCCGTCGAGCTCGGGGTTGAAAGTACACTGGCATTTTATCTCAAAAATGTATATATGGAACACTCCTATCCAAATGCTTGTCGCCCTGGCTCCCACGCGCTGTCTCACATATTCAGAATTTTGATATTTGATATTCCACTTGAAACAAGATGCGAATTGAGCAAAACTGTAAAAACTTATCGAAACCTAGTGAACCGCGCACAAATTACACATGTAGTGAAATAAAAACTCAGCAGTTATCACTGATCGTCCATCCGAGTAAATTACATTTTATTTTATAATGATTTCGTAGTTAAGAAAAATTGCAAAACTTTAACTGGAAATAATTCTAAATTATTGTCTCCCAGATCAGAAATGTCTTAAATATGATAAGGCATTTGTGGAAGCTTGACGTCGCCAACTGCGCCTCGGTAACGATTTCGGGCTACCGCACGGAGTTATAATGTGTTGCGGTAAGTTCAGCGGAAGCCACTTTGCAGAAAAGGTGTAGATAGTACTCTTCGATTATGAGTTTTAATAAATAAAAATAAAGGAATTCAGTCTGATGTCAGATTTAAGCAGATTAAGTTTGATTAATAGAACATATAATTATAACGTTTGAAACAAAATATATTTGCATTGAGTGAGAAACAATAAATAAAATAATAAAGAAGACGAGTTTAAAACATCAAGCAACAAAGGATTTTTTTTTATCCGTCGCAATATTTTTGGAGGCGTATGTTCATGACCGCTCAGATAGCGGTACCACCCTTTTCTTTTCAGGTGCTTCCTTTTAGGACAGCCCCTATTCAAGTCGTGCTACAGCAATACTGCTGCTAATTTCTGGACGATTAAGTACATTTATTGAAACTGACAACTCCTCGCATCTGCCTCAGATAAGGCAATTTTAAACAGCTTAACCTCTCACCGACCGCCCACGAAGGACATAGGACCATATGCTACATGATTCAGTCCAGTCTCTAACTGATTGCTCACAAAAGGTCATAGTACGAGTTTAAATAGTCTCAACATATTGAACTAGTCAATCCGCCTTGGCCAGTTCGACATAAGGTCAACTGGTCGCTTACACTCTTTACATGTGTTTTCCGGTTCATCAACATATGCTTAAAATACTCGACCAAACTAGTAACAACACTACATTAGTTGAGGTCGCATTGGTCTCCTACAGCAAACAGCCGTGTGCCAGAATGCACCACATCGTTTCTTTGCTACAATTCCTTATTAAATTTTCAGGCATTATTACGTGCACTACAGGCACTGACTGCACACATACTGGTGGGGTGGCACGTCAAGGCGATCTTGTGCTATCACTTAAATGTAACCTGCTGCTTGAAACTGGCTGGCACCTCTCGCAGCCATACTTCAATTCAAGCTTTCTGCGATAGACAGTAGTTCCTTCCACCAAACTGGTTATCACTCAAGACGTCTACTGTACCCAAAGTTCACGACAAGCTGTAATCGGCTAGGGATTCCTACGGCAAGACAACTAGTGTGCGCCGAACACTGAGTATTCCGAACACACTTAGTACGACATACTTCAGTCGTCTTCGACTCACAGCAACACAGGATATCTGGTGGGCCCTTACGAAACCATACCTAGGGATCGCCCATGTAATCACTGGAGTAAAAATTGTAATTGATATATGTATGATATTTATACAACTTTTTTTAATCATTCTGGAAAGCTTGGAAAACGCCTCCCTTTTGACTTTCACTTGTTGCGATCTTTGCCAAACTCTTTAAATCAAAAATGATTCCGCCACTTTATCGCTGTCAAACGGCATATTCATTACTTGCTTCAAGAAAAGCTAAAAAAATCCGCAGACGAGAAGAAAGATGGACCAAAGTAATCGAAAAGAAAGAATATGAAAAAATAATTGCAATATCAAAATGTTTGTTTTATGTTCAATTACAATTCAACTGACTAAGGATAAGTGAGATTGGGTTACTTCCAAATGTGTCGATCGTTTGGTTAATAATAATAATTAGCTGCCTTGAAGGCATTCATCTGAGCTTCGAAAATGGCAGTACTTTGGTGATGTTGTCAGCAATACATAAAACCCAGTTTTTACTTTCTTCAGTTTTGAAGAATTGAATTGAACTTAAAGCTTCGAAAAAGGTTGTCCATATCATAATCTCAAAAAAGTGAAACGGACATTGCTGCCTTTTAAAGTCATTAAATTTAAAGCTCGTTCTATCGGAATAACCGCATCTTGAACATATTTTTTTCAGAATTTATATCCACAAAGCAAACAAGAAGTAATATCAAAATATTTCTCAAATGTTTATACTTTGGCGTCTTATATCGTTTCCTTTTATCTTGCTCATAGCTGCAAACAATAGCTTAAACTATAAGTTCCGAGTTGTGCCAAAACAATTTGAATTAAAAACAAAAAATTGTATTCCTGCCGAGTGGTATGTATATGAAACGCTGTAAATAAGGATTGGGCGCCATTATGTCGCGTGGATAAATTTTAACTAAACTGAAAATCCTTTTGTAGCCATTGCCAAGAGAAAGGACCATCAAGAAATTGGCATGCATTCAAAACTACATCCCGAGTACTGAAGGAGTGCAGTAAGAAATGGACTTGGACAGAATTCGCCGCAGAAGCGACCAACATGGAAAATGGATGCTTGCATAAATCATAATCAAAAAATTTTTGACGATGGCGGATTTTCGAAATGTGGCCTAACGGGAAACGGAATTTAACAATGATCAAAACAGGAACAAATAAGCATAAAAATTATATTTGATGATTGTTGGCCGAGAAATAAAAATAACAAAAGCACTGAAAAGATTCATTTACATGCGAAAGTATAGCCGACTATAGTTGTCAAATCAGCGTGGGAAGTTTTCAATGAGATTATATTTATGGCAGTAGGCAAGGTATGCTTGAAATCTGGTGTCAGAAAAATGACTTTATTATTTATATGCGCTGGTTATAGAGATGAGACAATGGATTTTCTTTAGAACTGAAACATTTATGGTGACTCTTTTCTCAGAGCAGCCTCAGTGAGCCTGCTCAAAAGGGACTTGTGACTCCTAGGAATTTAGCAACCACTACAGCCAATTTCCGCTCCCTCTGAAGCTGTGTTCTTTTGTGTCCGTAGAGCAGAGCAGAACAAAAGATACACAAAATAACGCCTCATACATTTTCACAAAGAGTTTTAAATGAAGCGAACTGTACAAATAGTTCGCTTAAATCGCAGAACAACAGAGCGGTGCATTAAAAGAAAACCTTGAGACAGACGTTTTCTTTGAAACGTCTTAATAAGCTTATCATAATATTGGCGACAGACAAGCAGGTACTGCTGCCTGAGGTTCGGATAATACTCCGCTAGGGTGGCCCACAAATGTATGGATTTGTAAAAGTGTTAAAATGTCTAAATGCTTATTCAGAATTTATTAGCTAATTTAATTTCAAACGTCTATCCGAAATTTCAATGAAATTCATTAATGTTTAGGGGTCGGTTAGATCGAAAATAGTGATTTTTTGGCTGTTTTGGATTTTCATAAAAACTGTTTCAACACTTTCTGTCATAACTTTTGACAACATTTTTTCTTGATCTTTTTTTAAATTTAGGAAAATTTAGTTATGAACTTATTGCAGTGAAAGTCATTTAAAAAAATTAAATTCTTTTGTTTTCTATAAACTTTTCAAACGAAAATTCAAGGAACTCCAATTTTTGGACTTCACGTAAATTTCTTTGTAAGGAAAAGTTTAGCGCGGATATACTTCGCCCGTTTATCCGTCTGTCAGCAGGCTGTATCTCATGAACCGAAATAGGTAGACAGTTCATGATTTCACAGAGTGTATATTTCTATTGCCGTTATAACAAAAAATAATAAGAATAAAATAATATTAAAGGGGGCCGCCTTACAAGAAACAGGATTTTTTCGAGGTTTTTCCTCGCTGTATCTCTTGAACCGTAATAGGTATGCAATTTTCAAAGAGCGAGTAAACTACAACTGTGATATCAACAAATAATGAAATAAAATAAAGTTAAAAATTAAAGAGGTTTCCCATACAATAATCTTTTGTTTTTGTTAGATCTAAAAAGTATATAGTGTTTAATCTTGTACGATGGTAGGGAACCCGTCGTGTGCGAGTTCGACTCACACATGGTGTATTTTTTCTACGACAGCACAATCTACAATCGATTACCATTCTAGCGACTATAACTTAAGGGGGTCATGTAGTGTATGAACTGTTCTCAAAATGCGCTTTTCGGGTGAAGCATGTTTCATACTACGAAGAATATGTATGTGCCGGACCACGAAAGTATATACTTTGTGACTGAAACAAAAGTATTCATACATAAAAAAAAAGAAAAAAAAAACAAGAGAAGTAGTTACAATTGGTCTGAGACTAATAATATTATATCCTGAGTGAACATAAAAGGTAAATAAATTGAAAACCCTACGTTCTGAATGGCGTGGCAACACCAAGAAGGGGTTGTCCGATTTAGTTTGCTTTTGAAGTGTTTTTTACTATTTTTATGAAAACGCCCTCTACACAATTTCAGCTCTCTAGGTGGACGCGTTCTGAGGCAGTGTCCAAATATATTGTGAATAACCAAACTTTTGTATGGCAAAGCCAAACAATATTTGCCCGATTTAGTCTATTTTTGAAATTTTATTTACTATTGCTATGAAAACAGTATGTACCAAATTTCAGCTCTCTATGGCAAGCCTACGACGGAGTTGCCCGATTTATTCTATTTTCGAAATAAAATTTACTTCTTGTTAGAAAAAAAGCATGTGTTCAAAATTTCAGCTCTTTAGGTGAAACTGTTCTCGAAGTTATCGTGTGGACAGACAGACAGACGGAGGGGCATACAGACAGACGGACAGATCGATATACAAAAGTTAAGATAACTGTTAATATTATGCATGGGTGTCCAATCCAATAATTGCAAAAGAAGATATCATTGGTAGAATAGAAACTCGTTACTTTCATGGGTCGGCACATCTTTGTAATTTGTTAAAATTCTTCACCAAAAACATTGACGCGGAGTAAAAAAATTGAAGTTCCAGGTTCTAATTTTCGTTCCCAATTTATAAAAAATAGTAGAATTTATTTTTCTAAAATGACTATCACAACCGACGAATAAGGTGTAGTGGTTCATTGTGATTTTTGCATGCATTTATGGTAAAAGCTTACTTTTTATTTGAATCACTTTGTGTTACAAAACTAATTGATATCAAGTATGACAAATGCAAATACAATTAATAATTTAAAACCCCCATCTGATAAAACAGAAATACAAAGTTTATTAGGAATGAGTAGTTACTTACGGAAATTTATTTAGCCGAAATTTCTCAACCCTTGCGCTCACTTTTAAAGAAAAACACTACTTTTCAGTAGGCTCCCATAAGAAATACTGAGAAAGTAATTTTAATTTAATTAACTCAAAAAATTAAAAGATAAACACAATTTTGCAATTCTTATCCACAACCGCAAATTATTTCTGTTTTTTTACGCACTAATGGCTGGTAATCTTGATTTCATTTTACTAGATGGAATGATTTTTAAGTTTTCTGGTTTTGTCATTCTTATTAAAAGTAATGGTGTCCATTTTAAGCCCAACAGCAGCTTTTTATTGCCTTGTAGAAAGACAATTCACCTGTTAGTATACGCTTGCCGATTCCGTGTGACCTACAGAATGAAGCATTCGCGAAAAAAAAACAAAAATTACCATGTTGTAGGTTTTTTAAGAACTGCAGTTTTGATGTATTTTTTTTTTAAATGTGGCTGCTTACAGAAAAAGAAAAAGTTAAAATTTTGACGAATTAATTTAAAAACCACATTCGAAAAAAAACGCCGACAACACACTTTCCAATATAGCGGCGAACACGACTTACCGAAATTCGCAATAATTCGACAGTATACTTTCCAGTAGTATGCCAATATTAGCTTTCAAAATAATGCTGATATAGAAACCTCTGCAAGTTTAAATTACATACTGACTAGACTTCTTTTAATATTATATTTAATATTATAATTAATTTATCTGCATTGCATCACATCACATCACAAAAGCTTATATCCAAAAGTTTCAATTTATTGCATTTAACCAATATAGCATCGGCTTTTTCGGCTGAGAGTCCCAGTACCCCCCTAAGATAAGTTTTAAAGGTTTGGACAGCAATTTTCAATATTTTCTACATCAGGATTAGTAATACTCAAATAGCTGCCATAAATAATTTCTTCAAGTTGGGGAGTCCTTTTAGTAATAGTTTCAAGCTTTAACCTCGTGATGTGCTTCTCTTAAACTCCACCCAAAATGAATTACCTTAAGTGAAGGCACAGTGATAAGACTCGTAACACGATACAAAATAAAGAATTTGACTTCACGTATCGACCGACACCAATTCCTTTTAGTTACTTTTAGAGTTGTAGTGCTACTTCCACAAAAAGACAAATTTAGATGTTTTCGCCTTATATAATTTTCGAAGAATGTCAGGAGAACATCACATCATCCGCAATAACAGCATGAAAAAGATTTTAAGCTTCTCTAGAATTTCAGATGAATTAAGCATGAAATATGTACCAACTGCATTGAATAATTTCATGGAGATAGTTCTTTTATGATTATCACAGGCAAGTTGTAAATCTTTTTTCAGTAGATGAACAGGTAAGTACCTTGATCGAAGGTACTAACTACCTACCATTTTGATACATATGCGTTGAAGGTGCCGCGACAAAAGCGATTAAAAATAATATTAGAGCCCTAATTGCACATATCTCTATCGGTAACACAAATCGTTCAACTGTAGCATGCAATTAGGTAAACACAGCGATGTTTAGTGCTAAGAGGTGTTACTGATATGACAAGATATAATCATGTAACTAAGGCCCTAGATACAATGAGCGCTACGTGTTTTTATTGTGGCGCTACTTTGTCGCATTTATGATACAAAGAGAGCCACCCAATTTTTTTTACACTCGACAGTTCGAACATAACTGAGGTGTGCTGATTATTTTTTTAAATTGTGAAGTGTTAAAATGTAATAAAAAATCATTGAGAATAATAATTAAAGCAAGTATTCTTGCCCTTAAGGTTTATGAAAAAACTGAAAATAAAAATACGAAGAAAAGGAAGTATCAATAATTCTGTTCATATCGCATAATTAAGATTATGCGCAAAAGATTAAGATAATTTTTTATGTCCAGTCCACACAATATTACATGAAGTTAATTTTCACGAATTCATATCGCATTGGGTAAATTTTGCGATGATCATCATTTTCTTTGCAACACCTTTCGACGCAAAGGAAATAGGCACCCGATCACATTTGGTCTGGATAATTGTCGAGTACATAAATTCAGTAGACGGAGTTGTGCCTGAGAATTATCTTTTTCTACATATAGGACCGTATGTAGAAGATAAGAATTATTTTTTATGTTATGTTCTTTTTAGTGTAGGTACTGGAAATAAGAAATTGTTTAGGTAAGTAAGCCAACTAATCAATACTTCAGGTATTGAGTACATCTGTGGATCTCAAGGCACCAAGTTATATAGTGCATAGGTATTGAACTTATTGCACTAACTCAACAGTCACAAGGTACATGAATCTTGGTGACACCTGCACCAGCAATAACTAGGCGGTAAATAAAGTAACTCGTCGCGGTATAAACAATTTTCATTTGTTCTCAAGTGGCGTGGTTTACATTGGATCAAGCTATATATGAAAACCATTGATTAAAATTTACTTTGTGGCGCATAAAACGTGTGACGGTCAAATGACAATTGAGGTTCCCGCAGAGGTGAAAATTTGCTGTAAAAGTCACAACGGATACTAAAGTCGTGATTGATGATATTGACTTCACTATTCTTACATCGCTTGATTTCTCCAACGATGTCAATTAATACAAACTTTTGAAACAGTTAGTTAAGGTAATCACGTTCTAGACTTACCCTCTGTGGCAACGCTCAACAGGTAAAGGAAAAGGTTCAGTTTTAGGCCACTGTTATTCAATACCCCGCGACACTTAGGTTTCAATTCTGCAGCTTCTTCTATTAACTCTATTCATTAATGATCTTGAAAATAATGGTGAGTGCGGAAGTGTTTATTTCCACGTAGATGATGTTAAATTCTGAACGTTTTATCTCCCTGAAGAGTATTGCGCCGTAAGCCTCAATCTTGACCTGGCAAAAGTTTCGGAATAGTCCTCATGAAACAAATTCCGTCCATAGACAAACTAATAACACCCAAAGCCTTCACATGTAGAACAACAAGTAACCACACTTCTCTATTTCACATATTTGCAGAATTCACTAATTTAACTGTTTTAGTCGTTTGTAACTTTTCACTGTCACTCACTGATGTGACGAGTTTTGTTTTCTAAATTTCCGTGTACTGATCTAAGCAGGATCCCTTGGATATGGCGCCGCAATTATTATTGCACTCGTCTATGCTATTTCGGGGTATGCTCCTTATTACTATTTAATGTTCTTTACACAATATGGTCCCGAATATCTTACGGTCTGTCGCCTGGCCGTCACTGGTTAAATCTAACCTTCAGGAGCTGTTTTCTTTTTATCCCTAGCCATTTTTATGATAATGTCCCTGAAATGCAAATCGACTGCTTACATGTATTTCACAATATTTTGCGTGGGTGTCAAATCAATTTGGTTCTATCATCATTATTTCTGTGCATTACAAACAGAATGACAAACTTAGTATGCCCAATAGATTTCATCTAGGGTATCAAAATATTCAACGCTTTTCTGAAATATAAAATCGACGACGCCGATGAAAAGAAGGCCACCATTTTTTCTTAGAAATTTACTGGAATTTTCTTGCTTTGAATCTTTATGAATTGGTCGAGACCGACATCAATTACTCGCTCCAATACATGTAGATCAACGTGACGGCCACAAATTTTTCTTAGAAATTTACTGGAAATTTCTTCCATGGAATTGTTATGCATTCTTGGAGGACGACGACGTGTCCGTGAGCCAATATAGGCCCCGCCACAAAAAATTAAGGTCAGGTAAATTTCAATTTGGGGTTACCGCTTTACCAATTTAACCTGAGCAGAATTTGGTAATTTTTGCATTCAAATTAAGTTATTTGACTGATCTTCTGCAAGGTCAGCTATATTTTATTCTCGAAAACATATTTTTTATGGAGTTACTTAAGTTGCAGAGTTTATTTACAAAAAATTTGCTTATTCTAATCCTTGAATGCCGATATTCTGAAGGCACTTTCACATAAAAAACAAGAACAGAAAAATGTAAACCGAAAAACTCAATTTATTCCACTTTAAAACAAGATTTTTGTTCTAATGATTAATAAAATCCAAGGAAATAGGATAAGCTAGGAATTTTACTGAGAAAATAGTTATATTTATTTCAGATTTTGAAGAAAAACACAACTGTTATGTTTTATCGGCCGAAAAACTTTTTCGGCGGAAAGATAAAAGTTGTGTCTATCTTAAAAATCTGAAATATATATACTATTTTATTAGTAAAATTCCTAGCTTATCCTATTTCCTTGGATTTTATTAATCATTGGAACAAAAATCTTGTTTTAAAGTGGACCGCACACTGCCGAGTCAATTGATTGTCTACTCTGCGACTAGTCTGTTGACTTGTAACCGACTGATTGATTTTTAATCGTTGCTGATTGACTATCGTTCCATGTTCGCATATTGCATCGTCTGCTGTCAGATTAGAAATCGAGTCAAAGTCAATATAAGAAAAAATTAAACAAACTTCAGGAATGTTTGTCGGTAGAAGAACCACTTTAAATCACACTTCGATAAGTCAATTTTCTTTTAACAAAATCATCTCCTTTATTTAGATTTTTATACCCTAGATGAAATCATAGGGGTATACTAAGTTTGTCATTCCGTTTGTAACACCTCGAAATAATGATGGTAGAGCAAAATGGATTGGACACCCCTTCATAATATTAAGAGTTATTTCGATTTTTGCATGTCCGTCCGTCCGTCCGTCCGTCTGTGCGTACGATAACTCGAGAACGCGTATGGGTGTCCCATCCATTTTGCTCTACCATCATTATTTCGAGGTGTTACAAACGGAATGACAAACTTAGTATACCCCTATGATTTCATCTAGGGTATAAAAATGGTGAAAATGTGGCAGAGACGGTTCGTAAAACTCGAGCATTTTTGGGTCGTCGTGAAGCACCTTGTCGGACCGCAATACAGAAATTGGTAGAAAAATGCGAGCCGTCGGGACAAGTTAGTGATGTGAAGAATAAAACCCGTGCACGTCGCTCAAGAACAGCCGAGAATATTGCTGCTGGAGCCGAAAGTGTTGAAGAAAACCCAGGTTTGTCCATTCCTCGTCGTTCTTTGGAATTAGGCATTCTACAAACGTCATTACACCGTATTTTGCATAAAGATTTGGGTTTTAAGGCTTATAAAGTTCAGTTAACACAAGAACTCAAGCCGGCCGATCATCAACAACGTCGAGTCTTTGCTGATTGGGTCCTTGAAATGCATGAAAATGATCCGGAATTCCATCGAAAACTCATCTTGAGTGATGAGGCCCCTTTCCACCTCGATGGCTTCGTCAACAAGCAAAATTGTCGCATGTGGTGCTCGGAAAACCCAAGAGTTATTGTTGAAAAGCCTCTCTATCCTCAACGTGTGACTGTTTGGTGCGGTTTATGGTCCCGAGGGGTCATTGGACCTTACTTTTTCGAAAATGAGGCTGGAGCAACAGTTACGGTGAATGAATTGCGCTATCGACAGATGATTAATGATTTTTTATGGCGGGAATTGGATGGTATTGATCTGGACAACGTTTACTTTCAACAAGACGGCGCTACGTGCCATACAAGCAACGAAACCATTGATCTTTTACGGGAAAAGTTTCTGGACCGTGTTATTTCTCGAAGAGGTGATCACAATTGGCCACCAAGATCTTGTGACTTAACACCTTGCGACTTCTTCCTTTGGGGCCACGTGAAAGAGAAAGTCTACGCCAACAACCCAGCGTCGATTCAAGATCTCAAAGATGGAATTCGTCAGGCTATCGAGGACATAGGGCAGCCACTTTGCGATTTGGTTATGGAAAATTTCATGAAAAGGATATGGTCCTGTAGGCGTAGTCGTGGTGGTCATTTGGCTGATGTAATTTTCCATTATTAACTGCATACTTTCCTCTTTATAATGAAATAAAGATCCGATCATTTACCTCAAAGAATGGCATTTTCTTTGAATATCAAAATAAGACCTCTTATTGGAAAAGCCTTTACTTCGAGAACGCCTATTATTTAATGCATTACGTTATTTCGGCAGGAAAAATCCTGCAATGGGAAAACAAAGCAGAAACTCAGATTCGGTCTAATTATTATTATTTTTTTTTAATCCCGCCTTAATTAGCCAAATTCTAATCGCTATACCACAGATGAAATCTATTGGGTATACTACGTTTATCATTCCGTTTGTAACACCTAGAAATAATGATACTAGAGCAAAATGGATGGGAGACCCATGCACAGAATTAAAAGTTATTTTGATTTTTACATGTCTGTCTGTCCGTCCGTCCGTCTATCTGCCCGTCCTCACGATAACTGGAGATAGCGTGTAATTAGAGGGCTGAAATTTTGCATATGGGCTTTACAAGTAAAATTATGTTCGAAAATGGGACTAATCGGGTAACTCCCTCGTAGGCTTGCCATAGAAAAATTGCATTTTTCGCTACTGTAATATTTGTATATTAACGTTGATTTTCCTTTAGTAGATTCTTTTTCAGAAAGAAGAATCTGCATCTGCTTAGCTCTCGACTAGGCTTAATTTGCACTTTATTGTCTGAGAGCTTTCTGTGCTAGTAATCAAGGCAAGGCTATGTGCAGCTTTATTGCCTTTGCTTAAAAGGAGTGATCAGGCTGAAATGCCGCTTTATTGATCAGTATTGGCTAAAGAGCCGAATTAATGTGAATTGAAATACAATGGTAGACGTGTGAATCCAATCTAATTTATTTTCTTATTCTTCGGCTTATATACCTATATATTATTACAATGCATTGTTTCTTATGCAAAGTCATTACATAAACAAGAAAAGGCAATTTCAAAAGAGAATTGTTAAATTGGCAATTTCACCACTTTCCTACTTATCGAATGAGCTTTCACAATAATAAACTTAATTGTTTTTGTGACATTTTTTGTTCCTCAAAAATACTTTGCGTCACTTGACTTATTGCTATATTACAAGAATTTTCTGATTTTTATAACTGCTTCTTGAACTATTAACTGTCGGAAGTATTTGCGAGTCTTTTTGTTTTTCATGCTTATGCCTCATATTATATATTTGCAAGCATGGAATGGCACTTGCACAATAATATATGTGCGTACAATGTTGTGCTTTATTATTATGCATGCTGTATACAGGGTGTTTCCCCTTAGGAGGTCTATAGAGCGGGAGGTGATAGTACTCACCTAGACGAACCAAAAATTGTATGGCAGGGGGGGGGCAATATCAACCGTTTAGGAGTTACAGGGTGATTCATAAAAAAAAAGCTAGGTTTTCACAGAACACCCTGTATCTTAAAGACTACAGGGCATATGGTCACAACGACAGCTCAACCAGCCCCGTACCCCTCTACCCTAAGAAGTTATGCAGGTCTAAACTAAAAATTTCGGATTTTCTTTCCTTTTTTTTTACTTTGACCTCTATTATTTTTGCAAAAAGGTCATTAACAGAACTTTTTTTTATAAAAACTGTAAACTGTGGAGACTCCTCCTCCAGGGGTACGGGGCTGGTTGAGCTGTCGTTGGAAAGGCCATGAAGTTCTGCATACAGTGAGCTCTTAACTGTGACCATACGCCTGTAGTTTTTAAGATACAGGGTGTTTTGTGAAAACCTAGCTTTTTTTATGAATCACCCTGTAACTCCTAAACTGTTGATATTGCCCCCCCCTGCCATACAATTTTTGGTTCGTCTAGGTGAGTACTATCACCTCCCGCTCTATGGACCTCCTAAGGGGAAACACCCTGTATATGTTTGTGCAGCTGTGCATATTATGTTTATTTAATTGAGAGGCGCTTCTTTCTATACCATGTGTAGTATATATATGCTTTTGTGAATATTAGCGAGATGCGCTTTATTTTTACAATGTATATATGGGTGTTCTATACGTACCTTTATACACCGGATTTCTCACTCAATTTCGAGAAAAAAGTTGTATGGGAGGAGAGTTGGAAAATGCACGGTGAGGGCGGTAGAGGGGTTTTGTGATTTTTGTTCTTTCTATCCTAATACCACATAACTTTCGTGTAATTTTTTTGTTATACACCCTCTGAAGGTGACTTGCATCTCAGGTGATAGTAAACCCTCTACGATTTCCAACAAATGTCGGCAGCTATAGGACGTCGAAATCAAAAAATTAGAAAATTTTGCAATTTGTTTTTCAACTTCAATGATTTTCCTGCTAAAATGCAAGATAAGGATAGCACTTTCTTGCACGATTTCGAGACCTCCGAATGTTATCTTTCATTTGATCCTGCATATGTGCCTACCTAAATTCTACCGTTTTTGAGATATTCCCGTTTTTATGATGCATAATTTCATTAATTAGAAAAAAATTCATGAATTTATGAATCATAGAAACGGGAATATCTCAAAAAACGGTTGCATTTCAAATTAAAGATAACATTCCGGGGTCTCTAAATCTTGTAAATAAACTGTATATTTATCATGTATACGGGGGGGGGGAAATCGTTAAAATTTGAAAAAAAAGGATGTTTTTCTCCAATTTTTGGATTCTGACGTACTACAACATAAGATTGAAGGTGACAGTAGGGCTGGTTGGACATTCATTGCAAAGCTTAGATGGTTTGCTATCACCTCAGATAAATCACACCTTGATAGGGTGTATATCAAGAAATTTACAAGGTTTAAAGTGGAAACAGTACTAAAAATCGTAAACCCTCCTACCGCCCACACCATGCATTTTCCGGCCTTACAATTGATTTCTCGAAATTGAGTGAGTAATCCGGGGTATTAAGGAAATGCGGTACGTATGGGACACCCTATGTATACTCAAATACATATTTGAACACTGCCTGAGAACACGTCAACGTAGAGCATTGAAATTTTGTACATAGTGTTTTTATAAAATTAGTAAATATAATTTCAAAAAGGGAATAAATCGGGCAACCCGTTGTTGGTTATGTTATATAAAAATTTAGGATTTTTACGCATCCTGTGAAAATGATCAGTGCTATACGGTTTTAAAGTACTGAAAAGTTCTTCAGAATATGATATCCTGTAAAATTGGTTAAATCATTTTTGCTATTTGATGAACCGTTCTAGAGATATATGCGAAGAACCACTTCAAAAATCAAACTAGCGCAGATGGGTGACCATACGAAATTACAAACGAGCATTTATCTACTAGGGTATCATTAGAATTGGTCTTAGACCAATTTCACCTTTTTTACTTGTTTAATATTCAATTTGTGCAATATTCCAAACATGACTAATGATTATCATCTCCTAAATTATGACATTTTCATCGCCATTCTATCCCCGAAACTTTTCTAGCTACTCATCAACTCAGTACGACAATATTAATCGCTCCAGAAGATTGAAATTAATAACAGCTCACAGCAGGTCGTTGCAGTAATGTTCAAACACTGCTATAGAATTTAGCTAGCTCATGATGATTAGTGTAAGGTTGATGGGTGTGTACTTAGGCAACTACACTTAATATGAGGACAGGGAAAAATGGATGATATTTGGGCATATGAATTTTTCCATATTTCCCCGGATAGTATTGTCCGTTTTAATTTGCATTTGCTTAGAAATAAATTTGGGGAAAGTCTCAAGACAGGATGTGGTTCATTGTTGACTATTGTGTTAACTACAAGCCCAGGCAACCGAGATGTAATGATTCTTTATAAGCAGTTGGTCATGCATTTAGTACATTGTGAATCTCTATACATAATAGCTTCAGAAGAACTGGAAAAGTAATTATTGCAGTGAACAAAACTCAATGAGACTCTGTCCTTAGATACCATTATTATGGTAATGAAATATTTAAAAGGATTCAAAAGTGAACGTACAAATCCAATTTTAGAAACGGAAATGAAAAGGTTATCTTCTAAGATTCCATCGTAAAATACGCCCCATTTTTACAGGGTGTCATCATTGACATTTATTAGTAAATTGGCACATATCTATCCTGTGCACACCGACCGCTCTATCCCATATCAATTTTCGTTTTCCGGTTCTTGGTAACCTTAATCTAATTCAATAGGTTTCTGTAAGGTATGTCATGTGTACCCTTCTTAGATGGTATCAATTTGCAATGGCCATGAAAGCATCAGCAAGACGAAACTATATGAAACTAGTAAGGTCTGAAAGGGATTTTTACTGTCCTTGCTCCAACCAGTCTATGACTGTCTAGAGAGAATATTCTCTGCATACAGAATGTTCTTGCCACACCATATTCTCTCACATTTGTATAGTCGTGAACCGAATAAAAGTGATTCCATAGAATTCTTATGGCTAGCAAATCCAAAACTACCAGCGTCTACCATCAGTTTCATGGGACTGGGACTTGAATTTTGTCTCCTACGTGACATCGGACGATAAGAGGTCACTATACGTTGAGCATTGTTTGTCAAAAACGAAAAAGTATGCGTATACGACATATGCTCCTTAAGGAGGTTTCTAGTAAACAAAGTGAACTAAAGGAATGACTGAGGGGCACCTTTATCGGTCCTGAAATCAATTTTCTGGATTTGTTTTCTTCGTCGGTCGTAGGCTTGCTTGTGCGTCAGAGATATTATTTAGAAATGCACGACAATCACACGATATGGTCGCATATGTCTGTAATATGCCTGGCCACAGAAGAATAGAATTTTCCAAGTCGGTAAATACATGGGGGAAAAATGAACATTCGTTGTGGGAATAAATATTTTTGGACATTATTTCAATTTGGGATTTTAAATGCGGTTAGTGACGTATAATTTAATTTATATGGTTTGGTTCGATTGGCTAGGGAAAGTCTTCTTTCGCCTAAGGCTATAGGCAAGTGGCAGTGATTTAAGTGAAATAATGGCATATGATTTGTGTGTGCCATTTGTTTTTCTATTGAAAAGGAGTATTTAAGAAAGAATATACATAAAGATTCCAGATCTTAAGAGCTTTTCAGATCTGTAGTAATGTGCGCTAACTAACAGACGTGTCTAAAAACGCTCCTATCTTGAAAACAGTATTTAACCGCGTGGTTTATATTTAATTTTTGTACCTATCTGTAGTACTATACGTTACTATAGGATAGTGCGTGATTTGGTGCTATTTACATTCGTTAAAACTCCACATTTTGTGATTCCTTTCGTTCGACTTTGGTTCATATTGTTCTTGACTGGAATTATGACGAGTAAGGGAACTAATACATCGAAAGCCCTGCCGGCACGTGAGGGGAGAGGTCGCCTTAACTCTGAGACTAGTGCTCCCGTCCTGCGCAGTTCATCCAATTCATCATCGTCACAGGGCAATAACCCGAACTTTGATTTACCTTCATCTTATTCAAATCAACTACTTCGTGACCTTGAACGCAGACTCACCAATAATTTTAACCAGATGTTAATGGAGTGTGAATCTAGAATAATGATGTTCATTGACAATAAACTTAAAACCTACAGTGCCCGTCTGAATGCGTGTGAAAAAACAACAAGTGAGCTTAGTTCAAATTTAGTAGCTTATAGCCTTCGTATTACAGCATGTGAAAGCTCAATTACTGATCTCACGGCTAGACTGAAAGCTCGCACCATGCAGCTTGAATCACTGCAGCGCACTCAAAGATTATCTGATATCATCATTCGGAGGATTCTTATGAAAATGTCTGAAAATCCACTGCATATTTGGGCTGAAATTGCAGCTAAGGTGCAACACCCTGTCTCTTCCATTACTGATTCGTTCCGTCTGAGAAATCGCTCTAATAATGCAAGCACGTCAAGATCATCAAAGATCGATGCACCCATGATCGTTGGCGAAGCTGAGCGACGTGCATTCGTTACGGCTTTCAAACAAGCGGGCGGCATTAAACCAAATCAACTAACAGGCTTTTCTGCTGATTCATAGGTGTTTGTTAACGAGAGCCTTTCGCCTAATTATTATCATGTGTGCAGAGAAGCTTTGCGGCGGCGCAATCTTGGGGAAATTTACTTTGTCTTCACTAAAAACGGCATTGTCCATGTCAAACTGAAGGAGAACGATGTCAGAGCTAAAAAAGTGCTGAGCTTAGATGAACTGAATTCTTGCTGCTTAGTGACTGAAACTACAACTGGTAATTAAAGAATCTATAGTAGAAGCTGGAGCACGTCAATTATGTACTATCATTCAAAATATCTCACTGGGATTTATGATGTATAAACATTTCTTCTTATGTATAAGTTACTTTTTCTCTTTTCTTCTGCTCTTTTTCACTTTTATTGTGAACTTTTCTCTTTTCTCCTATTCTTTCGTAGTGTAATTAGGTTGCAGTCCGGAGAGCCTTCTAATTGTATGCGTTGTAATTTGCCCTGGGACACTAATGATTGATGTGCTTACTGCAACGAACAAGTTAATAACGCTAATTAAAATAGAAATAAGGATGGATGAAATGCGTGAAATTTTTGTTGGCTCGGATGTTCATGCGATTCTTATTAGTGAGCCTTGGTTAAATGTCTCCACCCCTTCTAGCTTCTCTGGATATAAACTCTTTCGTAGCAATCGTGAGAGACGAATTTGTGGTAGCGCTGCAATATATGTAAAAGACTGCTTTAAAACCAAAATCTTATCATCACTGAGCACTCATAATTTGGAGTTCATATGTATTGAGGTTGATACTGGGGCAGAGAAATGTGCGCTTGCAGCCGCTAATTGCCCTCCAAAGAGTTTCGATTGCAATAATATGAAAGAGTTTGAGGAATCCTGCTCCATACTTTCGCGAAGTTATAATAAGATAATTCTTGGTGGTGACTTTAACGTTAATATCTTGCGGGGCAGTTCTGCTACGCTTTGTTCTGTGCATTTTATGAGGAGTCTTCACCTCGAAGTGTTTAATGATACCCCAACCTTTTTTAACACAAGTTCTCCTTCCTTGCTAGATATACCTTACGACAGATTCAGACAATGTTGAAATTTTTTCTCAAATTGACCCACCTAGCATATTTGATCATGACATATTATTTTTAACTTACAAAATGGATTTCTGTATCACAAATCGTTTGTTCTCACACAGAAATTACAACAATATTGATCATGGTAGTCTTTCAGAGAAATGCGTGAATTTTATTCCTGAATTTGCGTGTTTATCTGCTCCAAGTGATGATCGTCTATCAACCTTTGAAGGTTTTATGAACTACATTTTAGATAAATATGCACCTGTAAGAACTAAAAGGTTAAGATCCACCAGAAATCCATGGTTCTCCAGAGAAATTCACTCTCTGATGGAGTATTTTTACCTTATTTATAGGAGATCACGTGACACTTTTATGCGTAATATTTATAGAAGAGCACGGAATAGGGTAACGTCTGCTATACGCGGAGCGAAGCGTTAATACTTTCAATCCAGACTTGATATTAACTTGGGCCCAAGGCGTCTGTGGAGTAACTTAAAAAACTACTAATGAGAATGCTTGCTGAAATCTTCATCCGGATGAGCTAAATCAATATTTTACTACTAGCGTAGTTTCTGCGAGGCCACAATCATTGGCATTGGCCACAGTCGAAAATTTGGCACACTCATTAGTAAACTCTACGGGACCAGAGTTACCAAACTCGTTTTCTTTCAGGTGCGTTGATTGTGATGAATTGTCCATGGCAATTTTTTCTATAAAGTCCGATGCTGTGGGACCAGACGGCTTACCTCTACGCTTTCTTAAAAGGATACTTCCTTGCATCTAAAATGCCATCCTGCTGCTACTCAATGAATGCCTTACAACATCTACGTTTCTCTCCTCGTGGAAAGTGGCCACTGTCATCCCAATTGCCAAAAATAAATCACCTACCACTGTTTCTGATTACCGCCCGGTAAGTGTGTTATGCTTTCTGGCAAAAGCTCATGAAAAGCCCCATGTACTGGCAATTGAATTCTTTTTTAGAAGAAAGTCGTATGATATCACCTTGGCAATCGGGCTTTCGCTCCCTCCACAGTTGCGAAACTGCTTTATTATGCGTTACCTCCATTTTGCGTGGTGCGGCACTTGACAACGATGAGTTTGCAGTAATGATATTACTGGACTTTTCCGAGGCCTTCGATAGCGTAAACCATTTTAAGCTTGTATCTAAACTAAAAAAATATTTTCAATTTTTCAAGTTCAGCCTGTACGCTTGTGATGAGCTTGCTGTCCAACCGAAAGCAACGAGTTAAAGTGGATGGTGAGTTTTTTGGTCTATTATCACTGCGTCGAGGTGTTCCACAAGGTTATATTCCCGGACCACTTCTGTTCTCTCTGTTTATAAATGATCTGCCAGAGAAAATCCAATTCGCTAAGGTTCACTTGCATGCGGATGACGTGCAGATTTACCATAGTAGTTCTATTGGCCTTATGGAGAACTCTTTGGGGTGCATTAACGAAGATCTAGTAAACCTATCTGAGTGGTCTCGTGAAAATGATATAAGGCTAAACCCTGCTCTGCAATAGTAATACACAATCCAGGCTTTGACCCCGAGCAGCTTCCTCCAGTTCGTATCGACTCTGTTACCCTTCCGTATGTAGATAAGATTAAGAGCCTTGGAGTTATGATAAATGCCAATTTAAAATGCACAGATTATATCAGCGCACAATTGCGGAAAATTTATTCTTGTCTGCGGATGTTGTGGTTGTGTGCTGATATACTACCACTCCAAACTCGTGAAAGACTTGTCAAGGTTCTCCTCTTGCCTCACTTCTGCTTTGGAAACTTTGTTTACCCTTAGCTGGATACTACAAGTGAACGTAGAATGGATGTAACCTTTAATGACTGTCTTCGGTTTATCCATGGACTGCGACGTTATGCTCACATCACGCCCTATAGCACATCGTTGTTATGTTGTACATTGCAGACATACTTGCATCGCAGAGGGTTGACGTTCCTCTTCGGCCTTATTACCTCACGCAAACCTAGATATCTATATGATCGCTTACAATTTCTGCGTTCAGCAAGACACCGAAAAATCCTTATTCCCAGAATCTCTGGAGGGTTCTTTCCTTGTTCAGTTGATTCGTCTTTGGAATAATTTACCAACACATATCCAGGGGGCGGAAAACATGCATACTTTTAGAAGGTTACTCCGGTCACATAATCTTAATCTTTTATTATTCCTTTTATTTTTTGTTTGTTTTTTTTTTTTATTTATATTTTGGTTTTTTTTTTTTTATATTTTAAAAATACTTTGTTTTCGTTTGCGAAATTTTCTTTTCTCTTTTTGTTTTTCTTTTCTTCTATCTTTGCTTTTATGATTTCTTCTTTTAAGCTGAATTAAATTGAATTGAATTAAATTATTTATGAAGTGAATTAAATTTATTTATTTAGTCTGCAAGAAGTATAAGTTTAATAATAATTAATTTTAGAATTATGTTTTTTTATGTTTTTTTTGGTTTATTAATTTATAAGAAAGTACTATATAAGATAAATGTCTTGTGTATAATTTTTTAATAACGATGAATATGAATATGAATTTAATGTGATTTACAGAAAATTTATCTACCCAGGTAGCAATTCGGGAACTATTCACTTGTGGCGAAATAAACCACTAATATAAGAGCCTTCTCACCATAACACAATAATTTGGTTGTGAATAGCTGGCAATTTTTATGTTGTGTCTCAGAACCAATTTAAATTTTTATGAATTTTAGCGAACCATTTCTCCGAAATATTTGGTTGTATGTGATTCGCATAAAGAGTTCTAAGAGCTAAAAGTGAACCAATTTTTAAAACCAGTTAGTAATTATCAGTTTTGTGGTTATGACACCTATGTGCGAACCTATCTCCGTATCCATATAAGAACCTTGAACTGTTTTACTCGTTTAATGAGTTGTATGGACTATATGTGAACTTCGCCTGGCATCCAATCAGATGTACAAGCCATAGTTGTTAAATGTGGTTGGCACATTGTCTTTACAATCATTATTATAATCACCAGAGAACCAATATTTTTGGTATTGTCCAAAAATTCAATATCGCTATCATCTGTTAGATTCGACGAATTTGTAACTATTCATATTTTTTCTGTACTAATAAATTTCTGAATGCATTTAGATAGCAATAAGTAAAAATGCTCGAATTGGTCTAAGAGCAATTCTTATGATACCTTAAAATAGACGAATGCCCGTTTGTAATTTCGTATTGTCAGTGCAAGTTTGTTTATTGAAGTGATTTTTCGCATATATCTCTAGAACGGTTCGTCGGACGGCAAGAAGTATTATAACAAATTTCGGAGGATTTCATATTCTGAAGAACTTTTCAGTACAATAAAAGGATGTAGGATTAATCGTTTTCACAGTCTATGGGTAATTCCGCCTAGGAGGTCAATAGAGCAGGTGGTGATAGTCCTCAACAAGTCAGACGAAAAATTGTATGGCAGGGGGGGGGGGGCATATCAATCGTTTAGGAGTTACAGGGTGATTAAGAAAAACAGCTAGTTTCACAAAATACCCTGAATCTTTAAAAGTACAGGGCGGTACGGTCACTGTTATAAGCTCATTGTAGAGCTTCATGACCTTTCCAACGACTGCTCAACCATCCCCATGCCACACCCCTCTCAGGAGTTATGGGGGTCTAAAATAAAAATTTAGGATTTTCCAACCTTTTTTTATTTTGACCTCTAGTTATTTTGCAAAAAGTCATTAATAGAACAATTTCTTATAAATACTATAAACTGTACCCTCTCCTCTTTATTTCGATCTTTTACACTTATTAACTGTAGTTATTAGCTCATAGCCTACTCAATCCATACCGAAATAAGACAATATTTTTAAAACTTACAATTTTCAGTCACTAAGAGAACAAATTATCTTTACTGCAGTTAACATGTAGGGTGTAGTAGGTCAAATTAAAGAGGAGAGTCTACAGTTTACAGTTTTTATAAAAAAAGGTATGTTAATGACCTTTTTTGCCACAAGGACATGAGGTTCTACATACAATGAACCCTTAACTTTGACCGTACGCTCTGTAAGTTTTAAGATACAGGGCGTTTTGTAAAAAACTAGTTTATTTTTTTAATCAACCTATAACTTGTAAAGGGTTGATATACCCCGCCCACACCGTCCAATTTTTTGTTTGCCTAGGTGAATACTTATACGTTCTGTTATAATGACCTCCTAGCTGGAAGCACAAAAAATTGAAAAAGAAAAGGTAAAGGGAACAGTCGCGTCCAAAGTACAAATATATTATATTAAATTTTGCACAAAAAATTGAATTCTTTTGCATAATTAAGACAGTATTAATTGAACATGGCATATTACTAAAATATAAAAATTTGAGATATTTCATAGCTACATATTTATTGAACTGGTTCAAAACCACGAAATTCAAATATCAAGCAATTCTGAAAAAAAAAATTTAAGAACTTAAGTATAAGCGACAAGCGACGAAAAACCACCACTTCTGAAGGCGCACACCTTAAGCGCTTCCCTATAGACATCATTTGGAAGCAAAGGCCTAATTAAGTTACTCGAGGCCCTCTATAGCTATCAATTGGAGCAAGCTATATAGGAGATTATTTTATGAACACCAGCAGAAATGTCTGATTCCAATTAATTTCCCACGAAATTTTAAACTGTAACTTTTTTAACTATTGTGCGAAGTAACACATTTCTCATTTTTAAGTAGTCTACTGAAAGTGCTTCTTCGGAATGATGCATCGCTGCCTTTTGCCAGCTCAGATCCCAGTTAATATCCTCATAGGCATGCTTGAGTTGCAAGCGCCTTACTTCTGTTATTGGGAAGTAGTCTTTAAGGCCTTTTATGAAATTAAGGAAGAAGCACTACGATGAATATTCCAAAAGCACATTAAAGCTTTTCAAACGACATCTTCAAAAATCTTCTTCATCCATCATTTAACACAATTCCTGGAGTGCTTCTTTAGAATAGCAGTGAAACGAATACCTCTGCGGACATACCTAGTAGAAAAGTAATGAACTGGGAAAAAGAAGAGAAGAAGTGCGAGCCTCCAGGGAAGCGCTCCAGGAAGTTTTTTAGAGCTGTTTCCGAATGGAACCCTCCAGAACACTACATTTAAGTAACACAATGTAATAAGGAATATGAATAGCACGAAGGTACTTTTATAGAGAAGCGTCAAAGTGTAGCACATCATACGGTGCTCGTGTGAAACTTGCGTTGTAGTATTATATCTTACAAGTTACTTATATGAACAACAAACAATCAATATATAGTTGGTAGAGTCATGTACCATAGGAACAAGATTTTTAAGGTTTGATATATATATACTTTGATATGGGCCGCTTCACACCAATACCTCTTTGGTACATAAGTCGCACGTAATTCTGTTGAAAATGTTACAAAAAATTTATGCAGTATTTAGTAATATAGATGGAAGTCACACCACTGTCTCCCAGGCTGAAATCTTCGCCATATCAATGGCAGTGAAGTTAGCCCTTGATACGCATATTAAAGGAAAGGACATTGCTATCCTTTTGGATAGCCAGGCAGCCTTTTTGGCTCTAACTGGCCCTCGGATAACATTTAAGTTACTGGGGGATTGCAGGTCGTCTGTGGATAAGTTGTGTATCCACAGCAAGATATCCCTTCTGTGGGTTCTTGGTCACATGGAGATCATGGGGATTGAATGGGCTGACCTTTTATTTACGGCTGGCTCTGATTCCCCGTTCTTCAGAACGAAACCCGTCCTAGGCATTGCCACCTCGAGTATGGGGCCTCTCATCAAAGCGGATGTTCATAGAAAGTATCAACAGAGATGGGAGATCCAGAGTACTTGTAGGTGTAGAAAACTGTTTCTTGATGGGCCCAATATGAATTTCTCCCATTTTCTTTTGGAGTTCGGAAGGAGACAATGTAGAACTGTGGTTGGCATCATCACCAGCCACAGCTCACTTCACATTTATCCAACAAGGATGGGAATTGTTGACAGTCCTGAGTGTCTGTACTGCCTGGAGGGAGAGCCCGAGACAAACGAACGTGCGTGTCCGCCCTTCGCCCGAAGTAGACTGGATACTCTAGAGTCTGCCCTTTTGTCCTTTTGAACCGAAAAACCTTTCTCACCATGACCTGATGCGTTTCATTAACAGGACATGAAGGTTATTGTGCATGGGCCGCTACGGCCTTCGTGATTGGGATGGGGTCTCCTGTCCCCCTGCCGCAAAAAAAAGTAATATAGAAAGAACCCACAAAACACATGAGAAAACACTTTTGAATCGTATTAAGTATCCGAAATTTCTCTGGATATAAAAACTAACTTATCAACAACCCAGCCCTAGCTGAGCAGAAAAATTCTAGACAATTACTCGCCTCATAAGAACATTACATATCTCCGAAAATATCAATACAAACAATACCAACTTCACTTTTGCCCTTGGAACTCAACGCTTTCTCCATATCTAATATTTCCATACTCCTGTCTCTTGTCGATTAAGTTGGGCTCATTTACGGGATCAAATTCCTTGTTTAATGTGAAATTCTATTGCGTACTCTCGGGATTTTCATTTATCCATAATGGGAAAAGAGATTTACATTCGCAATTGCTGCCTACAAAAGAAAATCCCCCGGGGAGGTACTGTGAAGGATTTTAAATGTTATTTATTCAAAGCTCGACCTGATTTATGACTAATTGAAGGCACAGTAATTACCGCGGTATTCTGAGCATAAATGAGCTATTAGGAACTTATGTTCTATTGTGATAATAGTAGACAAACATAATACATTAATGACTCAATGAAAGATTTTAGAGGCAGCAAAATTATTTGAAAGGTAATTTTCTAGAAATAATGGTGAACACTTATTTGGTGTAGTTTTATACTGACTTGTTTTGCGCTTATGTATTCCAGGAAAAGTGCAATATCTTCATTATTGGAAGACCCGACCGGATACTTTGCTTGACTTCATGGCATTCAATCTTTATAAGGGTTCTTAATACACTAACCTCTTTTGATCATACTATGCTTCAATATTTGGGTACGTATTATTTTTTCTTTATTTTAGTATTATTTTTTTTATTACTTATAATTTTCATTATGAGACCTACAGAAGACGAAAAACTGTCGCTGCTAGAGAATTCCTTTTTAAGTTTATATTTTTGTAATATAATAGTAGTCCTAGAGTTTGTGCATACCATATTTAATTACCAGCATTGTTTCTATTCTGGTAGATCTACAGACGCTAATCTAAATTTGCTGATGCTATTGCTATAGCACTAGACGAGGGAGAACAAATTGATGCCTTTTATGTTGATATGAGTAATGCTTTTGACTTTATATTGTCTTCTATCGTGCTTGGTTTGGGTTTTGCTAACAATGTTGGTGAATGGTTTGAGTTATACTTGAATAAACATTGGTGGTATTAAATCAAACTCATTTACCGAAAATTCTGGAGTCCTACAAGGTACCATACTTGGACCTCTAATATTTTTAATCTATATTAATGATCTGCCTGATTATATTACTTTTACTAGAAAGTTGTACTTTATGTTATTTCTATAACTGAGGCTACTGAAATTTCTGATTTTGGTGACATCTTTTACAAAAATCTTCTGTTTTACAAGCAAATCAAGTGTATCACTAATAGGGCTTACAAATCCTTTGATTTTCTTTTAGAATGTACGATGTGTATTAAACAAGCTTACTCGATCAAAGTTATACTCGGTTTGTATTTTTCAACTTTTATCAGTCTAATTATGTATATAACGATTCACTAGACTATCTATAACAGTTTTACCTAATCGACGTTCCTATCTTTATGAGTTATTTTTATTTAAATTGCTCCTGACATTCTATCAAAAATTTTCATTTGTGAATCACACAAATATACGATAGAAGTGTGCTGACGTTAGAACTCCAAGATATCATAATGATTAATTTAACAGTTCTTGAAAAAAACTTTTATTTTCAAACGCAGAAGTCACATGCAAAAACAAGACTTATTATAATGGTGTGTTTATTTTTAAAAGTATTTTCAATTCGTGGGATGACCATGAAAAATTTAACCTTTTTTATAAAAGTAAGGATTATAACTAAAAATATACTTTTACAGTTTCTAATAACCAGAAATTTTTGACGTTTACATATTTTTAGTCAATTAATCAAAGTCAAAAAATGTCACTTATTTTTCGGTCAAACATATTTCTGGAAATAAAAACCGAATTGCTTCATGCTGAAAATATTCAATAAATAAACCTTTCTAAAGCAAAATTCCCTTGTTTTCAGAGTCTATTTGCTACATATTTTCAGGATGAATCAATACGAATTTAATTTTCAGACATTGCAATTTTGTTTTTTAGTTTCTACCATATTTAATCATGTGGCATTTCTGCAGCACTATGACGCAATATTGCATAAGTTGCTGCAGCACTGAATAGCTTTTTTTTAGTATTACAGAAATTGCTTTCAGCGTATTAACCCTTCACTATAAACTCTTAAATTTGTCACATTACCACAGACGACCGATCCCACAGATCGCGATTTAAGTTGGCTTAAAATGAAGAATATAAGCAAAATATTAAAATTTAAATGTGTTTTATTACCAAATGGGAGCAGAAAATCAGAATTCATTTAACTTGTTTTGTCGGTAGAGAGCTAAAAACTAGGAAAGTACTTCAAAATTAAGAGCTAAGTGCCTCACGTTGGGAATGATATGAAATGAATTAGACGTTTAGCGGTCGCGTAGTCCCAAGAAAACTCATTCTAATATATGTATATATAAATTATTATTCTGTCCACTAAAATTAAAATTAATAATTTATTTAATATTTTACATTAATTAAAATTATACCTTTTCTGAGCGACATAAAATTAAAGCAAAACAGAAAAATAAAATTGATTGTTTGAGATTGACTTTCATCGTGTAAACTAAAGATCCATGGTAGTCTGACACTAAAACCAGCAGTTGATAAAGACACAAACTAAATGTAATTATATCCAAATTATCAAGCTTTCCTCTCTAACATTACCAATCGACTCAATTCCAAATAAATAGAAATTGACACATATTTCTTGAATTATCTGAGAGCATTTCCTCTGGTATTTACAAAATCAGCCATTTTGCTACAGACAGTTCACCATGATTGATCTACAGCAAAACACGACAACAACATTGAGCAAAGACATGGACAGAAGTCGGCTGAACGCAGAATCCGGGGTAGGCATGTAGTGGGGATACATCAAAGTGCTATTAAAGTGCAAGCAGACCACCTGCAGCCCTCTTTTGTGATCGAGACATTCAGTTGTTAAGATCAAGCTCCTAGTACCTTCCCAATTTTTCCCTGCCTTGCGGTAAAAGGCATTTTTGGCCGGGTTCTGGACCGCCCATATCCGTCTGTCATTCGTAATTTCCTCTTTATTAGCATTTAATTTTTGTATCTCAGACCCGAATTTTATATTTTATTTTATTGTTATATTATATATTATTTTTATATTTTATATTATATCTGTATTAGGTAGACCTAACACATTGTACACAATTGAACTGAAACAATAATTTCTTACAAAAAGATATTCATCTTTTATTTCTTGAACTGTCCCATTACAGACCACTAAGCGTTACAGCTACGATAGCTCAAACATCCTCTTAATCCTTTTGCTGTTTATGCGTTCATACACAGAAATCACAGCTGCATCACATCAAAAGCTCGACCGTTGTTAGTTTCTTCATTTTGATGCATTCGTGAGGCTAAAGTGAACTTTTGACTCAGTGGCTGATGATATTGCGATGCATTGATGATGCAGATGTGGCAGCTGGAGTTCAGTGAGTGAAGCCAACGTAAGCGGACGTTGCCCCGCGTTGGTGTGATTCGGTTTCAGCCCGTTATTTAAAAAAAAGCAGTGTTAGAATGATCTACAAAAAAACTTCAATTGATAATCAAATTTAATAAATAAATTCAATTCGACTCGCTATAAGCAGTTAATTAATTTCATATAGCCAAATGAAGGGCTTTTCAAGTAAGTCATCTGCACGGTACGGTAGCTTTTTCATTTTTTTTCCATCTGTCCATATGTAATCAGTGCAGGTGCAAGTGTATTAGCACTTATCACTGATCACCAAGCTGAACTGTACTGTCTGAGGTACTGAAAACAGTAAATAGGTATGACACTGTTGTTGTTTTTTTACCTCGCTGTGTCGTTGACTGTTGCTGGTCGCGCCAATATTTTATATGTGTTGTTGTGCGTCACTCTTTTTTACGTTGTTGATTTTCTGCAACACTCCTTTGTTGACTGCCACCTGACTGCCACCGTAAGCCCAAAAATCTGGTTATTTTCGCACTAAATGAAACCAAGTTCATTTCTAATGCTGATATTAGATAGAATCACGTCCCTGGTTATACATAGCATAGTGCCTCTTCTTTCTCCATAGAGAAATGAAATATGAATATGAAATGATGTGGCCCTTACCAGCTTGGAGTTACTCCTGCTGCCAATCCAGACTTGAATTACATATGGATTAGGCTCAAACTACACAGGCACTTCATGTACTTCTGTTTCCTTTATTGCAGCCCAAATATATCTAATAACGAGACGGTATCCGTATTTGACAATACCTTCAACAATTTTTATCATTTTCCTTCCATCTTCCGCTCCTGCGAAATCGTCCTGGCAGGCGATTCTATCGTCCATAACATACCGTGGCTCAGAATTTGTTAAGGACATTTTTCGACCACAACCCTTGCAAGCCTATTCGTTGAACTCTTCTGTGAATCTTTTTGTCTGTTTAGTCATTGCTCAAATTACCAACTCAAAGCAGTGCCGCCCACCAGCAAGTTGGCTTCTATGGCACTATAAAAAATCTGATTGGAAAAATCTCAATCAGTATCTTAGAGAAATGGATTGGTTTGTCTCGCGGGCCGTTGATGAATGCACATTGGAATTTAGTAGCATTCTAAGTCTTAGACGCGTAAATACAATCCGTATTCCTGCAGCAGATCTCAACAACGGCAAATCGCTCTTGCTGTAACGATAAGTGCAACACCTGTAAGTCCATTATCCAGAGAAAAAAATGTGTTTTTGAGCAGCATGTTAGATAAAGAATTAAGCTGAAAGCCAGCAAAGGTTCCTGGTCCCTGGCCAAAACCATCAAGAAGAACTTCATCAGGTGCTGTATATCGTACTACTTAGTAATGCTGATGTGGTTGTTGACTCCCTGGATAAAGATAATATTTTCGCTGTTACATTCGCCTCAAATTCTCGTTTGCTACTCATTTCACAGACACATGTTTTACATATCCCGTGTAGTTGTGTATAAGACCCAATACACATTCACACGAGGGATTTGAATAAAGTCCTTAAGGAGATTAACTTCTCCAAAGTCGCAAGTCTCGCCCCTGTTAATTGAAAGCTGCGCCTTATCTTGGGCTAGGCCTGTTCGTAAACTATTCCACTTATCACATTCGCCAGAAAAGTTTCCAACTGCTTGGAAACTAGCTCATAAACAGCCTATTCCCAAGAAAGGTGAGAATAGTGATCCCTCAAATTATCGATCAATGGCAATCACTTTAATTCTTTCAAAGGTTTTTGAATCTATCATTAATTCCAAATAAATGAAGTATCTAGAAACCAATCAACGCATCAACGATCGGGAATTTGGCTTCCAGACTGGATGCTCATAAGGAAACTTGCTTACTTTTCCTACGGAAGGTTGGACCGTAGTCTTCATATTTTTGGTGAGTAGAAAATCGTTGATCTAGATATTTCAAAGGCCTACCTTTTAGTCAAACCTAAAATACTTTGTCTCTCCCCTCCTCTCCTATTATAAATTCAAAGTTTCTTATCCAGTCGCCTAATACATCATTTATATAAGGCAGGATTTTTTAGTAGTGCAATAACCCATTATTTGTGACTTTTACTTTAAAAGGCATAAAAGTTAACAGCCCTGTACTCAAATGCTCTTGACCTTTCCATTTTTCCTTTCAACTTCTAATCGTAATGCCATGACAAACATATTTTCTTAGAAAGTGATATATCTTCCTTCTATTATTTTCTTCCTCTTAATATATATTGTTACAAAATGACTTACCAACCCTTTTCTTATGGATGCAGAGCCCAGCAATAGCACCGTCAGCTTTTCTAATTCTGGCCAACACTTTTAGTGACACAGACCAAATAAGTTCCACCTGCTCCGTCGTTGTACATTTCACAAAGGTTTGAATGTATAGAGCGTAAGGCTGCTTCATCTTTGTGCCACAACGTTATCCTGAAAGATAGCTCGAGTATGCAGCCTTGCTGAGATGAAGACAACGTTGAATGCATTCGAACACACTCAAACCAAAATCTGATTTAATGCGAACAACACGGTGCACATTAAGCACAAATATCGCTTTAAGTATAAAACTACAACGTAATTAATAATTTTGCCATAAGGCAAAGCAAAGTAGAGCTACAAAAGAAGATCCCCAGCTAGATTATTTCACGAAGGAATTATTTAGCGAGGTTCAGGAATACTACATTGAAAAGGCAGCAAGCATCGAAGAAGACATAGTCACCGACAAATTCTGCTAGGACACTGTCATGCAATAGCGAAAGACTTCCTATAATCAAACAGCTGGCATTCAATGGAGAATATTCGACGTGGAGCTCGATTCATAATCTATTTAATTCAGTAATACCTACACAATAACAATAATTTAGGAGACATTGAGAAATTATATTTTCTAAACACGAATAAGCGAATTCTAGTTAACGTACAACCAAAAAAATTATTGTCTCTCCCAACCGTTAATCATGATTCCGCCGAAAATATTAAAAGACTACTAAACAACATAACCGAAGCGTTATTAGCATTACAAAACTTAGGAGTAGAGCAAAAATCTGGGAGCCAAAAATTATATACTTGACTGTACAAAAGATAGACCCAGATACACACCAATTATTGGAACAGAGCTTACATATTAGCACTGATTTACCAGAATTAAACACTTTTACAAAATTCCTAGAGTCTCGATTCCGAAGTCTGGAAATGATGATAGGAAATAGAAATAATTTTTCAAACATGACACAGAGAAGATCACTCTCACCTAAACCAGCCTATGAAGTCTTGAACATAAGTAAGAGTTCAGGACAAATACACCCACCTACAAGAAAAACCTCTTGCAACTATTGCCAAAATAATCACATCGTATTTCACTGTCGAACATTTCGAACTATGACCACCCGTCAGCGATAGAAGTTGTCACAAATAAGCATTTATGCCAAAACTGCATATCGCCAAACCACCAAACTGTACAAGCAATAAGAAGTGCCATCTGTCACAATACTCTGCTCCATTATGAGCAAAACGATTCAGTGACAAATAAATCCACCCAAAATTCCAGTCTGGAAACTGAACCAAGCACACCCTTAGCTTGTAGAAATGAGGAACAACAAGTTCAAAATTTTCTGACCGCCAATATGAAAGGAGCTCTCCTCCCTACAGCTTTGATACATGTCACTTCACCATCCGGAATCTGAATGACGTTCCGAGTATTAATAGACTCTGGATCTCAAGTTTCTATTATGACTGAAGAGACCTTTAAACTATTACAGCTTAAAGGATCTGCAACCACCCAAGTATTAATTAGACTTGGCACAACTCCTACTAATACAGCCGTACAGCAAACCACAGTAACATTTAACTCTGTCCATAACAATTTTAAAATAGCAAGCAACGTGCTCGTAATCAGAAAAGTCACAGCTTTACTTCCAACTATTATAACCAAAATTTCAAATTGGAGACACATAAATAACCTCCCGGTTGCAGCCCAAAGAAATTAAAGAGAGTTTGGGAATACTCAACTACGCCAATGTGTGTGTTCACCAAAATATCAGTTCCATTACAAGAAAACGCCTACCCCCTGGTAAATATGAGTATGTACAAACAAAAAATCTTAATGCACATCAACACCACAGTTCTCAGAGAAAAATCTGGAGAAATGCACCAAGTGATGCATTAAAGCACTACACTTTAACTTTTCAATCTAATAGAATACAAACTGGACTATATCGCAGAGAAACTAAAACTCTTACCACAAGATGACTCTACTACAGTCAAAAACCTGCATCTCACTCTGTCCTAAGTGACACAAATCCCCAATAAAACATGTCAGACCTCTTTCCTCCATATCCAATAATAGAACTGAATGCAATATTCTCACCCGGCCTATCACCTAAAACTATTCTCTCCCTTCCACCAACATCTCCTGATAATTATTAACTATCTCCAACAAATTCAGCTGCGATTTGGCAGAACAAAATATCAAAACACCCGTTACATTTAAATATAAACGATTCCAAAACCCGCCAAAAATCACTTCAGTTTTGATCGTTGACAAGTACGCGCAGTGGTTTTCGGTTACGATTTTATTCTTATTTTTTATCTATTTTTTTTTTTATTATTATTATTTATTATTTTGAATATGGAAAAACTTTTGGATATTTACACCCCCGAATCTCCGGATTCCGTGAACATAGGTATGTCACCCACACCTCCGCAGCTCTTAGCACCTCCGAAGCAAATCACTGCCACCTACACCTAAAAATGCACGAAGACCCCAAAATGTTATCATGCGACCACCACCCGCGGTACATTCTTGGCCTATTAAGCGAAAGGCAAAGCCATTTGAGGCAAAGCTAGCATAGCCTGAAATTAAAAAATTAGTACTAAAGGAATCAAAGATACACGATAACCTCAAATTCAGGCCGAGGCAATGATCGCTGTGCAAGAATTCGCATCCCAGCAATGCCACGAATTTTCAAACGAAAGGATAATAATAATCCAATAATAAGTATGCCAGACCAGCTTCCGTGAAGGATATTGTACATCCAGTAGCAGCAGACGATAAGGTACCACCAACAATTCAGACTAAGTCATTACCTCAAGCGATAATTATGGAGCTACCTGCACAATTTTGGGTTCCGCCCATCACTCTTCCAAGACAGTTTCAGCATTTCATATCGAACAATGAAGTGTCGCTACCAGGAACTCCAAACGACTTAGTAGGAAAAATTATTGCTACTCCCATTGTCATTAAACTCCTAGAAGCAACGCATTCACCCTGGAATAAAATTGAACACGCAAAAAGTTTCTTCAAATGGGACATTCCTACAGGCGTAGAAATGAGGATGAGAAGGAAAAAGGAAAAGTTACACATCCTCCATCAGCAAAACGTAAATTTATTGATAAAACAAAAATTATACATTTATTTATGAGGCGGGAGGATGTTCAGTCCACCGACGTAGTTACCTTCCCGCGACGAAATATTTCCTCCTAAAATATAGACAAAAAAAACTCAAAAAATTCAAGTCTACAAAAAAAAAACAAGCAATTACTAAACCAGGAACCTTCTTCCTTTAGTCCAGCGATGTCCAAACACTCTAACAAATAGATTTAGCACATAAAACTTATAAAAATATTTCTACTTATAATAAAATCGTACAAAAATATCATTAAGATACCTCGAAAGACACGTTCCTCAAGTATATTTACATTTGAATTGTCAACTTGTCATTACGTCAAATCAAGTGTTCTCGCCGCAATCAGTTCAAGCAAATGCAACAACCATTGCTAGGGCAACACTAAGAGGCGAGAGTAACTGGATACGGCGGCTATATAAAGCCGACGAGCCGCAGCACTAAATCAATCTTGGCTCAGAATTCATCTGATTTGGAGACTAATCTGTGTAACAAGAATATTGTTACATATACAAAATATATACATGAAACATCAAGAAATAAAATTCAAATTTTTATAAGCCAATGATGCCTAAAAACACGGTTGGCTTATCTCTTGCGCATACGAGAAAGTTGCATCAGCACTTTCCTATCCTAAACAACTAGACTTGCCATTACAAAAATCGAAGTCAAGTGCAGTCGATTTTAAGCAGTAAAAGCAGACAGGTTTAAGCAGTGGAGTTTCTTTTTTAGAATTTTAGAGTGGCGCGGTTATTTGACAAGGTTCCAATCCTCTTAAATACTATCAGAGTTCGATTTGAGTTTGGCTCGGCGAGTACGGCACGGTTTAGATCTGCTATCTTTATTAAACGCAAGAAAGATATTTGAATCCGGTAATAAAAAACCTTGACAAGAGAAAGTGTAACAACCGGTAAAGCAAAGAAAGGAACTGTAGTCAATAAAAGAAAATTTGTGAGATTTAGTTGTACTTAGAATAGTGAGTTGTGTAAAGGAAAATAATTCCGCGGAAAGAAAAATAAATATCCAACATAATATAGAAAGTGATGTGTGATTTAAATGATCCCAAAGGAATACAAAACAACTAATTCCCGCGCATACCTTAGTAAGCAGTGAGTACCCCCCTTTAATTACGTAACAAAATTGGAGTGTGGTATTTTAGACCCCTATATATACAACAATATTATTCCAAACCGCATAATAGTAGATAATTTCTATATTTCGGACACTAATCTGAAAATCCTACACTTAAGCAGAAGAATAATTCTACGCAGAGATTAATCTGCTACTATCCTTCCTACACCTAAACAGAAAAATAATTCTGCCGCAAAAGTTAATCGGCTAATATCCTTCCTACACCTAAGCAGAAGAAGAATTCTGCGCTGAGATTAATCCGTTACTATCCTTCCCACACCTAAGCAGAAGAATAATTCTGCTGCAGAGATTAATCTGCAACTCTCCTGATCATATTTACAGAAGAATAATTCTGATACAGAGATTAATCTGCGCTTCTTCTTTATAGTAGCATATTGCTACCCTTCTGCGCACGCGAAGAGTAATTCTAAATTTAAGGACTAATCTGACTCATTTTTATCATCTACAGCACTTGGGTACCCTTGTGCCCTCACGCACTAGTTAGGAGTAGTTTTACTACCCTGCTGCTTACACGCAATATCAACATCAACATCTTTTTCCCTCATTCTTACGACTGATAATCAATTCTGGTCTTCTTCTTTTTTCAGAACTAAAGGAACGAAGGAGACAGACAGTTTCTTTGGAAGGAAGAAGACGCAAACGTAATTTTTAATTTGAATTTGTATTTTATTTTGTATTGTTTTACTGAATTGTATAGTTGTTTGTAGGTTAATTTTAGTTTTAAATTTTTATTTAATTGAATTTAATGTGATATTTAGTTTTAAGCAAATGAATAGGAATATATATCTAACATTACTCCCCCTATGAAAAAGCGGAATACATTTTCATAAAATATGTTTGTCGAGGCCACTCAGGTGAGAGCTTCTGCAACCTCTGGAGGGAAGATCAGCAGGATTTATTTCCCCAGGAACGAGTCTCCATTCGCTTCCTTACGCTTACGTAAATGAGTTTATCTCTTTTGTTCTGTTGCCAACAAAGGTTCCCCATTGGTCATCCCGCTGAATCCAGGCTTACGCTGTAGTTCAACCCAAACAATGCCTGACTGGGACCTCTTTTATCCTGAGGACCATCTTTATGTGGTTGACGAGTCGAGTTCCAATTAAGCAACCAAGAAGTTCCAGTCGAGGAATGGTTGTGCCGCCCACGGGAGCCAGAGGAGATTTAGATATCAATAATTGGACCGATGCAATATCTGCCTTGTTCACCTGAAGAAAAACGTCAGCAGCGTATGCCAACTGGCTGGTATCAGGAAAATAGTGAAGCGACCAGCTTTGTCTGTCGAAGCTAAATCTGTCATCATCCTGTGAATCTACAGTTTCTAAAACAACCCGTTTGCTGACACTAACTTTTAAACAACTTAAATTCAAAGATGTTGTTGTTGTAGCACAAGCTTGATTGGCAGTGTAGCTGGACACGAAAGTTCGACTGGATCAAATAGCTGTTGCACCGTTGACATTGCGGTTCTCCTGGTGAAATTTTCCGGATGTACTAATTTCGAGGAATCCAGAAACAGCTCATCTGACTTCCTGCCGCACTTTAATCATGAGTTATCAACTTTCCAGTTTGCTGACTCGTTTAAATTTTCTATATTGGAAAACCAATCTCGTAATTCCATTTCAGCATTATGTAACAAACAAGTGGCGTATTCTCGGAATTCTTTGTACTCTTCAAAATTTACGTATAAACTGGTACAACTGTCCCAGTAAAATGATACCTATAGCTTCAAAAACATCTCCGAATCTTTATCAGCTGCTTGCTGCACGTCGCCCCAAAAGGATCTCGCTTATGTTGATATACTACTATCTCCGTCATGGTGGAATCTTTCCACCAAAGAAAACTTAAATACTTTCGATACTCTTCAACAAGTCCAATCATTTGGAATGCTTTTCTGATATCTGCAACAAATCCCACCGGTTTTTCTCTGAACCTAAGTACAACATATGGGATTAACTAGATCATACTCACTCCTGTCTGCACATATTTTACAATTATAGAAAGCGACTTACCCCATCTGCTCGAAGCCTAAAAAACTGGCCGAACTGGAGTGGTTAGACTTTCGAGCTTTATTATTGCACAATGTGGCATGTAATGACCTTTATTGTCCATATGTGTAACTTTCACCCGTTCTATAAAGCTTTAACTTTCGCACTCCCTCAAAATCTTGTCATAGCATTCCCACAAGCCAGCCTCACACAGCTTTCGACTTGTTGAACGTAACCTCTTTGCTGATAATTCTGGATATGATGCTAAGGCAGGTACCCTTCTTTACAAAACGCTTCATTGTGTAGCGATCATCGGATCTCTTTTTAACCGTCCTGAGAAAACATTCCTTCGTCGTCTGGTCTCGTCGCTCCTACAACTTGCTAATGCAAGTGTCGGTTGCAACCAGATTCATCTCAACTGTACCGATTGGTTGTGTTACTCTAGGTATCTTTCCCACAAGAGTCCAACTGAGTTTGGTTCTGATTGCCCCTGTATTCAGCTCGCGGGCATTACCAGTCAAACGTTTTCCGTAAAGGTCTGCTCCTATCATTAATTCGACCGTTGAGCTCAACGCTCCACAGCCTGATAGCTTTAATCATTTTTCTGTTAATTCTGATAGAAGGGATCTGTTGTAAGATGGTACATTAGAAATATCCCTGCAGATCTTTCTCTGATCCAGTACTTCTGCATAAAGACTGCAATCGCCTTCAAGCGTTCCAAATTTATTTTTAAGATCCGATGTAAGATGCTCGTTCTCACTCCACCAAACAAGGAATGTGTTACGTGTTCTTTCCTTACTGGTTCAAGTCTAAGCTCCGCAGCTGTCGAGCGTTGGGATCCACTGTCTACAAATGTTCGAACTACTTTGTTTTGCTTCTTAGCTACAATCTGTACCAGCAACGTCTGCAGGGAAATAGTGCGGTGTACACCTGATTCCCCATGTAGATATTAGTAGAAGAAGAGTCGTTTTCCTTCCATTCTCGTTTCCTAAGTGTAATGATCGAGTTAGTTCGAATATTGTGTTCTTAGAGATAGGCGGTAGATAGTATTCGGGCGGGTCATCAAGTTGTGCATGAAAGTTAAAGAAATTTGTGTGTTACCTTTACATAAGTGATGCTTCGAAGTTTCCTCATCTGCTCTTACTTTGATGGTAGATAACGGTGTGATATCCTCCACCGCAATTAAAATATTTGATTGGCTTTTCAGTACATTGTCGGGCTTCATGATGACCAAAACAGTTAAAGCACAATTTTCGTCTGCGTGGTATTGATTTCTTGGCTTCGTAAGGCATGGATTTTGCTCGAAAATATGCATAGTTGGAGTGATTCGGTTTTGCGCAGAAAACGCAATTTGTTGCTCTCTTCTCTTGTGGTGTCCAGCTAATGTTGTTACTGGTCTTCTTATCTGTTTGCTTGACTAAATGTGTGAATTACTGCCTTCTCCTTTCAGTGGTATTCGACATCTACCGCGAAATTATTAGTAATCTTTATGAGCTGGCTGATATGACCTTGTTTTTGCATAAAGTCCATTAGTATATCATGTTGCGTTTGAGGTGGATAATCTTTGCTTCCACCATATGAAACTATTGGATCACGTTGCCACAGGTGGCGAACCCCTCCAGGGAGAGAGGACTTCACCAATGAAAACAACCATGTAGCTGGATTACGTTTTTGTAAATTAAGCAAATTCAGTGCATGGAGGTAGGGATCTAATTTAATGTACAGAGCTGAGAGGGACATTTTCTCTTTTTCATTGGCATTTCTAATTACAAGGCTTAGTATTTGCCGAAGATAAACTTGTAGGAGGAAATCCTCGTCTCTGTAACGACGTTCAAGTGCTTTAATTGCTAAAGGATAATTTTCGTCGGTCTAGGGATACGCCGATGTCAATTCTTAAAGTTCTATTCCTGGCTACAACGACTGTAGGAGAATACCAGAACTTGTCGCTGGATGCCTATGGATCTTTTTTAATTGTGCCCAAAAACCGAGCCATTACAGGAAGTTTCCTTTAAGTGTCTTCATTTCCATTTTGGGAAGTTTTATTCCTCTCTTTCGAACTTCCTGATTTGCACTAAGAGTCCTCGTGGTACGATAATCTAATACACTTATTGTTGACGCCACAGAAGAGGAAACGGTAAGGGACCCGATCTTCAATAATAAAGTTTCTACACGCGTTCGATATTCTATTTGTTCGTCGAATTCTCTGTCGATAACGTCGTCTTCAGCCAGGTCCAACACTAGCTGATCTTGTGCTTTTTTATCGAGTTCGTCGAGTAACTCGAATGTGTTCGGAAATAACTTACACTTACAATATAGATTGGACTGTCCTTTAGAAGAAACATTATATCCGTTTCCAGCCAGTTTAATAGTTAGCGTAGTGCCTTTCTTGGTAATGCACTCTGCTCCTTCAGCTTCCCTGTTTCACTGACTCTCTCATCACCCCCATTGGATATTTTTGGCTTTATTTTTAAGATTAATGCACTTAATTCTTCACAAATATAAATTGTTATCAAAGGTTCTTTCTTCAGTGTTTGGCGTAAATATACAAGTATCACGTCGGGGTCACGAAATGTTATAGAACTACTCGATTAACCATCAAATAGCTCCTGCTCTTTTAATTAATTTTAAAGTAAAAACACCAAACTTCGCTTTTCAAGACTGAAAATTATATTCAATATTAAAATAAAATGATCCGCTCACGTCAAAAACTCGACGAGCCTACTCTTTCTGATACTTATTATTGAGGAGATACATATATAGTACCACTAGTAGAGTTAAAGGCAAACTGATACATCTATCTCTAACGCTTTTGTTTGCTTATTTTTCTTCTAATGTCATTCTTATTTCTTTTGTTTAATTTAGGCTTAGTCATTTCATTCAAATTTATTCCTTTTTTAGATCTATTTAACAGATTAAGTCGGTAAGTAATTGGCCTAAACTGTTAACTATCGGATACTTAAATAAAATTAAATGACAAACAAATGTTTAATCCTATAAAGTTCTACAGTTCTGGAGGCTGCTCTGCTGTTACCTTTCATCAAGGTCTGTCCTTCACATTAAGCATACATTAATAGACAAATATATGTAAAGCACTTAGTATAATCATAGCGGTAAAATTGATTTCTTCGTGTAATTATTATAGATCGAAAAGAAAATTAACTCATACACACTTAAAATTAATACTATCATGTATATTGTATGCACAGAAGAAATTAACGCAATTATCCGAAAACTGTCAAGAATTATTGAAGCATTTGTAAAACATGCCCGTAAATAGATAATGCAGGACAAGGTAACTATATTTTTCCTTAATTGCAAGACACAAGGCTAACGCGTAGGCATTTGATTCAAATTGTATGAAGAGAACTTATGTAGTATGTACAATGTAAGTAAGTGTCCGTAGTAAACGATAATTGCTGTTGTCGGGAATATTTGAATTACTATAATAATGACACGAAGGTGTGAAGTTAACTAGGGAGAGCACTTGTGAAGCTATGAAAAAGTAATTTTTCAATCGAAGACGTATGGAAGGATCGAGTATTATTATGTACTTAAGAATTAATTCTGATAGTACACATAGTAATAAAGCTCTTTGAGTTTTAAGATGATTGCTATTATTTTAAGAAGCGAGTTCCTTAGAAATTTTATTATCCATATAACTGATCCTGACTTCGGGCGACCATTTATAAAATCATTAAAGCAGGACAATGAATTCGAAAGCCCGGATTTCTTTAGGTTAAAACCGGGACATTGTCGGATAATGTTTTTTATTTTATTTACTAATGAAATATGTCAAATGTCTTCTTTTACCAATTTATTATAAAATTAGTCATTTTATAAAAAACGGTAAAACAGATTTGTGCCAACGAAATAAATTAAATCTTTCTTTTATTTATGAATAAATCTTCTAAAAATTAAAGATTCAAATTTATTTGTGTTGAAATAAAATATGAATAATCTAACATTAATTTAAGGAACTAAGACCATTATTACATTTTATACTTTTCAGTCTGTAGCCTTCAAAAAAGCCTCCTTGCTCAGTAAGAATTTATAAAACTCAACACAATTAAAATTTTTGATATTATATTTTGTTTTGATTGTGACAAAACAGGTTTTGGTTCAGTCAGTTTTCTTTCTTTCGTCACTATTAAGCAATTAGTGAAACCTACTCTCTACGTTTGTATTATGAGCTAGTATGCAAAAAAAAATACAGTGGCATCTTAAATAAATCGGTACACTATGTTTAAAAAAATTAAACCAAAGTTGATTTACTCCACTCGGAATTCTGTAACTCGTGAAATTTGTATTGAGATTTACCAAACTCTCTATTGCACCCGGCAAAACTCTCGGCTGTGTTAGTTGTGGAGAATTAAGAAATTTCTCAATTGATAGTATGGTCTGCTTTTGTTGTCCTTTGTGAAGGTAGCAATGTACCTAAGATTTTCAAATTTAATTATAGATTCACTGCATATCCTGCTTATATTTATGAAAACAAATTATGGACATCCTTGCAGTACTTACAGAGAAATGAGGATTTTGGTGTCTCAAGGTACCCGCTAAAAATTGTAATTCACCCGAAAATGGTCAATTTGGTCGTCTTCCAGTACAGAAGAGATGCTATAAAAACTTTAAATATGCACATTAAAGCTTGTATGTAGGATGAAATCGCATCTACATTCTGTCCCCTAATTAGATAGTTTTGAGATATTTTTGAGTTCGGTAAATAGTTTTGGAGATAACTGCAAAAGAAGTTAATCAGTCTCCTTCTTAAATTGGAAAAATAGCCATTTTTTGGTACAAAAATGGACATATTTTCAACTCATCATTTTGAAGAAATGGTAAGTCGTGGAAATTCACTTTCCATGACAAAATGTTCACAACAGAGTACTAATGGCTGTGAAATAAAGAACGGATGAAATATATGCAAAATATAGGAACTAGGGTGTGTATGACCCAAGTGCAAAATAATCCGTCTTTCGGCGATAAATAGTCAGTTATGACGTTAAACTGATCAAAAAAAAACTACACCACTCGATTACTGGCTTCTCCCCCTTTAGTTTGATACCAAACATGTCGTATTTTGGACAACCCCCAATTTTGGGTGGTACAACCCCCCAACCCCAAAAGATCCACCCCCAGAAATTGTTCACCTATATTTTTGTATTCTAGACCCTAAATCCATAGAAAAAAAACCCAATGCTCTACGAACCTCCCACACAGAGTTAGCCGTCTTTCAATATTTCGATACTTCTCACGTTTTCTTTAACTCCCCAAATATGTCAGAGAATCGCGAGAGTTAGGGAGTTTTAATTGTGGAAAACGGAAATTCTCATCTCATAAACTCTCCGAATAACAGAATCCTGCCCTTGGTCGCCTAGTCTGTTTCTCTAATAATCGGTACTTCTTTCGTTATTTTTTTTTAATCGGAATTTTAGCCAAGAAAATTTACCTATAAATTCGATGCAACATTTACAGGATCACACTGGGTCTTAAAAGTGGCCCATTAAAATGACGAAAAACCAGCTTCTGAAGGTCTTCAAAAATAAACTTTTTATAAGAGGCAAAAAACCCAAATTATTAGGCTGATTTCCTACTGAGTCAGTACCATGCATTGCTCTCCTTGCGAATTTTTTTCTCTAGAATTTGCAAGATCAATAAATAAGAGGAAGGAGAAATTTATTCAGGAAAATTGTAGCACAACATATGTGTAAGAGCGGTTGGCCCTTTCTCACTTAAAATTTGAACTAAAACATGATTTATCTGTGGAAACAGTATCCGTGAGACCAACAATTTTTCTCATGGATCAAAGCCATAACAAAAGTATGGAAAGTGAGGCCGGCATTAAAACGGAGGGGCGCAGCCTGTAGAAAAACAATTTTTTTACTGTGGACAAAAAACAAATAATACTAACAACATTTTCATTTGACAAAAACATAAATCATTTTTTAGTTATAACTGTTTATTGAAATAAATTTTTTATTCTCGATCGACAAGGCTGAGATTGGTTCGTGATCATGACATGGCAGGCATTTTTGCCAGTTCTATAAAATTTGCTGAAGATATTGATATACAGCAAATATTGTACAAGAACAAGAAAAAAGAAGAGAGGTGAACGTTCTAAATCACAAGATGAACAAAACGAAAGCTTTAATTCTAACTGACGTGTAGGTAGGAAATGTTGGAACAAGTTTTCGAAGATTTTGATCTCGTTCCAGCAGATTTTCTTAGAAAAAAATGGAGCCCGATAGTCTCAGAAAAGCCGCTTTTGAATTTGCTCCAATCAGTTGAAGTATAGCCTCCAAAAATCCTATCTAAATGTTGAAATCGTGTTCCTAGTATTTTTCCATCACCTACGGCGCTGGACAACTGGTGCCCCACCTGCCGTACAACGTTTCGTCATGCTGCTCCACGAAATTTTCATGGACACAGATGACATATAACCAGCACTTGCATTTTTTTATGCATAATTTAATTTTTTTTTTTATGCATAATTTAATAAATAATTTTTTTGCATATTTTAATTTTTTATGCATAATTTAATTGCAATTTTTAATAAAAATCTATAACCCCTGATATTTTTGTTTTTAACCATGACGTAATGCGAAGAACGCATATATGATCGAAGTTTCAGTAAATTGAAGTTAATAAAAAATTATCTCTAACCTGCAGTGGGTCAGGAAAAACTGTCGAATGTGGCTATTTTGGTAATCGATAAAGAAATGACAAGCATTCTAAATTGCGAAAATACTATAAATTAGTTCGCTGCGAAAAAAGCTAAACAAGTAAAATCTTGCAAATATTTCTATCCATCTAATTCACCTCAAATTTTTAAATGTACGTTACTCGAAAAAGTGAATATAAAATAATAACTTTGTATTTTTATAAATTTTAAACATAAATATTATTTACTATTCTACTCATTATTAATTGTTGGGGTAGGTAAAGTTAAATAAGGTTCTGTTAAAAATTTTATTGATCAGGCCGGGGCTCAAATTTATACGTTTGCCTCAGATGTCAAAACGAGTTATAATGGCTCTGTGTGAAGGAACTGAGGAATTAAATGAACTCTTAATCACTTGTCCACTACCCTTTGATTTCTGCAATTTTTTTGTAACAGGTCAGAAATGCAACTTAAATGGTAACAAAACTAATGCCACTTTTTCACCAAATGTGGAGACATTCAGACCTTTTCTAATATTCGGGTACTTTCTTCGATCATGTTAAGCTTTCACTGTGGTAGCAATTTTCAAAAATTTATTGTTAACAGTACTACTCGATGAGCCATTTGTGCCAGAATTTTACTTTTGTTGTCGGTACTGACAGTATTATCGTATTGTATTAGTAATACTGGAAATTTATCACTAATACGGATGGTCTTGGTCATGGTATATATATTATACTTAAAAATTGATTTACATCAAATAAGATTGCTTGATTTATTAAAAATTAGAAAATTAAAAACAAAATGGAAGAATTTGTTATAAAAGTAAACAGAGTTTTAAAGGGCTTACTAAACCCTTTTTACAAAATACAAATTTTCCATGCATTTTTCGAAATAATGCCAAATGCTTTTTAAAAAAAAGCGCCCGATCACCCGTCCTGCCAGACTGGCTCCGAACACTAATTAAGTATAAGCAACCTACTGAAAGGTTTCATGTCGTAATATTTCACTCTCAAAAACTTCATGTATAACTTAAGGATAAGGTGGCAGTGCCCCACCCACCAGAACTTTTAGCCAAACTTATAGCACTTGATCCCTCCCTCCTATTTGTGTTAAAGGAAATTGCACGACTAGATCATTGAGTAATGATATTAAAAATATCCTCTCTTGTGGCAAAGCGAATCAGATTGAATTCAATGCATTAAAGATCCCAAGCTGTCTTATCTTATTTAAAAAAGACCATAACTTAACTACTCCCGCTTCTTTTGATGGAGCATTAATTTCTGATTCACCGTCACTAAGCATTCTATTGCATTAATATTTCCAGTAAATTAAGCTGGACAGATCGCATCTTCACTGTTGCCAAAGAAGCATCGAAATGTCTTGGATTTCTAAAAAGGTGTAAGAAATATTCCAGCCCGTCAAATTTAGCACTCCTCCACAAATCCTACATTAGACCTGTTGCAGCGCAAACCACATCCAGTAAAAATCACCATCAAACCTGGAAGAAAACTAAACAAAGTATCATTCTAACATAGTAAATAAGTAACTAGATACTTATCTAAAAATTAGTATAAATTATCCTTAACACTTGGTCATGTATAGGTTTAGCTTTCTTTCTTCTCGGTAGTTCTTTTTGCACCTAAAAAATATAATTCATAACATTAGAATAATAGCTATAAATAAAATACACATAAACACAGATTAGGTACACACATACTCACCACAAAACCAGACGAAAATGATTTCAACTTTGCAAGCGCTTTACATAAAACCACATAAAACAAATAGAATAGCACAAAAACAAATAAATAAAATAAAATACTTACCCTTTACGTGCTTGAGATTTGTCCATCGTCGCACAAGCTTAACATCGTCGACATGTCTTAATGACATTGATAAACAACAATATAGTTTATCGATTGTCGATAAATTTCGAAAACGATAGACTTGGCTAACCCTGAAAATGGTAGATTACGAGTTTCGTTAAACATTATAGAAAGGGACATGAACACCTGAGATAGGTGGAGAGTTAATTTTAAAATGTTCTCTTAACGGAAAAAAGAATTCTAGAAAAATCTTTTCCAAGCAAAAGCAGTTAATTAATATAGTTGAAACCTCTACATCGCGACGGACAAGTTTTTTTTTTTTGAGCAACAAACAAAGGGCATTAAAATAGAAAAAAAGGAAGTTTTTGGAAATGTTGAATTCTCGGTAACAAATCAATTGTTATTTTCGAAACCAAAATTGAAATCAATTTCGTCTCGGGCGGATTTTGAACTTTGAATTGTGCACAGCATTTATAGTACGCAGTTAATTAGAGAACTTTCATTGCATTGTAAATCATTCAAAAAAGAATTTAAAATCATGATCTAAATGTTTTGAAGTGATTAGTTTTTAATTAAAGCCTATAATATTAAGAAAAAGAGTGTTTTATTTAACATTGGATTATTATAACAACGAGTAAGATTGGTTCAGTGGAGAAGAGTTTGGACTAGCACCCGTCGACTGTGGGTTCAAATCTGGTGAACGTTTAGTGGCACTGTTTTCTTTTTTTTGTCATTTTCTGCAAAGGGCATTTTGTTTTTTTATTAATTTGTGGAAAAGCAGTTTTCTTTGGAAAACTTATTGAAAATCCCATACAAGACCTAGGAACGGCTATTCAATCACTTAGTCTAGGTATAAAGATGGCGAATTACTTGTAAGACTTACTAAATTGAATTCTTTATTCTTGTCGCGTTAATTCTATTTATATAAAAATATATAGCATTTGCTTAATCCATAATTATATATTTATTATTTTTACAGTACATACTTCTATAGATGTATTTTGCCTGACCCCGCATTTTCATTTCATGAAGAAATGATTTAACCTACATCCATGCTTTGTTTACAAAAGTATAGTGTCGCTGACTGCACCACTTGTATATATCAAGAATAATGCATTGCACTTTCTTGCTGTACCTGACTTTCGTCACTAGGTCTTTGTACCTCCTTATTAATTGGGTCGTTTTCGATTGCGAGAAATTGCAGATATTGCAATTAGGCATATTACAAGTGATTACTGCACGCAATACTCGCGCCGCAAACCGCGCATATCCTTTTACCCTTCAAATTACTTTCGGCCGCACAACAAAATTCCGTGATGCTTTTTTATCCGGAACAGTGCGAATGTGGAACAGTTTACCACTGTTTTTCGTCCGGCATACATTTTGAAAATTTTTGTAATTTTTCACAATAAAATAATCATTTTTATTTAATTTTCAGTTTTACTTGTTTTTACTTTCCAATTAAAATTGTTAAATTTTACACTTAGTACAATCTGAATCGAAATTTAAGCAGGATGCCGTTGAGATAACATGATAAAATTTGCGCCATGTAAAGTCGATGAACTAAGGAAGTTTTTGAACTAGTTTCTAAAAAAAAAATATGGAACTTTTTCCTTAAAATTTCCATAGAACATTCAAGTTAGTTTTTGTTTTAGTACAAGAAAAAATTCAACATTTCTTTTTGAGACAATGGTGAAGTGTATTGAAATAAATGTTTTTAAATACAACGGATGCACTATTAAGCTATTTCGAAAAAAAATAAGAGCCTATCTCAGTTTCTTCGACCGCTATGACCAAAATTACCTTACAACACGTAATTAGCGAAATATCTAGAAAATTTGTAATAACTCGAAAACTACAAAAAACCGTAGAACATACATGGGGGTGATTTGGGTTCTCCGAAAAACGCTCTACCTCCAGGCTTCCGATTATCACTATTTTTTGGGACACCTTGTATATATATATATGTATGGTATATAGCAACAACCAAAATTTTTGTGTGTTAACCTTGAAGAAGTTGCCCAATTGGTCTTATTTTCGAACTCTAATTTCCCTTTTTTTAAAAAAGGAGCGTATACAAAATTTAAGCTCTCTAAGTCGAAGCGTGAGGCAGCGTCCAAATATATGGCGAAAGACTAATGTCATGTATGGCAACACAAACAAAGGGCTGGCAGATTTGCTTCACTTTTGGACCCGTATTTGCATTTTTTATGAATACGCTGAGTACAAAATTTGAACTCTCCTTGGTGTCCTTCTCAGGCAGCTTCCATGTATACAAGGTGTCTCATAATTTTTAGAAATAACAGAAACATAAAAAAGAATAAATTTAAAACCCGAAATTTTAACTTTTAAGCGTCGAAACTCAGAAAAATGCCGTATGAAAATAGACCCTGTACTCTGTACTTTTTAAGATATAGGGCGTTTTATGAAAATAGAGTATGTTTTAGTAATAACCTTGTAACTCGGTAGGGTAAGATTTTGCCCCCGCCACTACTACCGTACAATTGTTTACTTGTCTGAACAAGAGGAAGGATCTTGCGAAATATAGTCATATAAATTTGGGACACACAAAGTTTAGTATGGCAACACCAATAAGGGGTTGCAGATTTTAATTTTCCTTTCCGTAAAATCCTTTTTGGACTATTACGAATATTTAAAAAAAAAAATTAACCAAACCGGTCCAGTCTCAGTGCTGTGATTATCAATGAACAGAATTTCATTTCTTTCATATTTAGATGTAAGTTGTCCAGACCAATGCAACCAATTTAAAAGAAAACGTTTTTAGAGTTTTGGGCAGTTGACTTTAATGTTGGTACACAAAATGTAAAAAGGGAAAATTTCATGAGGTGTATTAAATCTTGAAAATTAATTAATATGTAGGTAATAATAAAAAAATAAAAATTATGAAAAACAGAAAATATGGAATATACAACCATAAAAATATAATTTGATAAAAAAAACAAACAAAGAAATCTAACGTAAATTAGAAAAAAACTATTATTTAGTTCCGGCTTATCTTCTTTTAATAATTTTTTTATTCCTTGGTCTAGCTTATCAATTATTTTTATCGAAATATTTTTTATAACCGTGCTTGAAACAGTAGGTTACCACTTGTGCAACAATTCATACTTTTCAAGGTTATTTGACGGTTTGTTTGAAAACTATTGTAGTTCTTTGAAAATTGAAAATGAGATAATAATCGCAAAAGAATTACGATGGAAAGGTATTAAGAAAGGACAAAATTGATTTTTCTAACCAAAAATTAAATTTATTCAGAAATTATTAAACTTCTGTTTTCCTTTGAAACTTTAAATAGCAGTTGCAATAGTCAAAACTAACAAAAACACAAAGCAAAAAAATCTTAAAAAATTGTTGAAAAATTCTTAAATCTAATATCACAATTCAGACTTAATACTCTTTTAAAAATTCAATAAAAACTTACAAACAATTCAATAATAACTCATTTTAAAAATTCAATAAAAGTTCAATATTTTTTCTCCGCTGAAACTGCTGTGTGCCTGTCTGCTTTTAGTCCTGAAACGAAGAAGAAGAGTGTGCGCGAGTAATTTGGCACGAGAAGGATGATTTATGAGAAAAGATTTGGTCTACTCTCAAATATTGTTAAATTTTGTGAGGGTATGGAGACAGCACTGATGACGTTTATCGTGTGCGTACGTTTTATATGCAGCAACTGGGAATGTTGCTGGGTATGGGATTGCAGTAATACTACTTGTAACGCTTAGTCATGAGCGCCCTTTGAGTGCAGCGAATTGAATGCTGCTACGTGTTAGTTTGCATTTTCCTCCAATTTGGTCAGAATCAACTTCTGAATTTATTCGTCGCAGAGTTAACCTCTGGAAATAGATCTGGACTAACCTCTGTATAAAGTATTCTAGACTTAGGATTACCTCCTATGTAAGATTTCTTGAGTTAACCTCACTTTGTGCAATCGTTACGATTAACTCCTAGCTGAAATACTTTGAGTCAACCTCAAGTTATGTTGATTGTTTAGGATCAATTCCTATAGGTAATAATTCAGTTTTAATATTGAGTCTACCTCAAGTACTTAGGACAGGGAGAATTAACTTCTGTTTGTAGGATTGAGTCAACCGCAAGTTATGTAATAAGAATTAACCTCCATGCTGGATTTCAGAATTAACTTTTTTTTTTATTAGGATTTTGCTCAGAACAGACAACATGGCTTACGACTTGATTAGATCAACTCTGATTTAGAAGTAGGTGATTTCACTATGGCTCGCCACCTTTTTATAGCTGCCGAGGTTGGACATATGATGTACTCCTCATGGCGTTGCCATAGCAACGTTTGTACCAATTGCTGTGGTGAAATCGTCTGTTTGACGTAATGTCAATTGAATGACAAGACGAAAATGTAAATATACGAAGATCCGTGTACGTTGGGTGAGTTTTTTATTGTTAATTGTTTTTATTAGTTATTTAAATAATGCTTTATTCCTTTTCAGGTGGATCATTGTGCGGGACATTCTTGGGATGGTTGTAGGTGGTTCTAGGAGTATTGAGGATGCTTGTTTAGGTACGTATTGTGAATATTTTCATTTGAGATTTTGATATTTTGTGGATGTTTTTTTATTTTATTTGCAGGAAATAGGTAGTGGGGGTGGCCGAACACTTTGTCCTATATTATATAATCAACCAGGTCTTCAACGTCGGCATTTAATTCAGTCTAAGAACCTAACGCATTTTTATATGTATGTATACTCGTATGTAGTATCCCAGCGGGAAAGGGATTGCATACCGCATCCAAGCCGTATTGCACCTTTGGCAGCTATCATCGACCCATTTCTGCACGAAAACTTCGATGAATTTTACACATGATATCCTAGACAGGGTAGTGATGCCTTTCTGTAGCAGTATGTGTCGATGAAAGAGTTCATGAACAATCATCAAAGAAAGTATCGAAAAACAAGCTTCAAATAAATCTTAGGTGTACCGTCGTTCATGAGCACAACGAAGAGTAATCATCAAAGAAACCACCGAAGAACAATCATCAAAGAAAATGTTGAAGAACAATCATCAAAGAAAATATTGAAGAACAATCATCAAAGAAAATGCTGAAGAACTATCATCAAAGAAAATATGGAAGAACAATAATCAAAGAAATCTTCGGGGTACTCTCAACTCTGGCCTAAATTCAACATGGAGTGAATTTGGGATAAATAGGAATAAGAAATTAACAATTTTCATAAATAAAAACAATTCACTTTATAATAAAAAAAAAAGAGTAACACACTCATACATTATTATAAAAAAAAAAATTGAAAAAAAGTAGATTATAAGATGTGTATGGTAAATGAAATACGCTCCCACATTACATTTGGCTTCTTTTTCTTTTGATGGCCTCATTTTTGAAGTGCCTATTCTTATGAGTTCGAAAACTTTGCCTCATGTCCTTGACAAAGTCAGCCTCTCTAAAGCCATCCCTCATTAGCGCTTCTGCAAAAATTAAAGCTTGTATTAATATTTAGGCAAAGACAATCTTATATTAAAAAATGACAACTTACTGAATAGTACACTCTTTACATTTTTGAATTCCTTAAAAGCTTCTTTTCCTTTTTGGCCATCATAGTTATAATTAAGTATTATGTTACTCCCTAATATTTTGTTGAAATTTTTGACGATTCCACCTACTTTTACCATGGATTTCACAGCATAAATCTAGGAATTATTTTACGTGGGTTTATTCTATATAATTTAGATATATGTTGATAGTTTACGTAAGAATCGTCATTCTCGGAGATCTCTTTATCCAATTTAATCAAATCTTCTTTGGTTTCAATGGGGAACTTAATACGGGTGGTTAGCTTTGCTTCTTTTTTCTTAATTATTTCATTCAAAAATACTTTGATTTCGGCATTGGCCATCATAATTTCTCTGATTTGGTCTAAAAATGAACAAATGAAATACAAATACCTATATAAGCAAATCGTGAGTAGTTTACTTTTTAACGGCTCTATTTCCTTGGTTACATGTTCTAAAATTAGTCGAAATAAATTTTATATGAAATGTATGTTAATAAGATACTAACCTTTTAATTCAGATACTATTTGCGTTTTCAGCCCAGATTTCTTGCCTTGTAAATGCAAAGTGGCGTCACAACGACGCAGCAACCCTTTTCCAAGATGTTTTTGTTCAAATTTTGGCGTATTTGTGGCCATTATGATCTGCAAGTATTAAATTATGCATTGTAAATTATGGATTGTATTTATTCAAGTGATAATTTTACCACATGCAATTTTGAAGAAGGGGAATAAGCAAAAACTCGCTTTCATGTGGCAAGCATACCATTTTATACGCTAGTTGCTTCGGATTAAACATTTCTTCTTCTTCTATGGTTTTTTGATCTGTCAGGAATATTCCTAGACCAGTTAGAGAATCAAGCGGCTCATTAAAAAAATTGTTCTGATTTAGTAACCTTCTAGCAATTACGAAATCTTCGTCGACTCCTTCAGCAAATCCGCTAATTTTTATTGGAATGTTGGGATAGATACAGCAATAATTGTTGGGCTGCAAAGTATTCAGATAATACATTTCTGTGCTGAAGTTAATTATTTGCCCTTAGAATTTTTTTTAAACCCATATTTTTTACTTATTTTCAGAAAATTCTCTTGGCTTAATTTATTATTGATTTGCTGTAAAATTTTAGTGGGCTGTTTAACTTTCTTTTTTAGTTCCTGCATGTAATTTTCGAACTTGTATGCAGTAAATTCATTTATTAGTCCAAATTGTTTCACACATTCTGTTAAATGCAACAGACTGTGTACATTGTAAGTTACGCTATCGTCTGTGTACACGACTGGGAAATTTTCCACAAAAAGCTCAATCATTTTACCTGCCACATCCAAATTCGCTTCATAATACTTAGGGCATGATAACAAACGATAAGCAGAATGAAGAAGGAGGAAGTGATAATACAAATCATCATAAACAATATTTTTTAAACCAATTATTCCAGTGTACAAAATGAATTGCCTGAATTCAGTTGCCTTCCATATCAATATTTTTTGCAGCCCTCTTGGTTTCCGTGCAAATTCTTTGGGGATAAAGGGTCCAAGTGATACCAAGCGAGTTGAAATTCGTAGTTTTTCTTCCGCAGTCAGTTTTCTACCGGATATTTTTCCATTTATCAATCTAAGAAGCATTTTTCTCGATACGCCCAAATCTATGAGATGCATTGGGTCCAACGGTAATTGAGTAACCATGCCAATACCTGCACTTTCAAGCAGACCTTTCCTGTCTCTATAATAAGCGTTGTGATGGTCTAAATTCCTCCCCTCCCGAAAACTTTCATTAGTTCGTAAGGCAGCAACACTTGTATTATATGTAACTACTCTATTTGTAGTTTTGCCAATCTGCGTACATTTGCTGCAACCATGGAATGAATTGTGTCCAACAATTCCACAAATAAATGCCCGCGCAGGTGCATCGCATATAAATGCTCTAATTTTTAAACGTACAGTCTTATTCGAACATACTATGACATCATGTTAGAAAGCTTTGATTTCGTTTATGAAATCATTCTAATATATATCAGTATTATAAGATTTTTTTTTACCTAAGTATGCACCAATTACAAGTGGTTTAATATTTTTAATATTGACAATGTTGCCCAATATTGGCAATAAACTCTGACCGGAACTTTTGTAAACGGGTAAGCCGTCTATTCCAATATCCAAAACAATTTCATTCTCATCAGTGAATGCATCTGAAATCTTCTCCAATTGGTTTTTAATTCCCACGTGCAAATATTCACCAGGCGGAACTGTCCTAATTACTATTTCCTTAGAATTTTTGATAACGGATTTTAAACTAGTAGGAACATCCAAATTCTGTCGTTTCAAAACTTTCAGAAGGGCTTGAAAGCTTTCTCTAGATGGATGTTATTCAATATACCATTCTTTTAATTCATCTTTGAATGACTTTGTGTTTTTTTGTGTTCCAGGTTCAGTTTCGATTGCCTCTGTACCACTTCTTCCTGCATTATCTCTTAATTGTTGGTCATTTATATGTTCACTCTCCCTATTATGTGCTTCATTAGTCTCAATTTCCACGCTACTTGAGCATTGGAAAAAGCGGCTCGATAATACTTCTCGCTCTTTTTTAATTAATCGCCGCAAATGCCTCTTGCTGACGAAACTGCTTACATCCATATTTATAATATGCTTACTTGTTTTATCTAATTCAATCCCCTGAACCGTTCTGAAAACAAGGTGAAGGGTAATGAAATTAAAGATCCAAAGCTTTAATTGATAACAGTTCTAATGAAATGATTTAGTGGGAAGGCCTGGTTTTTTTGAATGCTCATTACAATGCATGCAGCAATAATCAAGGAATTTCGTTGCTCAATTTTGCATTTAAAGTCTTATCGTACATCATTGTTGGTCGCGAAATGTGGCTTCATAGATGGCAAATTAATTACTAAACAGGCTTAAACTAGACTTAGGGCCTGTCCGGATCCAAGTCTCCGTCTTCGTCTTGTTATTACAGCTAGTGACGTAACACAATGAGCTCAGCTATTATAATAGTAAGACGAAGCTAACCTGTCCGAATTCATTCGTTTGCTCAGCTTGAGTTCACAGACAGCAAACAAACATAACCTCAAAATATGTTGTCTATTTAAATAAGTCAACTCGAACCTTGACTCGGTGATCAAGCTAACCAAATGTCAAAACTGTTATACAAACTAGCAAAGCTCGGTGGCATAGACATGGATTCGGATAGAGCTTGTCTCGATGTTACGTCACTAGCTGTAATAACAAGACGAAGACGAAGACTTGGATCCGGACAGGCCCCTAAACTAATCTAAGATTATTAAAAAACACTTACGCTTTGTTTATTCACTTTTCACTTTTTCTCACTTCTTAAAAATTAATTAGTAAGCTCCACTTGCACGACCACCTACTTTCAAATCTCCGAATGAAATAAAATAAGATACTGCAACAAATTTTACCCGAAAAATATCCGATTCTAAGGAAAACATCAAAAATCTTACTCACGAACATGCTCGCTCAAATTTTTCCTAGAATTAAATTTCACAAAACGGACTACTGCAACAAATTTTACGCAGATGACATATTATTCAATTCCTAAGAAAAAATTCAAACATTTTTCTCCCCATCATGCATGAATTTTGTTCTGAAAATTAAGTATAGTTACTTTTCCGCAGGACTTATGCATATATTTTTCATTAGTACCTTTTCAGAAATATTCGTTGATGAATACATGCATGCCCACTGTCATGCACGGTAAATTTCCCGCTGGGATTCGAGCAAATTATTCTATCTCCAGGTTTTCCATTTGCAAAGCAGTTTTTTTGGGTTACGAAGCCTTATGTAGACTTCACATAAAATAAGAGCAGGTTTATGAACTTTCAATATCTTACATCCTCATTTCGCCACTAACTTAGCTTCACTGATATCACTTTTGCAATTACCAACCTCTTCTATAAATAAGAAATACGTTCCGTTCTTATTCTTAGTCAAAATAAAGCATTTTGGTTTACTGAAGTTAAAATGACAAACAGGGCTTGAATGCGAAGTTAATTCGGCCTAAGAAATTCAAGAGTGTCGAAGCACTTATTTAGTTTTCTTTTATCTCATTTTATTTTGCATTTTCATAAACTATATTTTATTCAAACATGCAAATAACTTTTCTTCATGTTTGAAAAGAATTACAGTGTGCCATTTTGGAGGCCTTCTACAAGTTTAATACACGTTTGTCAATTGTTTTTGTTGCTCGCAGCTAGATAGCTGATAGAATTCCTGCCCAGAAATAAACATTAGGTAAGTTTCAACTTTGTATTTATTTAAAAGGCATACTTCTTTGTGGGGTTTTTTTTATTTCTTTTTCAGCGTATACGAAAAAGAGGAAGAAAGTAATATCACACAGATAATTGGTAGCAATTTGGGAAGTGAGATTTCGAGCTCAAACATTGGCTTTTCGTCTGAACGGAAACGCTTCAATTTCAATCTCAAAAATCGGTAAAAAAAAATAGGAATATCACAAAAACAATTGAGAATGATAAAAATAATCAAAGACAGTGATAAACAAACACGAAATTACATAAGAGTACTAGCCAGACGGTCAGCAAAATATTCATATGCAGGCTTTTTCAGACGAATGTAACGGAATTTCTTGGAATCACCTACATGATGAGCAGTCCCTGGATGGTAAAGTTTCTATCTGAACCAACACCATTCTGCGTTTATATAATCAGTATGTACCTCTAAAAACTTGCAGTGTTCGTGACAATAAATGTCCCTGGATTACAGATGAAATTCAGGCAATGGCTGAACGAGATTTCTTGCATAAGCCATTCAGAAGAACTCAAGCCAGTGTAGTTCATGGTAGATATAAAATAGTGCGCAATAAAGTTATTTCTCTGCTTCGATCATCTAAATGTCCCTATTTTGGGAACAAGCCAGATCCCAAGCATCCTGTGAGAAAGCTATGTAATAATGTTCGTAGTCTCGTTATTCATGGAAAGGGCCCACCAGTTGCAAATTTCAATCCTGATGACCTAAACAACTACCTTGCTTCTAGCTCTGTGCCTGCAACTACGCCTCTTTACAACTTTCAGGAATACTACTCTTATGAGGGATTCTTCTTTCATTGTGTGGATGACGCCGAGGTGTTTTCGACTTTGTATTGTATTAAGTCTAATACTATTGGATGTGATGCTTTACCACCCAAGTTCATAAAGTTACTTGTGATCGACTTGTCATGCCCCTTAACGCATATTTAGAATTTGTGTCTTAACACTTTGCAAATTCCCCCTCAATGGAAGCAAGCAATAGTTGTTCCTATTCCAATGAAATCTTGCCTCTCCATACCTAGTGATCTCCGCCCAATTAGTGAACTAAATTTTCTTGCTAAATCACTCGAAAAAATTATGTACACACAAATCATGGAGTATGTGGGGGATATATTGTCAGGCTGGCAATCAGGTTTTCGCCCAGGTCAAAGTGGTGAATTTCAGTTGTACCTTAGCTGACCCATATGCCTGCTCGCGGATGGTATTGCTTGAATCAATGACGATCTACAGCAAGTACACGAATGGCCAATGGATAATGACCTTACCATTAACCTAAACAGGTCTTACTGTCTTCCGGCATATAGAAACCTTTTTCGAATGTCTGTTTGGCCTTCAGTTTGGTTGAATAATTGCACACTTAAATATGTTCAGTTAGTTAAGAATTTGGGCATTCAGCTCAATTCGAAATTTAGTTATTGCGACTACATCAGTGCTTTGATGGGGAAAATTTATGGAAGCCTTCATCAACTGTTTATTTCCTCTAGTTGTTTGTCTGTGGATTTTCGCAGGATATTGGCAATGAATATTTTTCTCCTCCGTCTTAACTATGGAAGCCTTATTTTAGCAGACTAGACTCAATTTGTCAAAGAACAGTTACTGCAGCCTTTAAGGACGTCATCCGTTATATTTATAAACTTCCTCGGAGCGCTCGTGTACCTCCCTTGCTACGTCCTTACTTGGATGCTCTGTAGGGGGCTACTTGACTTGTCGTAGGCTTATCTTCCTGCCGAAAGCCTACACTTATTGCACTCATTTTGCACTCGAATAGGGGTTTTCAACTTTTTGTCCCGAGATGTACAACTAGGTACGGTGAGCGCTCTTACTTCGTCCAAGTTGCCCGAACTCTTCCAAATTTAATTCACCGTACAGGTTCCGGCTTGGCCTTTGCTAAGCTAGTCAAAGATTACCTTAATTAGTTATTAGATTGCGATTGGTATTTATTCTTAGATCTTCAAATTCTTGTTGCGTTGTTTTAATTAGTTTTTAATTTTTTTTTTTTTTTTGTTCTTTTCTTTGGGCTCTTCGTCTCTAAGGTCTCTGTTTCTTTTTCATCTTTGGATTACCCTTTTTTTTATTTTTTCATTTATTTGCTAAGCGAGCGATTCCTTTAGCAACCGTTGTAGTTTGTCAGGGTACAACACCGTGACAATGATGATTTGATGCTTAGGTTCAATACCTATGCATCCAGCTTAACTGTGATGAGAGTAATTTGCCAGGATGCAATACCGTGGCAATGATGTTATGATACTTCGCTACAATACCTATGCATCTAGATAAACTCCGTTGATTTAAAAAGATAAAAACACTGTTAACTCATTGATTTAAAAATTTGAAGTGCCCCCTCGGGGTTCAGTTTATTATTTATATATTGCCATCACATCGTTGTGATGGCTATTTTCCCACACTCAAAATCGAGTTGAGAGCAACACATGAAATTACATAATATTTTCATATTGAAAAACTCTTTATGCATACGAGAAATCTTTAAAAAAGAAATTTCATTGCAAAAAGAGGGTGTTTCATATAAGCAGCAGGAACCGTATAATCGTCAGTACGGCTTGGTTCCTGCCTGCCGTATACGCCAAAGCAAACAGCCAAGCTGACCTCATATATCGACTTCAAATAAATTTTAAGTGTGAATTATACGAGGTGAAATACTACGTATTTACTTGAATGTCTAGCAAGATTTAGCCCTATGCGGGACTGAATTTCATAGAGTTTTGCTAAGAAAATTCATAGCGAAATAAGTCAATATGAAATTGATTCAGTTTGCTGCTAAGTCTGCAGCTCGAGAATTAAGCTGAAAAAACTCTTTATGCAAACGAAAAATCTATAAAAAAGAAATTTCATTGCAAAAAGAGAGCGTTTGAAACGCGTAGTATTTCGCCTCATATAATTTACACTTAAAATTTATTTTAAGTCTATATATGAGGTCAGCTTGGCTGTTTGCTTTGGCGTATACGGCAGGCAGGAACCAAGCCGTATTGGCGATTATATGGTTCCTGCTTATATGAAACGCCCTCTTTTTGCAATGAAATTTCTTTTTTAAAGATTTTTCATTTGCATAAAGAGTTTTTTCAACTTAATTCTCGAGCTGCAGACTTAGCAGCAAACTGAATCAATTTCATATTGACTTATTTCGCTATGAATTTTCATAGCAAAGCTCTATAATATTTTCATATTTTTAATTCACATTTTTATGCACGATCTCGAATTTTCACCTGCGTAAGCATTTGTTGTTTTTGATTCAGAAATTTTCTCACGGCGTGTCAGGCGGCTCCGATAACAAAGTCTTTTGCAGGTAAGAATTGTGTGTTCCTAATTAGATCTATGGAAAAACAAAGTTTCAACACAATTTCATTATTTTGTGTGAATTACTTATGTTTGACTATCGTAAGTATTTCTAATTATGAAAATTGTATGATTTCTTAAAATATATCACCGGCTATCGATGATGAGTCTAAACAATTATTATATTTGTTTTTCATTATTATGTTATTTTTACTTCGATTTTTAATGTTACTTATGTTTTTGTTTTCACCTAATTTTACGTCATTAGATTTTGTTATCTTCTGTACAGTGCGTAATAAATGTATTGTATTGTGCTCGGAATGGATCGT